>CM035231.1:31960967-32560967 GCA_020226215.1 Sindora glabra
TCCATTGCTGAATAGCATGTTATAAATGAAGTATTGACATTTTATTCTATGCATTTACAAAATGTGGAAACAAAATCCAATCGACCTCACTGTAACTAGGATATTGCCAATGTGAGCCTAAAAAGGTGATTATAAATTTTAGATCTCAATGTCGACTTATTGGCAAAAAATACATTGTTCACTTAAATAAGAGGGATCATGATACAATAATATGATACATCCTTAATAACTATCTTGAAATTCAAAAATATTTAAAGTAAGTATTTCAAATTATTTTGCATTTCATCTAGTTCATTCTATTTCCTAATGAGCCTCTTCTATAATGTAGTGAACATAAATGACAATTACAGGTAAGTAGTTGTGAGAACATTGAACACTTGCAAAGAACCTAGTTTCCTTTGTGGTTTTTCTTGAAGATAATTCTTTATTATTCTTGTTGCAACCTAATGCTACATAATTTTATTTTATACTTGTGTTGTTATTTGTTCACTTTAAAAATTGTACAGATTTACTACATTCATAAGAGTGGATCCCCTGAGGCGACTGATAAGTTGTTGTCCTTAGCTTCCAAATTAGGCTTCACGATTATGTTGTGTTTAGTGTGTGTGGTAAATTGAGTTTGTTTTATAACTACTTTTCGAGATGTAGAGCACAAGATCTAAAACAGTGAGCTTTTTGTGTTTGGAATCGAAAATAACACATTTTATGATATTTTGGGGGAAGTCATAGAGTTGAGTTATTTAACTACTCTATGACTTTCTTTAAATGTAAATGGTACGACATCAACCTTAGAAAAAAAAATTATCATAGATGAAATATAACAAGCATTTTTATCAGTGCTCAGTGGTATAGAAATGGTCCATATATACTTGCATCTCAGAACAACAAATTTTTTACATTGAAGATCCTCTTAAGGGACCAAACTAGTGAGTTATAAATAATGTGGTGCATCGTGATATATAGGATGTTCTTAATGATGATAATATTAGTGCCAATGGCATATCCTATTTATAGGATGATAACTCTACAAACTTTATTTTCACAGTAGATCTTGGAGATTTTGCCTTAATTATCTTGCGAGATTAGAACCATGAATCTCATTTTGTTTCATCTTCTAGACAATGTTCCAATTGCTTCACAAATGTTGAAATTTTATAAATGATGATGATGAATATAGAAGATCAAATCGCTAGGGATTACATAGGAAAGGAAACTTTGGAGTCTAGTGATAATGACTCAATTGATGAAGAAGATAATGATCTTGCAACATTAATTGATAATGAATCTAATTAGGATCAGGACTTTTTGGTTTCCCAAGTTGTTATTGGATATTATATTTTGACAACTTTGAATTTTGTACTAAGTATCATTTGTAACTAGCTATACTAATTATTATTGAACAACTCATTTTGTACATGCAAATGTAATTTATTGTGGAAGGATGAATTATTTTGTGTATCATAAGTATTACTTACTTATAGAAGATAATAACTATTATATGTATTTGATTATGTGTAACATATGTGTATTTGATTATGTGTAACAATGCTTGATAATAGCCATCGCTGATGTTATGTCACATTATCATGGAGGAGATGGTGGACACAACCCACCACTAGACCCCACTCATATCCCTTCTTAATGTGGTACAGTGAAATTGGTTATAGCAAAGTATTTTACTTTACATTTTTTCTGCAAATGTATATTTTTAACAATGTTTTGTATTTGAAAGTTGTATCGGATTGATAGTATCGTAGTAAATTAAGGTCCTTAACCTTCCATCATAAAATACAAAAGAATAATGAGAGGTCATTACTTGTTTGCTTTGATAAAACGAGTTACATGGCATGCAATTGGTCCAAATTCAAAGCAGTTTGTATATGATGTAGGAATGCTAATTAGGCAACACTGTAAGCCCTTCCATAAAAATTAGAGGCAAGTGCTTGAGAGTAGTGAGAATGTGTTGTGTAGGGAGTTTGTGTGAGGTACTGTGACAAATTATTTATCTTATCTTTTTTTAAAATTGATATTAATAGAAACAATAATATAAAATACTTTCACATATTCCAATGTAGTCCCATTTTGAATTTGTGAATGTTGAGCTTGAGAAGTAGGGATGTATTATTATGGGTATCTAGTAGACAGAAGCCGATTGATACAAAGATTAGAAGTTTGTGCTTCACTGGCATTTCTTGCAACGTGGAGGTCAAGATGACGTTCATGATCTTAATAGTGTGAGGTAAGCTTATCTTGTTGATATTTCAACAAATTATTAGGATATGTTATATAAATACTTTGATAGTGATGAGCATAGGGTAAGGTTAAAGTACAATTAGTTACTTGTCATTTTTTTATATTTGATTTATTTGTCTTCTAATTACAAATATTTTAATTTAAATGTGCAATAGCTATCTAGAAGAAATTCGAAGAATAGGTCAAAAAATTATATAATGATTTTCATAAATCAAAGTCTATTGTGGCAGCATGACATGACAAGGCATATTAAAATTTCTATATGGTGTTATTATTCACAGTCTTACTAATAGTTACTAATTGTTAATATCATGTTTTGAAATTGATATAGAGAATAAGGACATAGGTGAATGATAGTTGGTGAAGGAGAATTTTCATTAGTGTCATACGTATCACACAAGGAAGTGGGTGCATTAAGATGCTCAGATTACTTACGTAAGTAACTACTTTCTAATTAAATAATTTTGCTTACTATATGAAAAATTTTCATTGAAATTATATTTTATGTTCTAAAAATCAAGGCTAACATACTAGAATTGGTCACCAATCGATCTTCATAGTAAAATGTTTTCTCTAGCAGCTCTCTGGTAGGTTCGTTAGGTTTTAATGAGCCTACTATTGTTGATGAGGTGTTCGGTACTCACTGAGGGCATAAAGAGGTAATTGGTTGTGTGCTTGCTACAATAACATATGGCATCAGCAGCACCAGTTCATTCATTGTAACATTTCCTTCGAAGCCATGCCAGGATGTAGCATTTATGGAGAAGATGCAAACTTATGTCACTTAGACTCAAGAGGCTTTAGTTAGCGCGGATGAGTGTGTTCATTATCATGAGAAGTGATAGTAGAAGAACCATACTCTTCTTGAGGGCATGCATGCTACTTTATAGACTTTAGGATTTTCTCTTTTCTCCCAGAGGTACCATCTCCTCCTCTAGTGAGAATTCCTCAACTGAGAGTACCATCTAGATTTGCTTTTGAGATGCTTTCTATTTTATAGCATCCCCTAGCTCCTTAACAATAACGACTCTTGCCTTGATCCTAACTATAATCGCACCTACCTCTAGCTAGACCCTAACTCTAGCATCTACCTTCAAATAATGGAGAGGACGATGATGATGATGGGTAGCAAGGATTATTATTTTAGATAGTTTGTATTATATAAATTTAATTTAATACTTTATAATATGTATATGTGTGACTTACTTGCTTTATTATATATTTTTTAGAGTTAGTGTATATTTCATTTCTTTTATAATTATAATTAGTTGTGTTAGATAATTTTTAACTTTGCTAAATTAAAAAATTTATTATCATTTTATTTTAATTATATATAAATAATTAAGTATGAATTTAAACGTAAAAAATAATGAATATAAATATAAAAAATAAATAACTAAGTATGATGTGTAAAAATATCATGAATCCTTGCAAATTTTTTTTTTTTAAAATGACCTATACAAACGAAAAGGACTATATAGGCCACAATGTTGTTTGTGTAGATTAAACCTATACAAATGATAACATTTATACAGACCACAATGGTCATCTGTATAAGTTGAACCTACATAGATGACAAGATTTATACAAACTACAATGTCGTTTATGTAGTAGAACCTATATAGATGATAAGGCTATACAAATCATAATATCATTTGTATAGGTTGGACCTATATAGACAATAAAGGCTATATAGACTAAGTGTCATTTGCGTAGGTCGGATCTATATAACGATATGGCTATATAAATTACAGTTATCATCTATATAACCTTTGTCATCTGTATATGTTTGACTTAGATAGACAATAACTATGGTCTGTATACCTCTTTTCGTTGTGTAGGTTCGACCTACACAAATAATACTATGATTTTGTATGGCCCTTGTCATCTATATAAGTTCAGGCTACATAGACAATTAAGAAAAAATATCATCTGTATAAGGTGCAATAGGCACAATTTTATACAGATGATATTGTTGTTTGTAATAGCAATATAGATGACACTTCTAGTCTATATAAACGATTTTTGTGGTCTATAAAGCCCCTTTTTATAGTGTGTGCTTTTCTTCCTTTTCAATGAAATGACAATGTAACTCCAAAAATCCAATTTATATAGTCTCTTCTTTCATTTCCATTTCAATTTCAAATCTTAGAATCTCAATATCAAAAGAATAAATTAAAATAACAAGTAAAATTAATGATAGATTAAGTTGGAATTAGATAATGTTAGTATTAATAAGGGATACATGACTTGCGTATAATAATAGTAATAATAATAATAATAGTTATATCTAAATGTAAAAATAATATAAATAGAAAAAATGTTAACAATATAAATCATAAATGATCTTTTTTGCCATTCCGAAGTACAAATAGATAAATTAACAAATGAGTATGATGTATTTTGCTTCGAAATAATAAATAGACAAAATTACTTTAATGACTAAATGAGATACTTAGGTAGATCATCCGAGTCAAAATCATAAACAAGAGAAACCCAAATCCGCCGCAAAAAGTATTTGACAATATTTGAAGTCAAAACCGGAGACCAGCTAGTGCATCGGACTTGCAAATCTGATCATCCAGAAAACAACTTTTCAGCCGGCAACATGTATAGAATCCACCCTTGGTTGCCATTTTTGACACTCAAGTCCAAATGGATGTACTTGTTTGCATCCTTAACTGCCCCCTCATTAAGACAACCATGTCTGCGTCATCTCCTTATATATCTTTGACATAAATCATTTTGAGCGGTAGCATTTTTTTTAATTGCTGTAGAAATATTTAACGTTGTTTTAAAAGTTTTATTTTTAATATTTTTATTTAAATTCTTAAATTCTTATTTTTACATATGTACCTAAAGTAAATTACTATTCCTAATATTTAAAAAATCAATTATGAACGTTCCTACATATAACAAATTTCAAAATTTACTGTTATTAGAAATTTCATATTTATCATTTTTGATATAATAAAAATATAAGAAAGACGAGAATAAGATATTTCAAATTCTCAAAAAAGGGATCTGTATTCTCTATTTTTTTTAATGTTAAGTTGAAAATATTTTGAAGGAAAATATTTTTTATGAAATATATTTATAAATATTAAAATAAAAAATATTTTAATTTTTAATATTAAATATGAAGAATTTAAAAAAATAATTTTTTATTTGAAAATTTTATTTTTCCTTACTATATCTTTAGATATTATTTTTTTAACTATCATACAACTAATATATCATTTCTTAATGAATAATATTTTTTTACAAAAATGCTATCTGACCGATCAAAGAGCAGCAAAAAATTTTTTGTTTATAACAAATAAAATGACGGGGAAAAAAAAAGATGGAGGTGAACCCAAGAAAAGTATTCCACAAGAAAACCTATATATATCGCCTAGATGATGTATGAAAATTCACAGCTTTCACAAACAAACAACTCCTCATGGCTACCTCTGTTAACTTAATCATCTTCTGTTCCTTTCTTTGCTTATCCATCTCTTCCTCCGTTGTCCAAACATCTTTCAGGCCAAAGGCACTTGTTCTTCCAATTACCAAAGACGAATCCGCCTCCGCTCCACAATACGTCACCCAAATTCACCAAAGAACACCGCTTGTCCCCGTAAACCTAGTTGTTGATGTAGGCGGCGGCTACCTTTGGGTAAACTGTGAACAAAACTACGTCTCCTCCACCAAAAAACCAGCCCGCTGCGGCTCAGCTCAATGCTCTCTCTTCGGCAACTCCGGCTGCAGCGGCGAGAAAATATGCGGCCGCTCCCCCAGCAACAGTTTCACCGGCGTAGCCTCCTACGGTGGCATTTACTCTGACGTTGTTTCCGTCCAATCCACGGATGGAAACAACCCGGGATGGAATGTTACCGTCCCTAACTTCCTCTTCGTTTGCGGATCAAATGTTGTCCAAGAAGGTCTTGCTAATGGCGTCACTGGCATGGCTGGTCTTGGAAGGACAAAAGTTTCACTTCCTTCCCAATTTTCTTCCGCTTTCAGTTTCCCGAGAAAGTTTGCCATTTGCTTGAGCTCCTCATCCCAATCCACCGGTGCCATAATCTTCGGTGACGCGCCGTATAACTTCAACGGCGATCTCACCACAACTCTAACTTACACTCCACTCATCAAAAACCCAGTCAGTACCGCTGTGAGTGCGTTCTTAGGCGAGCCGTCAGTGGAGTATTTCATCGGCGTTAAATCCATCAAAATCGCCGGCAAAACTGTTCCATTGAACACAACACTTTTATCCGTAGACACAAACGGAATTGGCGGGACGAAAATCAGTACGGTGAATCCGTACGCTGTAATGGAAACGACAATTTACAAAGCTTTGTCGGAGGCATTTGTCGAGGCTTTGGGAGTCCGTACAGTTTCACCTGTAGCGCCATTTGGGGCATGCTATTCAGTAAACGACATTTCATTTTCGCGCATGGGACCGGCTGTACCTGACGTGGATTTGGTTTTGCAGGATGAGGATGTGGTTTGGACCATAATCGGGGCAAACTCGATGGTTCGGGTCTCCAGCGACGTGATTTGCTTGGGTTTTGTGGATGCGGGTTCGAACCCAAACACTTTGCAAGTTGGGTTCGTGGCCGGTGGGTCACATCCGATGACTTCGATTACGATTGGAGCGCACCAACTAGAGAATAATTTGGTGCAATTTGATTTGGCCACGTCACGGGTTGGGTTCAGGTCGGTGTTTTTGGATCACACCAATTGTGCCAACTTCAATTTTACATCTAATATTTGAAAATTTTTATATTATGCAATTAGGAATATATTTGTGGGCCAAACTGGAATAAAATAGCCTTGATTCCACATGGATCAGGCTATATTATGGCATTGTACCGTCGTTTTACGTAGCAATAATAATAATAATAATAATAATAATAATAATAATAATCTTTGTGTAACATATTGCGGTTGAACTTTTATAATCTTGGATTCTTTTGATTAATGAGGCCGACCAATGTTGGGATAACCCCGAACAGCCATAATTAGAGCTATCCAGGGGCCATTTTGTGACGGTTTTGTAAGAAATCTTCAACCAAACCGTAATTTTCGAACTGGATAATCTTCAACATATAGCTAAAGTGGCGATTTCTCAGCTTTGACGAGATTCTTCAAGGTCGGCTGCAAAAACTTTGATCGTCTTCAATGTTGACTCAAAATACAGTGGTTTTCGGTGGCTATGTCAAGACAGAGACAAACAATTGGCATGATAACCTCAAACTCATTCTTATTTGCTCCCTTGATAGCATAATTGGCATGATGGCATGGATCTAACCACTAATGGTGAAAATTGGGGAAAGGAATAAGGGTTTGGGTTTCCGCAGAGGGAAAAAAGGGAAAAAAAAGAAGTGAGAAGTCGAGAATCTTTAAGTGAAAGTGTGAAAATGATTAGGAAAAATGGATTAGGCAGTAGTGTGAACAAAAACTCACTGTCACAGAATTACAAATAAACGTGAGACAATATTATTATTAATATTTATTTTAATATAGTAATATTCTTTAAATTATTAAAAAATTTAAGATGTTAATTGTTATTCTAGATGTATAACATTTAATGATTGTTGGAAAAAAAGAAGGAAACCTATAATTTGAGTTGTAAATATAATTAATGTCTAAAGATATTATAAAAGTTTAATAAAAAAAATATCAAACTTTAACATGTTACTCTTGAACGTAATTGACATCATAAGTAATGCCAACTGCCAATTTAGAAAATGATAAATCCTTACACATCAACCTTTTTTTAAATAATTGATTTGGTTTTCATTCAAGAATGCCTTTAAATTTCACTATCTAACTCTCAATTTGATGAAACCATGAAATCTCCAACCATATCTCTAGTTGCAAGTCTTATTAAAGCATCTTATTTATTCTCTAAAGTATAGTTTTGAAATTATTTAAGACAATGATTAAAAAATATAATTGATATCTACTTGAATATTATAATATTTTTGAAATTATTAAAAAATTTAAGACATTAATTTTTACTTAATAGATGTCAAAATGTATAACATTTAATGGTTGTTGAAAAAAACAAGGAATCTTATCACGTGAGTTGTAAATATAATTGACGTTTAAAGATATTATAAAAATTACGTAAGAAAATATCAAACTTTAACACGTCAATCTTGAACTTAAATGACATCATAAGTAATGCTGATTATCAACATTAGAAAATGATAAATCGTTACACATTAACTTTTTATAAATAATTGATGTGGTTTTTGTTCTAGAACACCTTTAGATTTCACTATCTAACTCTCCATTTGATGAAACCATGAAGTCTCTAATGATATCTCTAGTTATGAATCTTGTTAAAGCACCTTATCCATTCTCTAAAGCATAATTTTTAAAACTAGACCAATCATTAAACCAGACAAGTCACTGGTTCACTAGTTTACTGATTTAATTACTGATTCATTAGTTGAACCAATTTAAAATTTAAAATATAAATTATATATATGTACATAATTACATTTATTTATATATATTAAAAATATTAATTATATGTATACACACATATAATATGTATGCATATATTAGTATTATATATTTATAATAATAAGTTATGATAAAACTTAAAAAATAATACAATATAAGTTAATAATATGGAAAAATAAGTAATAAAATATAAGTGATATATCAATAATTTATGCTAAATATATTAAAATAAATAACATAAATTCATTTTATCTATAATTGTGAAAGTATTACACCTCAACTATTGTGAAAAAGTAAAATTTATAATTTTTACAAAAAATAAAAAAATTGATTCACTGGTCTAGTTCACTAGTTCTAATTGGTTCACATGTATTTTCAATCCAAAACCTCTAACCAAACCGGTTCCCTGGCTAGTTCATCGAACCAACTGGTTGGTTCAATTTGATTTTTAAAACTATACTCTAGAATGTCAAGCACCCTAACAGAATAAATGAGATGTTTCAATGAGATTCATAATAAAACTAATACATAGGATCGATGTTTGTTATTTGAAATAGTTGAGATCCTTTAGACTCACTATTTCAAATTTGAGGTCATTAGTTCTCCTCCATTTTCATTATAAAGTTTGTGTGGAATAACATAATTACCTTTAGTTCTTCCATGTATATTTTTGTGATTAGAATGGAGAAAAATTAAATAATAAATGATAATTTGTATTAAGGATGAGGATTTTGGAATAATTGAGGTATAAATTTAGATATACATAGTGATTTTATGTATGTGTGTGTGTGTGTAATGATTTGAAAAGAAATAAAATTTAAGAATAAATTTACACAATTATTTGTCTTTTTTTCTCATCTTTTACTCTCATAATAAATTCTTTAATGAAAATTAAATTTACACTAACTTTATATACTTAACTAAATAGAAGACATCAAAATATAAATAACTTTTTGTTTAAAATAGTTATGCTTTTAATATTCATAATTTGATTGTTGATAGTGTAATTGATATAAAAAACTTCCTAATAATAAGACATTAGTTGATGTTTAAATAAATTATAACATCAGTTATTGATAACACTAACATCTAAATTTGTAAACTTAAGATGTCAGTTTATATATAACAGATGTTTAAAGATATTACAAAATTCTAGTGAAAAAATATCAAACTTTAACATGTTGTTGTATACACAAAATTCTCAACAAAGAATTTAGGGGCCAAGAAAATTATGAAACAAATGATTTTATTGATTTTGAAAGAATGTGGAATACAATTTCCAATTTTTAAGCTTCTAAACAATGAACAAAATCCTTTAATTTTTCTCTCTAGATGATTTTGATCAAAGGCTTTAGAAAGTTTGATCTTAGATTGAATGATGAATTTTAGCTTCATGGAAGGGTTTAATTAAACTTGATCTTTGATTTAAAAAATTAAAATTTGCACAAAGGCTTCACACTTGAAAATATTTGAAAACTTAAATTGGAATGTGGTTGAAATCTTCAACTTTGAAAATATGTTCTTAATTAAAGTTGGAGATTTCAAATACTTTAATATTTGTCGACAAAGCTTTTGGAAAAGCTTTGTGTCTCTTTTTCTGATGACCTATTATGTTTAATGACATAAATGAGCTTTTTACATTACAATAATTATGTAATATTAAGGTGAAACCAATACAGATGACATTATCTTAATTGTTTATATAGGTTTCTAATCTTTTTAAAAAATAAAATACTCTATACAAATGAATTTACCATCTATATAGGTTTTTATTTTTTTAAAAAAATAAAAAACTTTATCAGGCAACATAAGTTATCTGCATAGATCTTTTTTTTTTTACAATTTTTTCTTAAAAAAACTTTTTAACTCTACACAGATAACAAATGCTGCTTGTATAGAGTTCAAATATTCAAAGGTGGCAAAATTTTGACAATCAAAGTGGCAAGGCAATACAAAAAACATTGTCATTTATATAGCTTTTCATTTTGAAAATTTGAAAAAACTATATAAATAATAATGTTATTGATATAGTTCCCTTCTACATAAACAATGTGTTATCTATATATTAAGTCAAATTCAAAAAATTTGACTTGATATGTAGATGGCAAAGTTGTCTTAATAAATTCTAATGGGCAAAATGAAGCATATGTTTCTTACTACAAGAAATACAAATGACTAAGTATTGGCTTTATAGGCAATCAAATTTTTGTCGTCCATATAGCCTATATCGTTAAGTTCTCAACATGTGTCATTTTTTTCCATTTTGTTCGCATATAGGAGTTGCTTTTCTTCTTCCTCCAAGTTTTCAGGTAAGATTCTCTTCCTTTTCTCTTTAATTTTTTGCCATATTTTTATATTTATTTTATTAAATAATTAGATTATATTGTTGCATTATTGATTTGAAATTTTGGATTATTGTTTCATTATTCCATTGAGGTATGTTAAAAAAACTCATTAACTAAATTCTTTTAAGAGTATTAATATAATATATGAAAAATAAATTTTTACTTAATTAATCAATTTAATATAATTATTATTTCACATATTTTGATATATTTATTGCTTTAAACTTATGATGAGTATAAATTATTATTTTGTATATTTTAATATGATATTTAGTTTGAAAAAATAATTATTTTATGAAATTTGATATAATTATTATTTTAAACATCTGATGATATCAATATGATAATTGTATATAAATTTATTTTAATGCTTTATTATGTTGGTTAGTAAAATTAATATTTTGTAAAAGTTGTTATGCTTACTACCTTAAACATATGGTGAAATTAATAGAAAATATGATAATAACATTTGTAATAATTTTGACAATTATATTAATCAAATTGTTAAATTATATTAAAAATAAAAGTATATAAAAATGAGTAAACATAAATTTAGAAAATTATATTAATGAAAATATAAAATTTCAAATGATGTGAAATATTTAGTAATTTAAGAAATTATTTAAAACACTAAAAAATAAATAATTTGAATATTTATAAAATTACTTAATTAAATCATCACAAAAAAGCATTACTAAATAACTAGTATTCAACACTTAATAAAAGTGTGTTATTGAATAACAATAGAGAATAAAATATGTAATAATTCAATGTTAGAAGTAAGTTATATAATTTTTATTAAATTCTTGAATTATATAAAAATGAAATAATTAAAAAATTTTTAATAGACAATTTTGACAATTACAATAATGAAAATAAAAAACTTTCTATAATGCAAAATATTTTGTAATTTAGATAATAATTTAAAGTACTAAATATACAAGTAATAATAAATAATAAAATGTATAATAATTTAATATTAGTAGTGAGCCATATAATGGTAATTAATTTATTTATTATATAAGAATGAAAGTAATAATTTAAAACACTAAAAATATAAATAGTAATAGATAATAAAATGTACAATAATTTAATATTATGAGTAAGTTATATAATGATAATTAATTTATTATGTTATATAAGAGTGAAATTATTTGAAAAATGCTAGCATGATAATTTCACAAAATAAAAATATTTTTATGACAATGAATACTTTATAATTTAAATAAGAATTTAAAATACTAAAAATATAAATAATAATGGATAATAAAATGCATAATCATTTAATATTAATAGCAAGTCATATAATGATAATTAATTTATTATATTATATAAGAATGGAAGTAATAATTTGAAGCACTAATAATATAAGTAGTAATAGATATTAAAATATATAATAATTTAATATTATAAATAAGTTATATAATAGTAATTAATTTATTATATTATATAAGAATGGAAATATTTGAAAAATGGTAGCACAATAATCTCATAGTTACAATAATGAAAATAAAAAAAATTCTATGATGTTGATTATTTTACCATTTAAGTAAGAATTTAAAATACTAAAAATATAAGTAATAATGGATAATAAAATATATAATGATTTAATAGTAGAAGTAAGTCATATAATTTTTGTTAATTTGCTAAATTATGTAAAAGTGTAGGTAACTAAAAATAGTGACATAATATTTTAACAATTAAAGTAATGAAAATGATAAATTTTCTATGATGCAAAATATTTTATAATTTAAGTAATAATTTATAGTACTGAAAATATAAGTAATAATAAATAATAAAATGCATAATCATTTAATATTAGCAATAAGTTATATAATTTTCATTAATTTGTTAAATTATATAAGAATGAAAGTTGTATTGGAAGGATACTAATTTATAATAAATTTTGATAATTAAATTTTTTAAATGTATGAAATGTTTCATAATGTGGAATATTTATATTATTAAGTAATCATTTAAAATACTTAACAAATTAATAGATAACGTTGAGGGAGTAATTAAATATTAAAACATATATCATTCAAATATCAATGTAATAACACATAAATTGATGGGTTTAGAATATTGCTAAAATTATTGTAATAAAAAATTACAACATGTTTGATTTAAAATATATTTGCATTGTAGCCTTAAACTTGTTCAAAGTTTAGTTGGTCTTCCTAGATGAACCAACTCTTGAATTGTTTTAAAAATTTAGACAACTTAAAATATGTCCTTTAGTTATTATGTTCAACTTATTTGCTTATTATTCCACATTGTAAAAATGTTTTGTCTCTCAATTGTCTCTAAGTGTGTACTATATCAGTGTATAGTATACATACTTAGAGAATTATAAAGAGATGTTGCAAAAATTTCTACATCTATGAAATGTATCATAGATAAATCAAGCTAATAATTTTAGGAAATATCTCAAATGGGATAGAGCTATACTTATTAGAATTGGAATGACAAGGTGGATTTAGAGCACATAACAAACATCAATTGAATCATATGATAACTTATGATATTGTAGGCCAATTACAACATGTCAATTAACAAAAACTAAATAACCTTGTAAGATCAATTATTTGATGAGTATTTGAATGGTGCTAGTACATTTATGGAAAAAGTTAGAAGCTTTGTCGATAACAAGGGATTGGTGAAATGTTCATGTAAGAAGTGTTTAAGTATGTTGTGTTAGACATTGAAGACCATGGAGTTACACCTAATAAATAATGGATTTGATCTGCTATACATAAATTAGGTCTATCACGGTGTAAAGCATGTATCTAGGGCCAATGTTATGCATGGGGCACCCCTTAATGATGCTAACAAGATGGTTGACATCATACTTGACCTATTTATAAAAGTTGAAATAGAATTATGCCCTAGTTACACAACCTTTTCTTTACTAAACATCTTACTTAAGCTTATGTATCTAAAAATGATACATAAATGGATTAATAAGTCATTCAACTCTCTATTGAAGTTATTGAAGGAAGCATTACCAAATAATAACAAGTTTCTTGGATTATATTATGATACAAGAAAATGATTCAATAAGTTAGAATTGGGATACAAGTCAATTTATGTCTATAAGTATGATTGTGCACTCTTTTGAAAAAAAGCATGATAGAAAATAAGATATATCTAATCTATAAGGAGAGTTGGTGGATTGATAAAAACATAAAAGGAAAAAGGTTTCCTTTAAAACTGCTGTGATATTTTCCATTAATCCCCAAGTTGAAGTTGTTATATTGATTAAGGCACATGGTATAGGATTTAATATGGCATCATATAGGATGATCTATGAAAGTTAAGGTTATATGACATCCTGTTGATGAAGAAACTTGGTAGGATTTCAACAAAAGGCATTATGATTTCTTAATGAAACTGAGGAATATGCAATTGGGCTTAAGTGTGAATGGATTCAATCCTTTTAGTGATATAAGCTTGTTATACATCATGTAACCAATTGTGATGACTACTTACAATTTACCACCATGGCTTTGCATGAAAAAAATATTTTTCATGTTGATACTATTGGTCCTTGGACAACAATCTCTAGAAAAAGATATAGATCTCTTCTTAAGATCACTTATTGAAGGGTTGAAATAACTATAGAAAATAGGAGTTGAAACTTGGGATGTTATTACTAATAGCATGGTTAAGATGTGAGCAACATTGTTGTGAATTATGAATGAATTTCTTGCACGAAGTAATTTTTCTGGTTGGAATAGATAAGGGTATAAAGTACGTCTAACTTGCAATAAAAGTATGCCATCAATATGAGTTAGAGGAAAAATAGCTTGTATTGATTATCATTGCTTCTTTTTGAGGAGCCACGCTTGGTAAAATAATAAAGACGTAAATGGAAAGAATAAGAGGAAAGCTTCTTTGAGGTAGTTTACCAATGACATGATTATGGACCAATTAAGCAAAGTATGTTAAAGACCTACTAGAAGACATATGCAATATGGTGGACTTAAGCAAAAGAGAGGTGTAGATGAATTTAATTAGAGTAAGAAGAGCATTTTTTTTAAACTCTCATATTAATCTATAATGATTTTAAGGTACAGCATTTACATGATGCATATTAAGAAAAATGTATGTAACAATATTGCGGGCACATTGCTAGACATTGAACACAAATCAAAAGACATAAAAAATGCAAGACGTGATTTGATCGATATGAAAATAAGACCAAAATTACACCTATACGAGGAGAAGGGTAAGTAGATTAAACTACATTCTAGATACATGCTCAACTAGGATAATCAATGGCAATTTTGTCAATTTATTAAAAATGTCGAATTTTCTAATGGGTGCATTGCAAATCTGAAGAAGAATATGACTGACAATGATACCAAGATCAAGGGGTTGAAATTCTATAACTATTATGTCATTATGTAGCGACTATTCGCATTGCATATAAGCATTTTTGCCAAAAGAGTTAGCATATCCAATTGTTGAGTTGTGCAATTAATTTAACCAAATCTGCATAAGAACTTTAAACAAGTAGGATGTTAAGCAAGATAAGGAAGATATTGTTTTGCTTCTTTGTAAACTTATGAGTATATACTCTTCAACATTCTTTGACATAATGGTGTATTTAGTGATGCAAGGGATCTTGTTTATTTTTAGTGAATATAACCATATGAGAATTAGATAAAGAAGTTAAAGGACTATGTCAAGAACTATGCTTAACCTAAAGGTCTTGTTGCTAAAAGTTATGTTATAGATGAGGTGTTAACATTTTGTTTCATGTATTTATAAAAGGTGGAGACTAAATTCAACTAATTTCACTAAAACTAGGATGTAGTTAATGTGGGAATAGAAAGGCAATTATCAATTTTCAAATCTTAATGTTAACCCATTAGCTAAAAAAATTGTCCATTTAGATAAGATTGATCGAGACATTGCAATATAGTACATATTAAACAACTCTCATGAAATCCAAAAGTATTTAGAGTAAGTCCCTCATATTATTTAGTACTTCACTCGAGTCCTTTTAGTTCTTAATAAATAACTTGCATTTTATAATGAATATATGGGACAACTACAAGCAAATGATGGTGAAAACATTGATCATTTGTAGAAAACCCAATTCCTTTCCTAATTTTACTCTAAAGTAATTCCTTATCATATTCATTTCAACCTAATTCATCATAATTTTATTTTTTGGTTGCTCATGTTGTTATTGTTTGCTTAAAATTTTTTTATAGATATACCACATTCACAAGAATGAATCCCCAAAGGCAATTGATAAGCTATTATCTTTGGCTTTTAGACTAGGTTTCATAGTTATATTATGTTTGATATGTGTGGTTAATGGAGTTTAGTTTGTAATTGCTTCTTGAGATGTTAAAAATAAGATCAAAATAGCAAGATTTTTGTACTTGGGACTAAAGATAACACATTTTATAATATTTTGAAGGATGTCATTAGTTATTTAAATAATTATTTATGACTTTATTCAAATATAAATGACATGACACCAATTGTAAAAGGAAGAAAATTATTAGTGACAAAAATATAACAAATATTTTTATCAGTGCTTAGTGGTACAATGATGATTCATAGATACTTATATCTCAAGCAAAAATAACTTTTCTACACTAATGATCTTCTCAATAGATCGAACTGGAGAGTTGCAAATAATGTAGTGCATTATGATCTATAGGATCTCCTTGATGATGATGATGTTAGTGTAAATGGCATGTCCTATTTGCAAGATAATAATTTCACAAACTTCATAGTTATAGTTAATCTTGGAGATTTTGACCTAATTTTCTTGTGGGGTCAAAACCATAACCCCTATTATGTTTCATCTTTTGAAAACATTCATCTTACTGTACAAATAGTTGATGACTTCATAAATGATGATGATAATTTAATGGATAAAATGATTGGTGATTACATAGAAGAGAAGGTTTTAGAGTCCAATAATAATGATGAAACTTATGAAGAAGATGATGACCTTTCCTATAAATATATATTATTAAAAATATATTATATTTGAAAACTGCACTAATTCAAGGAAAATTACAAGGCCTAAAGCCAAGTGATGTGACACAAGGCCTAAAGCCAATCCCAAGGGATAATGAAGTTTTATAGGGTTTTTCTATCTAGGTGCAAGTAGTTTACATCTTCATAAACATGTTTATTCCACTAACAATTTGGGAAGGGATTTTGATTGATAAAAAAGAAGAATTTACTTCAATTGATATGCCTTTAGGCATAATTATACATAACATAGAAATCACACTCGAAAAGAGTAGGTAATTAGCTTGTGCAGGACTTAACCCAACACCTTACGACATGAGTTAACAATAGCCATGCACCACCTATGTTTGCATTCCTAAAGGCACCCCTCCATTGACAAATCATCCTAAGATGATCATTGCATTGCCATTGAGAACGAATCAAATTTGATGGTTTTATTTCTTAATCTTTTCAACCTTAATTCTATAGGACCAGGTCATAAAAATTGAGAAAATTAGTAATATCTTTAAAGTCCATTTCTTCCCCATACCACTAGGGAAAGGGAAAGAAACACATGGATATGTGATATTAGATATTAACTAGTTCTATATGAACTCAAGATGTATCTAAGTTTGCCCTACTATTGTAAACTTAGATAAATGACGTTGGATTGATGTAGAATAGATGTATAAAGTAGGACAATATTTATAAAAAATACCATTGTACCATTGATTTCAATGTCGTTTAAATAGACAACAGACATCTTAAGTTCTCTAAACTAATAGTTCACATTCATTTTTTACATTAGTTAAGTATACAATCAATATCTTAAGCTTTGCCATATTTTCAAAAATGAAAATAGCAACAAAAAAAGACATCAATTATGGTCCTAACCATTGTCATAAGTTTTCTTGAAATTTAAAAAATGTTACTATACAAAAATAGATATTAGTCACTAAAACAATTGATGTCATAAGTTCCCCCAACACTTGTAGATTAATGATTTGTATTCACTTTCAGCATTAATTAATAAAATAATTAATATCTTAAGATTTTTAGTCTTTTAAAAAATATCACCACATCAAAATAGATATCAATTGTATTGACTATCACTATATTTTTCTCAAATAATTTCAAAAATATTAATAAGTCAACATAAATGTTAGCTTTGCCTTTAATCAATATCTATTAACTATCATAGAATTACCATTCTGTAATGGTGGTGGATAAAGTGCTTACATTTAAAAGTACAAGTTAATGAATTACAACACTTGAAATTATAAGAAGTAAGTAAAAAAAGAGCAGAATCACATATAAATAAAGCATAATTTAAAAAAAATGAAAAAGAAAAAGTTTTGGCACCGTTTGTTAGAAAAGTTAGCGAAGGAAGTGAAGTAGGGTTCAAAACCAGACAAACAGAACCATGCTTGTGTCGCATCAAAGGTGGAGAACTATGCAGCCATACCATATATGAGGATCTTTGTGTCCCATCAGTTGGAGAACAATTCGCTGCTATTTAATTTGGCGATCTCAATTCTTACGTATATGGTTTAGATCAGGGTTTCCGGATCACTCGGAGGCAAATTATATTTATTTCTAAAATTTAATTTAATTACATTTACATTTTTCTATTTAAAAAAAATATATATTCACATTTCTTATATTTCTAAAGGAAGGAGAAGTGAATATAAATTTAAAAAAGAGCAAAACGAAAGTATATATATAGTTTAAAAAAAAGGAGATTAATAAATATTTTTAAAAATAAAAAAGATGTGCATATAAATACACTAAATTCTAAGCGACGATAATGTAATTAAAATTTGCTCTGGAAACAAATCAACCTGTCTTTCACCCAAAAATAATAACCAATTAAATAAAAGGTCATATGTGGATATCCACAGAGTAGGGACACTTTATATTTTATGATTATGTAATCTTCATTAATGGCTTGCATATTTAAAGGGACGCCATGTGTACTTGAAATAATGCGATGCGTTATTCTTAGCAGATAATTAGGGTAATGTCTGAGTGCCATAGAAAATTTTGAGTTTCAATTAAATTTAATATAAAAATTATAAATGCATATACGAATTTTTCATATAACAAATATGTAAAAATTGCTCATGTAAAGTTGTATAAAAAACTCTTCAATTTTTTTTTATTTTTATATAATTAAAAGTTACACTCTTCAATAAAAATTATGAGGAATATAATTATTTTTTTACATAAATTACAAAAGTATGTACTGATATCAATTTTTTAATCCAAATTGAGACAATATTTTCAATACCCCCCTTTCATTCGTGACTTGAATTCCAATTTCTTTTAGGTTACATGATGAATTCAAAAAAATTTCATTAGTTGTTAATAATTCCGAAACTGATCTCTTTCCATATTTTATAGTTCGGCACAAATCCATCCTAAATTTGAACCAAGTCATTGTTGTTTTTAAAGGTCTTTATCCAAAGTTATCGAATAAATATTTGAACGTCGAACTCACATCTTATAACATGAGGTGTGACATCATGAATTTTACAATGACAGTGCAAATTAACGAATTAAAACTGAATAAGAAAAAAAAGGAAAATATAACAAAGAGGTACAGCTAGTGTGCAACAATCTGCGCTAGTAGTTGGATTGTGCCCTAGCCTAAGCACACATCATCCTTTTATTCAATCAACATACATCCACACAAGGCCAATTAAACAATTGTTTAAACAACAAGCAAGCACACTGCTGAATCTCAAAAAATACAGAATCAAAACCCACATATTTATTATTGAAACGCACAAATTCCAGCTGTGGCCGTGGCTGGAAACTAGTTCAGCAAATTGCCTGGAGCTTGCTTTTCAACGAAAATATTCGTGCCTTCATTGGGCTTGACAACCCCTTGAGCATTGCTATCAGAATAATGATTTACATGGCAGCACTTGAACCTAACCGATTCGATCTCCATTTGCTTGCGATACTCCGGGCAAGCTATGTTCTTCGAAATTCTATAACGAAAGTCAACAACTTTCATGTGGCAGCATTGAGCAACGATCGGATGCTTACTCAGATAGTATTTGACTATTTGATAAAACTTTCCTCAAATCCATTCTTTTCCACACGAGTTTTCCAATCTTTACCTTCGAGCACACTTTTCGTCAAGTGAATATAAGGACCTATCAGGGTTTTTTTTTCCGATCAATTAGATATTTTTTATTTGAAAATTATTCAGTCAATTATATATATTTTTAATTATCTATCACATTTTAAGTTTCTTTTATATATATAATTTTATATTATTTTTCTAAATTTAATTTATTTTAATATTCAATTATGTATGCATCCTTTTAATTATAGTAATGATCATTATTAATATAATATTGTAATAATATGACAATTTTTTCAATTACCAATGGGTTAAAAGGAAATATAGTACCTTCTTTGACATAACTTGAATATAATTATATCAATTTTAAAATTATTTAATTGATATAAATATGATGACGTACTTTGTATCAATCATTTGAATATATTATAATTCAAAATTTAGAAAGTTAAACTTCTATTTTACATTTTTATCAAATAAATTTAATTAAATCCATACATCACATGGATTACAAGTTAGTGTATATTTTTACAATTTTTCCTAATGCCTCTTGAAAAATCTAGTCAGCTTATCAATGAGGTTTGGGTTTGGTCTGGCTAAGTTACTGTTATTATTTTTTATACTAGTTTCAATTTCAGGTTAAGTAAAATTATTCTAATTTCAAGCCAACCCACTAAACTAATTCATTTTAACACTTCTATTTTATTTGCATAAATTATAAGAGTATGTAACAATATCAATTGTTTTAATACAAATTGAGGCAATACTTATAGTATCCCTTTTCATTTGTGACTTTATTCCGATTTGTTTTAGGTTACATGAATTCAAAAATTTTTTGTTAATCGTTAATAATTCAGAAAGAGATATGTCTTTTCGTATTTTATAGTTCGACACAAATCCATCGTAAAGTTGAACTAGGTCACTATTGTTCTTAAATGTCTTCATGCAAAGTTCTCATTTTGTGAATAAATGTTTGAATTTCGAACTCACAATCTTAAAACATGGGGTATGACATCATGAATTTTATAATGACAGTGCAAATTAAAGAATTCAAAACTGAATAACAAAAAGAAAAAAAAAACTAACAAAGAGGTACAGCTAGTGGGCAACAATCTGCCCTAGCAGCTCGATTATGCCCTAGCCTAAGCACACCTCATCCTTTTATTTAGTCAACATAATACATACGCATATGGCATACATCCTCGTAAGGCCAATTAAACAATTGGCTAAGCAACAAGCAAGCACACTGCTAAATCTCGGAAACTACGGAATCAAAACACACAAATTTATTTTTGAAACACACAAGTTCCAGCTATGCCCGTGGCTGGAAACTACTTTAGCATATTGAATGGACCATGTCCATCAATGACTTTTGTTAATGTCTTCAACATTTGGCTTAGCAAGTACCTCAGCATAAGTAGCAGAATTATGCTTTCCATGGCAGCACTTGTAGGTAACCGATTCGATCTCCATCTTCAGCTGGTTGCAATCCGGGCAAGTTAGGTTCATCGGTACTTCCGAATGAATGTCAACAACTTTGAGGTGACAGCATTGATCAAAGTTCACAGGCTTATTGATCTCATCATAGCATTCCATAAAAGCTTCCTTGAATCCTTTATTTTTCACATTAATTTTCCGATCTTTAAACTTTTGGAGCACTTCTTTCATCAGAGAAATATTTGAATCTTTTAAGAACACATTCTGGCCTTTGCTCACAAGAACCCATCCCTTTTCCTCTTTCTTGGAAAGAATCCAGGGTATGTCTTTAGTCACAGCATAGTTGTTATAGAATGAATGGTTTACGGTGTCCCAGAACTGTGATATATCAGGCTTTTTAGCTGTCCCAAAGTTAAAGTGCTCTATTGAAATTCCTGAATCTTTAGTGACGAGATCCTTTTTCATGGTGTCAATGAGTTCGGCCAAACTCTTGGCGACTGAATTGTCCGGAGCTTCATACAGGAAGACGACGTAATTTTCATCCTTGACCTAATTTGACAACAACATACATAGTTCAGTTGGATTGGTGTAGCTGAAGCTCTCATTAAGTATGTTCACATAAGAATAAATGAATATTGTAGCCGTAAATTTCTGTATGTCAACAATCACAATTCAAAACCGTAACAAGTTGTTAGAGTTCATTTGATTCAAAAATTCTAAAATGTTAAAAGAAGGAGAAGCTAAGAGTGACTTTAGAATAGAATTAGCTAACAAGTTTGGAAATGTGTAATTATTACCCAATTGGCAATATCCGAATGAACTTTTGATGCTCCAAACCAGAACCAATTCCATTGTTCAGAAAGTCTTTTCTCATCGTCAGGTCCGAAAGGAAAGGCTTTGAAGCCCCATACAAAGATCATGTGCATTGCATTTTTGTTTATTATCTTTCCTCGAGGATCTGTGACCACCACAATGGGCTTACCATAGTAATGAAACTTGTCTTGGAGAAGTTGGAGGCCTTCACAGGGTTCGAAGTGACGCACTACGTACCATGGCACCATTGATTTTATATTCTCAAACTGGCCCTTTAGTTCATCAGTCCAGTTTTCCACAACAGGGATCCACAAGATTCTATAATTTTGTTTGTTTTTGTCTTTCTTGATCTCATCAGCAATGGATTTGAGCTCTCGAATCTCCTTTTGAATGTTATCAAGACCAGAAATGAACAACAAGAGATACTGTTTCTTAATAACATCGAGGTTTGCCTGTTGGGGCAAAATGAGAAAAAGTGTTATACTTCGATACAACAACATTTCCCAACTAGAGAAAGCTTTTAATTCATCAATTTCGTACATGCAAATTTTATACTGAAGTCCGCATCCCCATATCTATTTACTTCTCTCTCAAAATTTCATAGATAATGATAATTACTGTGAGAAAACATAAATCAGAAAGGTGATAACAAGGATGTAGGAGAAACATTAATTTCTTCGAGGTTCCCCGCCGATTCATTTTCATATCTATAAGAAAACATGCAACAAAAATACATATTTACTAACCATTTCTCCGGTGTAGTTATCAATGATGTCGACCTTCTCAACTTCCTTAAGGAATATCAAAGCCTTCAAAAGCACCAGAATTCCTGAAGGATTATAGAGAACGCCGCAAGCCCATTCGTAATTTTCCTTCTTTACTGCAATGCGTAGAGAAAATATCTTCAGCTTTGGATCATCTGACCTTAAAAAGGGTTGAAAAGTGCGCCAGTTTTATATGCAAATTAAGGCAAAAGGCGCAAAGCATGATTTCAACTTGCGATTTTGACGAAATAAATGCGACAGAATATTATCATTGTAGTGTAGTGGCTCATAATCACGATCATGGTATTAAATCGGAGAAATTCTTATATACTTTAATTACGTTACCCATCCTTATTTATAGCTAATAAATAAAAAATAATTATCAATTTTATAGAGTTCATGTACATTAAAAATCTAATTTTTTAATTTTTAAGATTTGAAAATTACAGAAATTGTTAATTATCTTTTATTTATTAACTATAATTAAGGATATATAATATAGTTGGAACCCAGGTATTTCTTATTAAATTGTGGCAGCTGTGGAGGTTTTGTTTTGACAACAAAATTGCATGTATATTTTAAGAGAGGAAAAAAAAATTGCAGTTGCTATGGTGCAAAATTGCAAAATTTACATTCACATTGTGGTCTGCCACAACAATATTTTACTGAATATAGCAGTTGTGAACTGCAATTTAGGACTTTGCAAACTAAAATTTAATATTTCAGTTGAAAATATTATGCAATGCTTTTGTAACCTTTAAGTTTTTCGATTAGTTGCAGGAAATTGCCCAATTCCGGGATAACAGTACTAAGCTTTGGAAGAACTTCAGATTTGATGTTCCACTCCCTGAATCAAAGCAAAACAAGTTATGCGTGTGTGTATATATATATATACTAAAAAAATCAAACAAACAAGAAAGAGACAATGGCAAAAGTGAATAAGAACTTACAGTTGAGTGGTCTGACTTGCACAAGCTAAGGCAAAAATTGCCCAGTAGGTATAAACTTCTCCCTTGACCCCAGATTCCTCTACGATGGTACGGTCTTTAGCAGACTCCTTCCCCAAATCCATGATTTTTTGAATAAGTTGCAGTGTTAATTCAACCAAAGGTTTCAACTGATCATCGGGCTGAGTGGATTTGTCCTTTTCAAAGCCTCCAAGTCTGAATACATGAAGCTCAAGTGTACTTTGTTTGGTGGGTTGCATCAAAGAAAGCTGCCACGATTCGCCATAGTCCAACGCAAAAGCAGCAAGAGCTATCACTGCTTTTGCATCCCAAGTATAGCTCTTAAGATTTCCGAGTATAGCTGTTACTGTTTCGTGTGCAGTTGATGCCTTGAAAGGCTTGCATGTCATCTGGTAAACAACTTCCGGAAGTTTTGATAAAAATAAATGCTATAATACGTTGGCATTATGAAGTACCATCAGAAAAAAAAAATGATTGTGAAGTTCATAGCAACAGCAATGTTATGGCTGTTGCAATTTAAAATTATAACATACATAGTTACACTTCCATGACGAAGCTGCAAAATTTTTAAATAGAATTCATGAAAGTTCTAACTTTCTTGAATAACACATTTCTTTTGAGGACATAGTAAAATGTTTCCAACTAATTTTTTCTAGAAAAGAATTTTCAACTTTCTGTGAACATACGCTGTTGTCTAATCCTGCAGTTAAAACATTAAAGGAAAACAAAACTTAAAAATCTGAAAATAATAAAAATAAAATGTTGAATAACCTGACAAGCAATTTCTTTCAATGTGGAGAATGATGGCATAAAGGTTGTCTCGGGCACCTTGTCTTCGATAATATCAACAGTCTTGAAACGCTGTGATAAAATCGTCAACAAATTAGTATCATAACAGAAAATCTCAAAGTCTTCAAAGTTTTCTACCGAGTTAAACTCAAAATTAAAAGACAGTGGTAATACATTTGTAGGAAATTGCAATAAATAAATAAATAACTACAAGGGATAGAAGGGTTGTTGGGGTGAGGGGGGCTTTGCTCGAGTGCGATTTCGGTAGAAAATCCGTGATTTCATAAAAGAGTTGCATTTTTTCCTTTTATGGAGTTTATAACTTCTTCATAGGATTACATACAGGGGCGGGGCGTCCTATGGCTTACGGGTCATGGCCCCTAAATTTTTAATTTTTTAAAAAATATATTTTTTATGTTAAATTTTTTTATTAGTTTGGCCCCTATAAAATAAATGTGACAGATACTATAGTAAATAAGAACGTACTTAAAAACATCACTTCAATACTTAATGCGAAAATTTTAATTTTAAATTTTATTTATTTGATAAGACTAAATATTAAATTAAACAAAAATTGGTTGAAAAAATTTGCTGAATTTGGATCAATACATTTAATTTCTCTTATTTCGATGAGATTTTTTTGAATAAATATATTCGGTGTTATCTTTATTTTTAAGGTAAAAACTGAATATATATATGTGTGCGTGTGTCACATCATTTGAGGATTTGATGTATAGAATTTTTAAAATCATAATCAAGAATAATTTTGAAATTCTATAACTTTTTAATTTTTTGTAATAAAAATTTTAAATTATTAACTAAATTTAATACTGAAAATAAGAAATTATTTAAATACTATAAATTTAGTACTTAATAAATTTAATACTTAAAATTTAGTTTTAAATGTTTTAGTATTATCGAATGCATTCTAAGTATAATTGTATTTTCTTTTTTTGAAGAAAACAAATTAAAAAAATAAATAAATAAATAAAAAGGAAAATATAGTGTGAAAGTAAGGTTTCTTATAATTTTTTTATTGTCATTTACTGAAAATAACTATTAAATATATTAGAATTGAATTTTTCATCTTCAAAAAATTTGAACTTGAACTCATTTATTTTTTTGTTTTTGACATTTTCTTGAGTTCAAGTTGAAATGAATAAATTTTTAATTTAATTCAAATTATTTATGATCCTAATTTTCCACCTGCCAAAACAAAAAAAATAAAATAAAATAAAATTCTCAATCTTTCTAGCCTCCTAATATATATCTCACCCACCTCTAATTATATTAGTATTTAGAATAATAAAGTACAGTTTTTTTGATAAAGTTTTCCAATATGAATAGTCAAGCTTACCACACAAAAATAATTAGATATATTTACAAAAAAAGCTGTTGTAAATTAGACGGAAAAAATCGTAAATTTCGCTACAGATGCTATAAGATTTTATAAAAGGATCGTAAAATTTCATAAAAAAAAAATCATATCGACAGTATCACCTGGCGAAAAAGAAAAAAGATTGCAATATTAATTGCAGATAGTCCACTGTTGGAGATTCCTTTAATGCTCTCCCCTGATAATGATAATTATATATATAAGGTTTAGGTTTCGGCAGAAAATGCTTTTCTAAAACTCTAGTTATAAAATATTAAAATATAAAAAAATATTATTTTATTAATTTAATATTAAATATGAAAAATTAAAAAAATGTTTTTCATTTCAAAGAGAAACTCACTTTTCTCAACTAATATAATTTTAATTATTATTTTTTAGTCATAAATTACATATGCACTACTCTTTCGCCAATAAAATTTACGAGAAATATTTTTCCTGTAAACAAATGAAACGGTTACCTTTGGGTCAAGAAAGTCAACAAGATAAGTTGAGTTCTTGACATTGTTTGAAACAACATTGTAAAGAGACTCAACATCTTGTCTTTTGGCTTGTGAGTCATGAATTCCAATGATGTCATGTGAGATATCATCAGAAGACATCTTCAGTGGATTCGGCTTGGCCTCCACAAATTGTATTAAATTAAAAGGGAAACCACGATCAACGCTACCAGCTGGCTTCTTAGGAAACATTTTCAGAATCACTCAGAAACTCGAAGATTGTCTGGGATATTTTTGGTGCCTCTCTTCGTTTCATCTTGAGCCTATTTATAGCCCTAAACCTTCTATACGTGGCAATACCTTGGCCTTATTTTTAGTGGACCACTTAATTAGCCCCTAACGTGG
Source organism: Sindora glabra (assembly GCA_020226215.1). Classification (NCBI taxonomy): domain Eukaryota; kingdom Viridiplantae; phylum Streptophyta; class Magnoliopsida; order Fabales; family Fabaceae; genus Sindora; species Sindora glabra. The sequence continues at coordinate 31,988,113 of CM035231.1, forward strand.
TCTGTATTATAAGATTTTTTTGTATTATTCAAGCTTCTATTGTTAAGTGCAATTCACAGGTAGCTGACAGAGAATTCTGGATTAGTTATTCTCTCTATTTTATTCAAATTGATAAAAGTATAACCTCTTTTTCAGAAGAATCAAATGGATAAAAACTTATATCATCAAATGTAAAATTGTTACATAAATTTTCCTAATGGAAAATAAGGAGCAAAGAAAGCGGTACCAAAGAAAATGACTCACTATAAACGCTCTTTTTTTATTAAAAAATATACTTATTATATTTTAATTAAAAGAGAGTATCTATGGTATATCAATTATACCAATATATTATCAAAATTAAAGATTTAAATTTATTAATTTATATAAAATTACATAAATCCACATCTTTTATTTTAATAATGTATCAATACAATTGATATATCATAAAATTAAGAGGTCAATATACCATAAAATTGTCCAAATCAAAATCATAAATGGATGTTATGAGTTTCATTCCACAATTCATACGATGACAAGACACCTTGACTTTTGAAACCAAAAGGCATCGTAAGATTGCCCCGTAAGAGATTTATTTTCAAAACTAGAAATAGGTTGTATGATACAACAGATTCAAATTACGACTTAAGGAGCGGACATCCTGTTGCTTTGATTGCTTTATTTCCCTATGTTATGAGTTGGAAATTAAAATCCTATATCTCTATCGAATGAGCTGTCATTTCTACTATTATAAAAGAAATTACAATTTATAAAAAGTTTCAACCACAAAAAAATATTTAGGATGCGATTTCAAATGAAGTTAACTATATCTTCATATATTTATTTTTTAAAATTTTTATTTTAAATTAGAAAAAATATAAGATAGAGCCTCTTTTTCTTAACCCAAAAAGTCTTATTTTCTACAATTGGAAAGAAAAATAAAAGAAAGTAAATAAATAAGAAGATAAATCATATGGCTCCCTTTCACATAAATAACTGATAATTGATAAGTTAATTAATAATTAATAAGTTAACTAATAGTTAATAACTTAAAATTGATAGTTGATAATTGATAAATTAATTGAAATATTTTGTAAAATTAACTGTTGAATTAACTAAAATTATAAAAAAAATATAAAAAGATATATTAATAAAAAATAGATATATAATTAAAATAATTTATATTTATTTAAAAATTAAATTATATTAACATAATTAAAAATATAATATTTAATATTTAATTATTTATATTTTATAAACTTATATATTTATTTACTTATATAATTTTTATTTTATTATTTATTATAAAATTATAATTACTTAAAATATAATTAATTATATTTTATGATATTATTTATTTATATATATTTATATATTTATAATTTAATATTAGAATATAATTATGTTAAAATTAAATTAATTATATTTTATAAAAATTATTTAAATTTATATTGTAAAATGTATGAGTTATAAATTAATAAAAAGAATAAAGATAAACTTGAAAAGAAATTTAAAAAGTAGTAATTTATAAGTTATAATTTATCTTAGATAATTTATTAAATCAAAATTGATAAATTATTCTAAATAACATATAAATTATTATGAAAAATATTTTTAAAGATTAATTTATAATTTAATGATCAAATAAGTTAATTTAAATCTATTTCGCTTCGTGTATCTCTCCCTTACCATCTTCCGTTAATATTGGGGAGGCTTTATTTTATAGAACAAATAGATACAAATATAAAAAGCCTGCGGAAGTACTCGTCATTTTTCAATCATTAATACTAAAGAGAGCATACCAGTCTTCACAAAATAAATAAATAAATAGAAAAGACTCCACCGTCAAAGTCTCCTTTATTTAATATTTGTTGGCGTCACTGCATTACTCCTGCCCAAGGCTGAATCACGACCGTTCAAGAAGTAATTAACTACCACAAAAAATAAATAAAAACGGCTCTATCTTCAATGTCTATGCGATACACCCAATCTGCAGAAAGCCGGTAACCAAACACACTATAAAGAATCCTTAAGGGTATGTTTGTTTCAGGGAAAAATAAAATTTTTAAAAATATTTTTTTAAAATAAATTAATTTTTTGTTATTTGATACATAAAAAATATTTTTTGGTGTTTAATGTATAAAAAAATTAATTTCATTTAAAGTAAATTAAAATTATTATAATTTTATGTATTTTTTAAAAAAATAATTTTTAATAAATTATTATTCTTTGTGTCCAATAGTTTATTGATGATTGATTTTCAATAATAAAATATATATTAAAAGTATTATTAAATTTTATATATAAATTTACATGGTTAGTTTAATTAATTGTTACAAAATATTATATAATAGAGTATCCAACATGAGGAGGAAAAGGAGAATATTTTAGTGAATATTGCATAAAATGTGCATTTGAACTTTAATAAATAAAAATAAATTTTATAAAAATAGAACTAAAGTATTTATCATGAAAATATTTAATAAATAAAAATAAATTTTGCTTATAATCGCAATTATGTAACAATTGGGCTTGGGTATGAATGTATTAAATAACAAGAAAAATAAATTCAATTTTTTAAAATGAAAAGTTACTTTTCAGAAAAATAATACAACTTTCTACTTAATCAGAATTTATTTTTTTGTTAACTAAAATTTTTGAATGTTCAAATAAGGGAAGATTGGAAAATAAATCCCCTCAACCAAATAGACCTTAAGTGTATATTTAATTCTGAATAATTCAATTGTCATACAAATATATACTAACTTTGTAGTATATATAATTTGTGTGAAATTATATTTTATTTCTAAATAAAGTTTCAATAATTTTTTAAAAAAAAGTAATGAGCATGGAAAACATGTTTAAGAAAACATAGAACTTTCTCCCAAAGGGTAAAACATAACTAGCTAAGGATTCGTTTGGTTGGGGAGGGGGGAAATGAAATTTTTGAAAAATATTATCTTAAGAAAATATATTTCTGAAAAATAAATAATTTTTTTATTATTTGGTGCATAAAAAAAAATATTTTTTAGTGTTTGGTGTAAAAAAATTTAATTTCTTCTAATAATTTTTTAAATATATTCAATTTTATAAAAATAATTTTGTAATAAACATATACTCATGAGAAAATATATTTTTATATTTACTTATATTAAATATGAAGTTAAATATTTATATTTTCATCAATAAAAAATATCACATCTTTAAAAAATAACTTTAAAAATATTTTTTAAGAAAGTTACAACTTTTTGTGAATTTATAATTTATAATTATCAGCCTATTTTTAAAAATAATAATGTTCTAATTATTTTATAAATATATCAAATTTTAATCATCAATCTTTACGCACATCCATAACCCAAAAAGGAAAATTGTATGGAGGTGAAAATCTTATTTCCCTTGGGAGCAAAGATGACGTTGCATTAAGATTGAGCACCATCAAAAATAAAAAGAAGTTATATGAATAAAATTTAAATAAAATTTCTTAAATATTTATCATAAAACTATTTATTTAATTCATAAGTATATTAATTATTTTATTAAATATTAATATTTTTAATTTAATAATTATAATAATTAATAATATTATAATTATTATAAAATAATTAATATATATTATATTTTAAATAATAAATTTTATAATAAATAATTAAAAAGTTTTACTTAAATTTTATCTTTAATTAAAATCAGGTTTTAATGAAAAGGAGCACGGTGTTTGCACAGCAGAGCTAAAACGATGGGCATGTGCCAGATACACTTGGCATTCGTTGAATTTGTGTGAAGAAGCACGGGAATTAGGAAACTGTGGGCGAAGGTTGTTCCACCGCGATTCACATTTTGCCAGTTACAACTTTTTATAAATTTTATAAATATAATGAATATATAATTTATTATATATGTGGGTCGATCGCGATTGCAGAAATGCAGCGCAGCAACAGGAGAACGCAGGGAGAGTGGGCTCGGGCACGGATGCATAGTAACGAAGAAAATGAATTCCCGTTTTAAAAATAGGAAATTGCTTTTTGAAAATATAATATAAATTTTTGATTGACCAAATTTTATTTTTCTGTTGATTAACTTTTTTGTACGTTTAAATAGGGAGAAGTTGAAAAATAAATTTTTAAAAATTATTTTCTCCTCAACCAAACAGATTCTAATTCTCTGAATTAAAATTTAGTATCACACAATTTTTTTTATGTTTCAAATTCTACAAATCACCTTGTAAATATTTACAAAAACTAAAGATATGAAAATTCCTTTTAATGAAATTAGAAAGACAGATAGGGCAATCTTTGTAATTGTTTTTTCTAGTCTTAGAGAGTTCACAAAAAAAGGGAAAAAAATAAAAGAATTATATAAATTTGTGAATATAAAAGATTTTTTTTTAATTTTATTTCAATTTTTATTTTTTTAAATTCAATAAGTACCTTGTTTAAATTTATTTTTATAAAATGAAAATGATCTGTTTTCAAATTCTTTATTTTCTTTTTCAAAAGAAGATTTTCATTTTTTAAAGAATGAGCAGCTAATTATTCTTTCTCTAGAACTTCCTTCTCTTTTAGAAAAAGCAACATTCTCTTTTGTTTTTGAAAATTATTGGCCACTCTTTTTATAGTGACCAACTCCTTGTTTTTTGACACTTTGATTGCCTTTTGAACAAATAATCGACTGCTTCTCAGCATTTAAGTGTATTTTGAAGGAGCAACATCTTGCTCCTTCAATTTTTTTTCCTAAAAAAGTAATGACTTTACTTTTTAAAATATAATTTCCTTTTATCAAAATTCCCTTTCTCTTTTACAAAGAAGTTACTTCATTTAACAAAAGAAATTTTTTTTATAAATCATTTTGAGAAAACTTTGTTTTCTTTTTTTCTAAGAATCAAAATTTTCTTATAATTCTCTATTTTTATTTTTCAAAGTGTCAAATCATTTTTTAAAACTTCAAGGCTTTTTTTTGAGTTCTTAATTTTCATTTTTCAAAGTTTCAAAATCCCTTTGTAAAGAAGAACTTTTTTTTAGAAGTAGAAAGATATCTTTTTCATGACTTTTTAAAAATCCTTTAATAAACTTCCAAAAGCTTTATATAACTTGTCATAAGAAATAGGTGATTTTAATTTCATTAATTACCTTAGTATAGTCTTCTTTAGCCATGAAGTAAAGGTTGGTAACTTCTTCCTTTTCTTGATTTTAATTATCATCATCCAAGGGAATATACTCATCATTAAATGTGGCCATCATTGTTTTCTTCTTTGGTGGCTTCCTTAGGAACTTATTCATTAGGTTTGAGCAGTCTACCTTGAAATGGTCAAGTTTCTTGCATTCATAGCAAATTAGCACTAGATTATTCTTTGATTGCTCTTTTCTTATAAATGACTTTTGAGGTTTATTTTGCCTTTTTCTTCTTGGTATTTTTGTGAACCTTTTGATAAAATAAGTCATTTCTTCATCATCATTAGACTTAACATCATCTTCTTCTTCAACATCTTGAAAAGATGTGGAAGCTTTAAGAGTAGTATTTCTTTTTCTTCTACTAGTTACATCTTTCATCATCTTAGTTTTCTTATAAACTATGAGTTTTCTTTTTAGTTCATCATAGGTGAGAGTATCAAGATTGTTGCCTTCTTAAATAGCATTACACTTAAATTCTCATGAACTTGGAAGATACCTAAGTATTTTCAAGATGATACCTTGCTTAGGAATAATTCTTCCTAGAAAATGAAAATCATCCACGATAGTAGAAAGTTTTTTAAACATAAACTCTATGGTTTCATTCTCCTTCATTTGGAAGAGTTCATACTCTCAAGCAAGCATATTTACTTAAGTTATGCAAAGTTTCTTAATCTTTTCAAAGATGATTAAGAGTTTGTCTCACATCTCCTTAGCCAAATTACACTTAAAATTTTTTTTATATTCTTTATGACCAAAAACACATATAATAGCAATTTTGGCCTTACCATGGAGATTGTTCTTTTTCTTTTCATCTTCACTTCATTCACTTTTTAGTTTGGGCACATTGTTTCATCCTTGCATTTTTGTTGGAAGAATATACATCTCCTTAATCAATTCCCACATATAATCATCAATGGCTTCAAGGAATATCATCGTTTGATGTTTTTAATAATTATAATTGGTTCCATCAAACAATGGTGGTCTAGATGTAGAATGGCCTTTTTATCCATGTAATGATCCAAGATTATCCATAGTGTTCCTACAAGATCTTTACTTAAGAGTAATTAAACTTTAATAATAGATACTGAGCTTTGATGCTAATTGATAGGATAATAATGCACCAAAAGGAGATGAATTGGTATTTAAAAACCGTGTTCAAAGTTTTCTTTTAAAAGAGGTTGCTTTTTCAAGAAATATCCCAAAGAGTAATTAAATATAAATTGAAAGGTCAAGTAACTAATATGCAAAGATAAGCAATAAAGAACATAAAGTAAAGGGTGAAGGAAAGAAAATATAACATTAGTGTTATATTGGTTTGATTGTTCAAAGAAATAATCATTTTTTTTTAGTTTATTCCATTCTCTTAAGATTAAACCTAATCTTGATATTTAGCCACTAGTATTGTTTCTTTTATAAGCCTAAGTAAACTTTCCTCTTTGATCTTTCAAGGACTTAAGCAATCCTACCTTAACACTTAAGGGTTTTCTTCTCACTAACCTAGCTACAAAATATTTCTAAGAGTTTTAGTAAACCTTTCGATGGATAAGGTTTATCTTTTGAAGAGACTTACAAAATTCATATACTTTAGTAGTATAAATTTTGCAAGTTTAAGCATAAAGAAATAAGACTTAAAAGTTAGGAAGAGCTTTGAATGAAAGCCTTCTAAAGAGAAGAGAAAAGTTTGAACTAGATTAGATTAAGTATCTTTACATTGAAGAAAGCCTCTCTACTTATAACCAAAAGATGAATAATAGTCATTGGAAATTTTGAATTCCTATGAGGAAGTTCAATCTAAAAGGCTTTTTCTCTTTCTTTAAGTCTTTTAGGTAGCTTGCTCTATCTAGATTTATGAACTTTAATCACATATAAGGTCAATAACCATTGGTTAGAAGTATCTTTCTCATTTAGTAGATGGTTGGATAAGTCAATTTCTTGAATTATTGATCTATTTGCTTATTCAAGCATATTTGAATTAGATGTTGTCAAATCCTTTTCAAGACATGTACTATGCTTGCTCCATTGCCATATATTTCAGTTTAATATCCTAAATCTAAGCAACATTAGTAGGCCCTTAACCAAAGAGCAACATAAATAGTTTCATAAAATTTTGTAGAATAGTATAATTCTAACTAAATAAAAGTGTAATCTATTTGAAGTTACTTAAATTTGATTTTTCAACAAGTTATACCATGTTTTTTTAATACATATGGAAAGTAATTATGCAATTATATTCATTCCAAATAAGTTATTTTCATAATCAAAATAGTCAGAATGATTTAAATCATATGAAACCAATAAGTAAAAGATAAAATAGGTAGAGTTTAAAATATAAACCAAAAAGCAAGCCTAAATATAACATTTTTGCAAATTAAGGATTAATTAAATAAACTCATTATCTTCAAATACTAATTTTAAAGATTAATTAAGAAGATATTTAGGGGCCTCACATTTTATACCTCTTACTCATATAGTATTCACATTAATTTTAGTTGAATCATAGTATGGTAGGTTTCAAAAGTATTAAGCTCCAATAAACTCATTTGAGGACCCAACTAAAGATTATATATAGATATTAGCAACCCATACTCTTTTATTTGGGTGGAAAAATCATAACACTAATTTAATAATAATAAAACACTACTTCTATCTTTTTCATTTATCACATTTGTAAGAAAATTTATCCTTTTTTATTTGTTACTCTAGAAATTCAATAAAGCATTAGTTATTTTTTTTCCTAATTTTACCATTATTTTTCTCAAATAAATGTTTCATTACTCTACATATTCATTTTGGAATGTCTCAACAAATTTATTTCATTATATTTCTCTTTCTATTCTCAACCTTTTTAAAATTTGTGATTACAAAGTTCAAGATATATAAAAGTAGAGAGAGAAATAAGATGAAGCAAATATTAATTTTAGATTAAAGGGTAGTTTTGAAAGTACAATGAAAAATAAATAAATTAAATTACTTTTTAATTTCCATGAAATAGCTAAAAGTAACAGATAAAAAAGAAGAAGAAAGTAATAAAGAATATTTTAGTCATGTCACCTCCATTAATTTTTCTTAATTTAAAAAGTATATTTATTATAAAGATGAGAAAGCATGAGAAGAATTAATTTAAATATTTTAAATTAACATTTCTTCATTAAAACTATTAAAATATTTTATTATTATTAAATTAAACATAATTCTTGAATACCTATCAATATTCTAACTAACAAGTCAGTGAATAAATGACATCTATTCATAAATAAAAAAAGTTTTCAGGAAATTTATTTGTTTTGCAAAATTTACAATCTGAGTCTTAAATTTATTCTAGTGTTATTTCTGCCTTAAATTTTTTTAATAAACTTGTAGGGTTATTAAAATAAGATGGGTCAATTTTTTCTTTGTATACATTTAAAGACTTTTTTTTACATATATTTGAAATTTTGTTAAATGGAAACTAAATTTTCAAAATAAAATTGAAGAAGAAAATGAAAAAAGAAAGGTTATCTGCTTGCTCTAATTTTTAGAGTGTGAAAAGCTAGCTTCTTTACTTTTCTTTACAAATATTTGACAAAGTAGTTGTTGGCAATTTATTGCTAATTTAGCATCTATTTTTTTAATGTCAAACCCACATGACGTATTGCATTAAATTTTTATCGAAGTAGAGTAAATTTAGACTAACTTATTATAATTTTCTTTAAATATTTTAAAATACAAAAATTATCATCTAATTAAATAGGATAACATGTTAATGATGGTTAAAAATTAATTTTATAAATTTAAATATTATATAAATAAATAATTATCAATTTAGCATTTTATTTTGATTAATCTCAAATCAAAATTCATAATGTAATGCAATGAATTTTTAATAAATTAGAACAAATTTAGACTAACTTATTATAATCTTTCTTAGATATTTTAAAATACTAAAATTATCACCTAATTAAATAATGTAATATATTATTTATTATTAAAAAATTAATTTTACAATTTTAAAAATTATATAAACAAATAATTTTACTAATTAATTTAAAATGTATCAAGTTAATTTTGATTAAATTATTACACATTAAATTATTAATTTATCACTTAGTTAAATAGAGTAATATACTAATCATTATTAAAAATAATTTTCACATTTTAAACATTGCATGAATAACTAGTTATGCTAATTAATTTACAATATATCAAATTAATTAGCATTAAAATATTGAAACTTTCATGCATCAATTTGTTAAAATTATCACCTAATGAAATAAAGTAACATATTTAGTGGTACTAAAAATTAATCTTTGATTAATTTTCATTAAGTTGACTTTATAGAAATAAATCATTACGCTAGATTATGATGTATCAAATTCATTGGCACCAAATTGGTTCAACTTTGATGTGTTGAATTACCAAAATTATCACTTAACTAAATAGACTAACATTTTCATCATTGCCAAAAAATTATTTTTTGTATTTAAGTACTCCATAAATAATTATGATACTAGTTTATAATATATTAATTTAATCCTTACCAAATTATTACAATTTTTTCATATATTAAATTTCTAAATCTCATAACATTTTAACCATTATTAAGAATTAGTTTCAATATTTATACATCTCATAAATAAATAATTATATTATTGTCATTAGTAAGGTATCACTAACTATATTTTATCATTAGCATCTAAAAATCATCAACGAGTAAGGTTTCACTAACCATTACTTTCAATTGCATCTAAGAACTAATCATAAGTAAAGTGTCACTAACTAAGTTACATTATTGCCATCTAAAGACTAGTATGTATTAATCAAACTTTTTTATTGCATCTATTTAAACTCCCAAGAGTACAATGAGAAATCTTTTTGGTTGTAGCCAATGGTAATCATCAGTAATGGATGGCAATTGATTATATTCACTAACAAACAATGGTGGCATTGATCAATGGTGGAGGGTAGTGGCTAATAATCGATAATGGTTAAAGGTGGTCATTGTTAGTCAATGTTGGCAGCGGTGGTACTCAACAATAATTACTGATAACAGATAATGATAATAATAATGGTTAATAGTAGTTGATAGTGGTAAGTAATTAGAGGTGATGGACAGTGGTTACTGATGATCAACAGTGGCCAACAATAGTCATTAGCAATGAATGATAATTAATGGTAGTCACCAAGAATGGATGATTGCCATCAATAGGTGAAGGTGGATTAAAGTCACCAACGATTAGGGATGACCAATGATAAGTAATAATAAGTAATGGATAATGGTTGACGATAGTTAACATTGATAGTGGTGGTAAAATAAGGTGTTAATGGTGATAAAGCTTAAAGAGAAAAGTTTATAAAATAGTCTTTTATATCATTAAAATATTCTTGCATCATAAGAATGTAGGATACTCATGTCATGACTCTAACTTAATTATGACCGATGTGAAACCCATTTTTTGATTTCCACTAACCTATTTCTAATTATCCAACTTAATCCTAATTAACGAATATTATGCATAGATGACAATTTAGAAAGAGAACATTTATTAGAGATTGTCGAGGTTTCTACAAAAGATGATAAAGTTGTATATACTTATAATCCTCCTAAAATAATGATAAGCTAATCTAACTAATTCATAAGAAATTAGTTTAAATATTTCTTTTACCCATGTCTATGACAAAATAAGGTTCAAAATATATTATATACAAAATTTTATTCTCCTATACTATTATTAATGAACTTCCATAGAATTTAGTTTTGAGGAGATGGATATGGAGGTTCGATCTAAGAATTTACAAAATAAATCATAAAGAAGTGAGTTTAAGACTTAATGAGGAAATAATCTATAAGAATAATAACAATTCATTATAGCTTAACCATTAGACTATCCTCCTTGGATAATCTATATCACATTTAAGTACATTAGCAACTAAGAGCTAACAACATTGAGATTAAAACATAACCATTTCATTTTTAATGTGTTATATAAAAAGACTCATGAATAATTATACTCAAAGTCACATCTCATTTGGAATAATAAGAATAGATAAAATACATTCATCCATCTTTTAACTTCTAGGCCAATCTTATGCCCTACCTTACATGTTTCCATTCTTATTTCTCTTAGGCTAACTTTATACTCTACTTACCTTATTATCAAGAATTTTTCATCTAGTATTTACATCATTACTCTATCACATTTTATAATTCTAATGCCACTTTTGGCATAATTCACAATATAATATACACATTAGATTTCAAGCTCTATATATCACATTTACAATACAAATTTAACACAAAATAGTTAATTAATCATCAAAAGGCAATATTAAAGTACATAATAATGTGTGTGTGTGTGTGTGTGTATGTGTGTGTGTGTGTGTGTGTGTATATATATAACATCACTATGCTCTCTTACATGGCTACCATATCACTCAACACACATACACATTCATAGCTTATGGTTAATGCAATAAATTCGTTACAATATATTATATCATATAACATCTAATTTCTCATTTTATGATTACCCACTCATATACATATTTTATGATTATCATAAACCACTCTACCTTTGATTCTTGGAGATCAAATATCCCATGTTGGACCATTATAAGTTATGAAAGTATAACACAAGTTAGGTATGTTTTATTATATAGTTACCGTAATTGTAACCTTTGAATGATATTTTGTGGATAATTCAAAAATTATAAATATATTGCTTATAATTTTATATGAAAGTAAACTCAATTAGCTTTTTATAAACTTATCATTTGTCTAAATTGGCTAAGATTTGAAAGTGTTATGCCTTTTACAAAATAGATACAAAAAGTCTATTTTTCAAAATCTTAAGTTTTTTTCACCTCTTCTAACTATTTTTGTGATAACTTAAAATATATAGAAGATATTGATTTAAAACTAATTCTATTTAAAAGTAGAATTAATTACATTTCTAATGATAGATGATTTGCTTAAAATGAGTATAAAATGAAAGAGTTATGCCCTTTTAAAATTAACATAAAATTCTAGATATGGTGAATCAAGTGCGTAATCGATTCATCTGCCTTGAACTTGCATTTGCACAAGGAGAATTGATTGTACGTTCAATTTTTTATGCCTATATTTGCCTCTAGACCATAAAAATCAATTATAATCTCGATTCATACATGAAAATGACAGTTTTCCTTAAAAATTTCATTATTTTTCCTATCATAAATGCCCTCCAAATGCATGGATTTCATACCAAATATTGATACAATTATTAATACACTTATTTAATATCTCATATCACCTTTCTTCATCATTTATTATTTCCATCATATTAAATCAAACATGTTTCAAGTAAAATCATAAAATAACTAATATTTTATTAATACCATCACATAGTAACAAAATCCATAAACTTAGTTAGATTATCCACTCACCTTATATGGAAGAGGATATTAAAGAGCTAGTTTGAAGATTTTTTTCAATCTTATTCACATCAAAATTCATATGTTCTAGAGTTAAGGTTTTGAACATCTAACAAAACTAAATAAATCTCAAATTTTTTCATCAACCAAGAAGAAATAGGAAGGATTCTTGATGAAAGTAATATTCTTACCTTCATTGGATAAAGAAATTAAGAATTGAAGCTTTTCTTGTTTGATTGATAGAATGGTAAAGAGATTAGATAGAGAGAGTTAGGAGAAATTGAAAAATGGGGAGAAATAAGAAAGATTTGAGTTTAAAGGTTGAAAATGTGGAAAAATAATGCCCTAGGGCATTTTTAAAAAATTACTCCTAAACATTTTCTATGCTTATGTACTTACTTATATCAATACAAAAATTTATATGTCATGATTTTAATAAGTTTTTTCCATCAAATTTTCAAAAAATTTATATTCTCATATTTTTAATTTAATTAACTTTATTTTATTTAATATTTTATATATAAAATTCCTAATCCAATTGAATTTGCTAGTTGTTTTAGTTATTCTTTCTCAAAAAAATAATATCTAATTTACTAACAATTAAAAAGGGTGTAACAACTCACCTCTTTCTATGATAATATTTTAAAGGAATATTAAGTTAAAAATATTCTCAAAAATATTTTTCTAAAATTTAAATTAAACATGGGAATATGACATTCCCTTAAAACATTTCTAGAAGTATGAAAAAGATTCAATGAACTAAATGCCACTTTAATGTCATTGAGGTAGAAGCAAACTCTTACTTCCTTCAAATGTTTTCTAGTCATCTAATTATTGATGTTATAATGCTAACTTGCACCATATTAGTAAGATAACTTAAATTGAAATAAAGTATTATAAAGGTAGTAATTTTGGAGCATAAACATAAAACACTTTACATAATTTTAAATTAAACTTATATGAATTTAGGTTATAAATGAGATAATATATTTAACATGAATAATAAGTGGATAGTTGGCTCGAGATTAAATAGATTAACAAATCAACTTATTTAAGTAATTAAATATGATAAATAAGTTTAATTATAATATAAATTTTCTTAATTGAAATTATTAAATTATTTAGATTGATTAACTTATCTTAACACATTTAAAGATAAGTTAATTTGATACAATATGATTATTATTCATGTCAGGTTTAAATTGAGTTTATTTGAGTTATTACTATCCTTTGACACAATATAAACTTAACACCTGAATATGAATTATCATTTCTAAGTTATTGTATATACAAATATAATTATATGTTTGATTAGTTTTCAATATACACCAATGGTTTAGTTTCATTAAGAATCAAAAGAGTAAGGAAAATGCAACACTTAAGCTTTCTTTTAATTTTTTTAGTGAAAATAGATTTATTCCTCTTAATAAAGTGTTAACTTGATTAACTTCCAAATATTTTGTATGTAAATTTAAAAATTAAAAATATTTAGAGTATTTAAATTTAAATTTAATAATTATATCTTAAAATTTAGGATTTACAAAATATATATTTATTAAATTTTATTTAAGTAGTTAGAATTTACAATATATATTGATTTTAGATTTAGAAACAATGTTTCATAGTAAGGGTTAGTATTTGCGCATGCACGCACGCACACACATCTACATTTAATCTAATTTTTTACGTTAAGTTTTAAAGATTATAATATGTAAAATTATGATTTAAATTTTTCTTAAAGAATAAAATTTGCACAATGGATAGATCTTTTTTTAAAACTACTTTTATAGATAAAAGTGTTTTATTATTTAAAAAAATATTTTTCTTTAGAAATATGGATAAAAATAGTGTAAGTGCAAGATTGTGGTGGTATTGTTCATCATGTATATAATTATGTCATGACTTATTTGAATTATTTTTTACAACAAATTTTATGGATAAAATTTTTTGTTGTAATTTTTTTCTCTAGTATGTTATATATCTATCATTTATAATTTTGGCTCAATATAGATTATGTATTTGTGGATTAAATGTATTAGTTATGGAACATATTTTATGATCCAATAAATTATTATACAAATAATTATCAATCCAATAATATTAGCTCAATATTGATAGTCAATTATGAAAGCCTATTTGAAGTTATTGCTAAATATAGAAATATAGAAATAAGTTAAAATATATGAGTAAAATTAAAAAAATTACCATGTTACCATTTTCCATAAGTTAATTTCTTATCATATCCATTTCTCCTAATTGTAAATCTAAATAAAATTTTAATTTAATGTTGTGTATAATGACATAAAGACAAGTATTTTTAGTATCCATATTCAAACTTTTAATATAAATATGTTAAAATTATCCTTAAATTAATAACATATTTTGTTATTCAATTGAAAAAATGGAGGTAACTAGCATTCACATTTAACAATCCCCTACGTATCTTATAAGTGTAAACAATGGTCAATTATTGAATTGATTAAGCTGGTAAGTTCGCTGTCTCAACCGTTCTTGTCTTTGTATACTTGGTATAAGATTGCAAGTTTATATTTAAAAAAAAAAAAGATAAGACTTTGTATAAAACAATTTAATTTTATAATAAACCATAATAAAAATTGCGAAATTTTTTGATATTATTCATCGTACATACTCTAAAAGGTTTAATTTATTTTTTCTATTTGCAGTTACAAACGGTGTAAAAAGGAAAAAAGAAAAACTAATAATAATCAAATTTGAACTCATGCTAGTCTGAGTGAATTGGTTTAATTGATTATAAATTTTGAATAACATCGTTATTGTTCTTCTTGACCATGAAATTAAATCTTCCTTAGTAATAGCTATCCTATTTAGGACGCTAGAGAATCTTTTGGTGCTTCGCGGTTTTGCAAATTCGATCGCACCTGACCCCTCATGGTAATCTCTAATTTATTGTTTTGGATTTAAAATAAAATAAAATTTTAATTATTTAAAATTAGACATATAAATAAAGGAATTGTGAAGGCTAGCAACCATTATTCTTTGATTTGAACAAAAGAATTATGCAACTGATTTAAATATAATAAACTAGTAAAAATTATTCTAAATAATTTATTACCAGTACTAATTATTTTAATTAATAAGTGTATTTATTATAAATATGAATAAAAATGAATGGAGTTGACTTAAATTAATTATAATATCCTTCATTATTTTATAATCTTTTAATTAAAAACACAATTTTCTTATCTAAATGAAAAAGTGAAAATTATTAACCTCCATATATGAATATGGAAGTTAACTATCTTTATAAATAATTTACATATAAATTCAAGTCAATTTCATATATGTTAAATTATCATTTTTTTTGTTTTAATTTCAAATGAGAGATAAACTAATATTTAGTATCCGCTCTATCGTGCCATTGGTTCTCACCAATAAAATTAGAGAACCTTTTTGGTCATATATATTAGAGATTTTATGTTGAATAAAAAGAGTGAACCATGATTTTCAAATTTAAAATTGAAGGATTACAAGAAATTATAAATTTATGTGATTTTTAAGTAATTATCTTACTTTTTTAAATGTTTATATAATTTTGAATTATATTTTAATTTTAACTATCAATATAGGATTTAATAATCATAATTCATTTCTCTTATCTATCATATAAAAATAATTCTCTCATTTAAAATGTCTTATATATGGTGCTTATTATGGTATCAATAGAATTTCAAAACTCAAGGTCATATAGCAAGTTTTGAAACCGTTAAATTTAAAATTATTTAATTATAACTATTCATTTTTTAATGATGTGATCAAATAATTTAAATTAAGATTGCTACATTACTTCGAATTTTAAAACTTTTAAGACACTATAAAATCCACCCCATATATATATATATATATATATATATATAAACACTTCATTAATTTCTTTTTATTTATCATATTTTAAGAAAAAAATTTATTCTTTTTTATTTATTATTTTAAAATTTTAATAAAGTATTAAATATTTTTTTTTAATTTTAGACTTCTATTCTACTAATAAATGCTTTATTATTCTCCTTGAAATGTTTCAATATATTTATTTTATCATATTTCTCTTTTTATTTTTAATTATATCTTGAATTTTCTATTTAATAAAAAATTAAAAAATAATTTTGAAAAGTCTACTAAGAATAAATAAATTAAATTATTTTTTAATATATATAAAATTCATTAATTATAATAAATAAAAAGAAATAAAAATAATTAACGTATCAATTATTTATTAATTTATTAGTTATTTTTGTGAAATAAACTCTTAGTGTTATTTTAATATGAAGTTTTATATATCTAGAAATCAAAGCAAAATGTTTTGTTGTTTAATTATGTGCATTTGGTTTAATTAAAATTTGATATTCTAATATTTTGGAATATGTTTTTTTCAATATTAAGTATTTTGTAATATGCGGCAGAGAATAAACTGTCAGCCAAATTAACTTTACCAACTCAAAGTTTCAAACCTCATCTTCATCGTAGGATTGGAATGCTTTGGTTAACATACATACATACATGCATACATCCATACATATATCAAATCAATTACCCAAACCAACATAATTGTTTCAGCTGATTTTTAAGATGGCCGTCATGATTAAAGGCAGGACCAGAAAAAGAAGGGCAGAAAATGACCGCTTCGTTTCTCTGTTAGAAAGAGAAAGGTCCATTTTAATGTCTGTCTGTCGTTTAGTGTATCAAAATAATATTACACATAATTTGTCAATCTATCTAATTGCACGGGGAACAAAATTAGCCACATCAATAATAATGTAATTAAAATTTTTATATATTATATTATTTATATATAATATTATTTATATATAATATAAAAAATAAAAAATATTTTTTATTATTAAATTTATTTAAAGTCATAAATAATTTAAATTAAATAATATGATGCACGAGTTCAACTAGTGTATTAATAAAGATAAATTTATTTGGATTTGACTCATGTAAATTTGACTTTAAATTGGAAAATTTTATAAGTTAATTTTGAATTACTCATAAATAACTTAATTCGTTTACATTTTTTATAATAATAATAAAATAATCATTATAACTAAGACATATTTTTGTAACCAAATTTAATTGTAACAAAAATAAATTGTGTCAATAATTTTTTCTTGTCACATATTTTAATTTTTCCCTTGAGTTAAAAAAATTCAGTGACAATTATAGTGGCAGAAAATAAAAATTGCCACTAAAAATTATCATTTTTATGACCATAAATTCAAGTTATCACTAATATTAATGAAGTAATAACACATAGTAAAAAATTGTCTCTGAAACTTTGCCTTTAGTGGTAAGAATATTACTGTTCATTGAACAGTTATCACTTAAAATTAATTTTTTTGCGGTGAAAATGGAATCAAGATTATGATAGCATCTATGCTTGATTTAAATAACACGTATCAATGCATTCATTATTGTGACTTTAGTTGGAAAAAAAATTATACAGTTTTGAGTTTTATAAATTCTTTTGCTATTTGATTTTCAGATGGTATTCTAACTAACTTATGTGAGAATTCGTAATAATAGAAATAATAAGTTATTTAACGTGTATGTAATGTTCTGCACTTACAACAGAGATATTATAAAAAAAAAAAATTTTAAAATATCTTGAAGAGCGTCACGTTAACTTATAAATGCTGTTTTGTTAGTTTGTAGATTGATATAATAATAGAAATAATAAGTTATTTAACTTATAAATGCTGTTTTGTTAGGTTGTCCATTTGCGGAAAATTACATTATTTGTCTCATTCCCTAAATCAAAATCACAAGATATAAGCTATTGATTTTCTTAGATAGTTTTATGGCCTTAGAAAATTAGAAAGAATGCTGAAATATATATCAAATTATTAGTATTATAATTTTATTAAAAAATAATATTTTGATTCTTGACCTAATTTCATATTTCAAAATTATTTTATAATCATCAAGAGCATTTAATTTGTATAGCATAGTCTTCCTTTACATATTGAATTTGATCCCACAATCCTGCATACGTATGCCTTGAAATTTAACAATTTCTATGATTATTCAAAAAAATTATTATATGACCAATTTATTGTCAATCATATTAAATAATTTCTTTTTGTGTATGTAACTAAGCAGTTATTCATTAATTCTTCACAATGTTAATTAAAAATTAAATTCTTTTTTATATATAATATAAACGTATTTGTTACGGATTAGAATTGTACAGATTAAACAAAATTCATCCAAACCACAGAGTTTTTTAATTAAAGTCCGTAAATATGTATAAACCTGTACAAATTTTTTATTGATTTAATTTTTTTAAAATTGAATCCATTTTTTTATAGACAACATAAATATAGCCGTAAAAAATCAAATCCTTTGTAGATGAGTTTATATCCAGTCCGATTCAACCATTTGACATTCTTATTTATAGCTAGTTTGAACTCTAAGATAATAATTAAAAAATAATTAATATTGGGTATAGTCTATTAATAAAAATTTTTATTCTGATAAAAATTTTTAAATAATATATATTGTAGTGCCTAAGGTCTTAAGAAAATTAAAGGATGTAGGATGTAAAATACTAATACAGTATTTAAAACGGATGAAAATAGAAGGGAAGAATGGATGCGGTGAAAATTAGGATGGAAGTAAATGGAAATAGTAAAAAGTGGTGGGTCTAGTGAAATTATAATTTCCCCACAAATGAGAAGAAGTTCGGGTGAAAGGAAATCAATTTTTCTACTTTCCGTATCCTGTCTTTACCGTGTGTGTCAGCCCCTCAACCTTCTTTTTCATATCTTATGGGTTAAAGATCAAAGTTGCTTTTCTTGGGCCATCATTTCTAAAGATAATAAATGTGTTTAGTCATATTTTAATTTTTATATTTTTAAAAATTATTTTTAAATTATTCTTGAATTAAAAAATAAAATAAAAATGATTAGTATTATAAAAAATATTTTATTTAATTAAAAAATTAATATTTCAAATAAAAATAAATTTTAAAAATAATTAAAATTTATTTTTATATATTATATATTTAGAATTATAATTTTTAAAAATAAATTATTTAATGAATTAATATTATAATTATTTTTTCATAATATATTATAAAAATATTATAATCATTTAATTTAATCTCATTTTTTTCTTCCTTATTTTTATTCATTCCAAATAAAAAAAATATAATTTCACTCTTTTTTTCCTTCCTTATTTTCTCTCTCCCTCTCTCATTTTCATATGTTCCAAACAATTTAAAATAAAATTCCTCCAACTCTAATTCCTTCCCTCCCTATTTTTTTTCACCTCCAATTTTCCCGTCCCCCCCCCCCCCCCTCTATTTTCATCATCAAACAAATCATAGAGTACATTTATCTTCAACACAGATCCACGTAATTGTTTTTATGGTTGGGATTCTTGACTATCTCGCGAGGAAAGGATCAGAATCGGAAACACGAAAAAGGGCCTTAGATCATTTATACATCATCATTCCGATCTCTAATTTTTATGCTGTGCCATCTGAACGCACCTGCCAGTTTGACACTTCTCCACTACGTGTCTTCAGCTCAATTGACGGCTCTATTTTTTATTTATTTTATTTTTCTCCTTATTTCTTTAAATTAAAAAGCTTTTCTTTTTCCCTTCAGTCTTTCTTCATTCGCTATACACATTTCATATTTAATTTTATTAAATATTTAAATCTTTATTTTTTTATTTCTATACTACTTTATAATTCACATAATATTTCTTGTTCATTTATCAATTCTATTGCATTTTTTATCAGCTTTTATTATTCACGAATCAGTTATTTCACTGTTAAAGTAGAATTTTTCTTTCCAGTCTAAATATTTCATGTTTTTATTTACGTAAATTTTAGTAATATTTTATACATTAATTTTTAAATATTATATTTTAAATTAAAAATATATAAATTGGTATTTTTAAAGTTAATTAATTTTTAACTAATAAATTTTAAAAAAACTCAAAATTTTGAAATAAAAATATAAATTAATTACATATTTCAATTTCTTAATTATAAAAATATTTTAAATTTGAAATACAATTTTTTGTGAATATTTTCTCAATATTACAATTTAATCCTAGCCTATTTATCCTTCTTTTCACACTTGTTACTTTACCACTCATACATCTGTTTTTCCTTCTTTTTTAACCCTACTGTACTATTCCTCTTATTATTTTATTATTTCTCACGCGCGTTGTTCTCTTCTGTTTAATTATTTAAATTTGTTAATATTTTTATAATAATTTTTATATACTATATTTCAAAATAAATATATTATGATTAATTAAAATTTCAAAAGGTCTTTTTCTTTTTTTTATTTTCTTTTACTCCTTATTTCTTAAAGTTTAGAAACTCTTCTTCTTGCCTTCAACATTCTCCTTCAGTCTTCTTCATTCTCTATGCAAATTTCATTTTTAATTTTCCTAAACTTAAATTTTATCATATTTGGATTTTTTAATGTCTTCTGGGATAATTGAAAACGATTAACAATAATATTTTAAAATTAAGATTGAATTTCATTTTTTTATTTTATGAGTATTTTCTAACATATAAAGTCCAATTCTAAGTTGTTTTCCATTTTTTGAATCCTATTTTATTTGTAAATTCAAATATTGTTTAATCAATTTCCCTTTTAGCATCAAATTATACAAAACCTATAAGAGGTTTACATTTATGATAAAACTTGATTTTTCATATTTTTAATTAATAAAAGTTAATGTCTATATTTAAAATTTAGTATTTACAAATTAGGATATTATATCACTTAGAATAAATATGACATATTAAATTTCATCACCTTTGTAATATATTTCTGTATTACATACACATTAATCTTTTACTAATAAAAAATAATAAATATCCATGCATAGAACAAATTCTAGTTGCATGGATGTGGGATTTCGAAGGCTGCCAAAATTTATGTTTCATAAACATGGATTCACACAAATCAAGCTGCGTAAGGTTGCAAATAAAAATGAAATAGGATTTTGATAATCGAGCTTGTTCTAATAATTCACAAAATTCATGTATTGACCTGTGCACAGTAGATTTTAATCAATTTTGACAGATCAACTTTGAGATAACCTAGATAGCCCCACCTTGAAAGCAGTTAGAAAATTAAAGTATTTTCTAACATATAAAGTCCAATTCTAAGTTGTTTTCCCTTTTTGAATCCCATTTTATTTTTAATTTCAAATACTATTCAATTAACTTTCTTTTACAGCATCAAATTATGGAAAACCTATAAGAGGTTTACATTTATGATAAAAGTTGATTTTACATATTTTTAATTAATAGAAGGGAATGTATGTATTTAAAATGTAGTATTTACAAATTAGGATATTATATCACTTAAAATAAATATATCAAATTAAATTTCATCACCTCTGTAATATATTTTTGTATCACATACACATTAATCTTTTACTAATAAAAAATAATAAATATCCAGAACAAATTCTAGTTGCGTGGATGTGGGATTTCGAAGGTTGCCAAAATTTTTGTTTCATAAACAGGGAAGCAAAAGTCCTATAGTCGACTACTCAGCGAGAACGATAGCCCCTATCATTTTAGTAATAATTCATGTCCTCATCCCCCGTGGAAGAAAAAAAGCACGAAAACGACAACATTAGTTATCTTTTCTTATATTATTATAAATGCAGTTTTTCATTGTAAAATATTTAATTAATTTAACTATAATTATTATATATGGAACTGCGAGATGATTTTTCTCAGTGGATCTTTTGGAGGGATCGGGAGGAACCTGTCCAAAAGAATGGCTGACTATGGGGGTTGGCAATGGAGCATCATGTTTGGTATGACATGTTGGGTGTCATGGCTTGCCGGAAATGAGGTTGTCAAATCCAAAAGAAATGTTGATTCTCCCAAAAAAAATGTCAAATCCGTTCCAAAATAAATGAAGTGAGGTGTTTTTTTATTGGCGCAACAGAAAATTATGTTGGTGATGTGAATCCAACGACTGAAATATGTTAGGAGCACTTTTTCGGAATTATCTGTCGGATGGTATAGCGTTGCTGTTTGTAAAAAAGGAAAATAATAAATAAACTCAAAAAGCGAGTGGATGTATTTTTTTCTGCAATGCTGACATCCAAATGGAGACAACGGTTTTTCACCAAAAAAAAAAAAAAAAAGAGGCTGTATTTGTACGTCAACGCAATGTCGACTTTTAACAGTGTACTTGCCTTTTATAGATCAGGAAGCATCTTCCCTACTTCCAATACAACTTGTATATTGACCACATTGATTAAATCAAATGAATATGCAGTTAAGATAACAGTTAATCATATTTTATTCTCACATAATTTTGTACTATTCCACTTAATTTATATATAATTTTAAAAATTTAAATTTATTTATATGTACTTTTAACTATTATGAATTTACGTATAATCAAAACTATTTTCATCTAAGTAGAAAATAAATATAAAATAAACATTTTTTGTTTTCTAAAATTTGATCTAATTTAATACTTATTTCTAGAAGCAATTTGCTCTTAAAAGACCTAACACATGAAATATATAAACTTTTTATTTTTCTAAATTTAACCTAATTATTGAAGAACAACGGCATTGAAGGTTTACATTCCCTAATCACATGTAATTCACATTAGGTTGAATTTAAAAAGAAATAGATATTATATACATTTCAAGCGTGTCTTCAGTTAAATTGGATAAATATAATTTAAATATATAAAGTATTAATAATTAAAAATACATATAAATAAATTTAAACACTTAAGTTACATGAGTTAAAAAAATAAAAAAAATAAAAAAATATACAAAACCTCCTTAAAATTTATAATAGTATCAAACTTGGTATAAGAATTTGAAATCCTACAAATCATCCCCTAACTTAAAAAATAAAATAAAATGAAACAGTTTGGCTTCCGTTAAGGACTGACGGCAAAAAGCATGTGAGCCATTGTTGTTTCCATTTTTTCCAATCTCTCACTCCGTTCTATGAGCAAAATGACTGCCACAAAAAGAAAAAAAAGGTAGTGATTAGTGAACCTTTTTAAAATGATTACTACAAAGAAAACAAGATGAAAATAACAAATTCAGGTTTTTAAATTCAGATATTCAAAAGAGTGTCAAATTGAAAACTTCTAATTTAAGGGGAAGATGAAAAATATTCTCTTCAAATTTAGATGATTATATTTTATTTTTTTAACTTTAAAAATATAGATATTAAATTTTAAAATTACATAAAATTTGAAATTAAAATTCATCTTTATTTCTTATTTTTTTTTAAAAATGTACTTTTTATGAACAAGAATCACAAAATTAAATGACAGTGGCTGACATGCTATTTGCTGTTAGGCTTTGAGGGAAGTCAAACGGTTTCATTAATTTTCAAGATTAAGGGAGGTAATTCATTGGATTTTAAATTTTATGTATCAATTTTGACATTCATGCAAAATTTAAGGGGTTTTATGTATTTTCCCCAATAAAAAAACATGTTGGCCTATGTAGAATTTATTTGTCAGCGGGCATTGATCAAGAATTTAAATTTTGGAAATAACATTTCTTAAAAAGGAAAGAATTTATTAATGCTTTAATTTTTGAATAATTATGCTTAATAATTAAAAAAATGATAAAATCACATGTAATATACCCTTAGGCTCTATTAAAAAATGGCAAAATACCTCAAATTTATAATTCTCTAGAGGCATTGCCTTGATAAAAATTGTGGATAATATGATTTTTAGCTTTATCATGTGATAAGTTGGTTAAAATACCGAAATATGATTATTTTATAATTTTTTTTTATTTTACCGCAGTTTCGAAAGTACGCAGGGCACCAAACTGTATGGCGCCATCGGGCGTTGAAGGGGCCACACTGTATGGCGCCATTGGATACTGAAGGCGCAGGCCGAAATGCCTTGAAGGCGCCATGTGGAAAGGTGCCTCCCAAGTGGGAGGCACCTTTCCACATGGCGCCTTTCAACACCCATTTAAATTATTACCATGGCATTATCAGAAGCCGGTGCTCATTTTGAATTTAATGGAGAACAGGCAAATAGAGATTCTGACAAGGGACAAGTGTTAGTGCATGAGGCATCAAAGTGGGGGAGTTGGAAAATGTTCTGCAATCTGCCAGACTGCCACCACACATAAGAATGTCATATATATTTTGATAAAGATGCTGCTACAAGAAAGTGTGGTTGAACAACAGAAGATAGATTGCTAATGTGTGGGAAGAGTTGCTGTTAAAGAATCAGAACACACATGAAATCAGAAACAAACACGTTAAAAAACATAGAAGAAAATATAAGAAAAAGGTAGACATAAAATATCTTAATATTTCATCTTTTTTTATCAAGTTGTTGCATTTGGAAAGTTTTTTCTCTCTACTTACAAATGAACGAATAAAATCTATTTATAAACATTCAACACTAATTGTAATTTAAAATATTATATTTTTATTTTATTAATTAACCAAAATCTAATACATATTTTTTTCTTTTATAATATATTTTCACCGATTCTTTCTTTCTTTTTTTTTTGATAGAAGGTATGTGATATTTTTCTGAATTTTTTTTCTTGATTAGCAATTTCCAACAGTTGCAGACTATGACGGATTAACTATTTGAGAGCTGGCCCTCAAAAGAGACAACATCTTTGCAGAAGAGGAAGGTGTCATCATCGTGTTGCTCGCTTAGTGGATTGATGTCATACAAAGAATGATACTTCACTAACTTTTCTAGCATGATTCACATTATGGCGGTTAACCACTAAGCTGCACAAATTGCTTTAACTATCCTAACTCATCTTGAATTAAGTAGAATTGCACTGAGGGCGCTATTTTGAACGGCGCCCTCAAGCTGTTTCAAGGACACCACCTTAAGTGGCGCCTCCTTCGTGCGGGTGCTATCCCATCTGGCGCCTCCGTCCATTGTGCATATTTTGGTAATATGTTTTCGAATAACAGTAAAACAGAAATAAGTTTATGAAAAAACCGTAATTTGATACTTTATCCTGATAAGTTCTTACCCCAATTAAAATGGTAAGAATTGAGTAATAATATCTTCCATTGTCTCATAAGAAAATGCTATTATAAAATTATTATATTTTTACCTTAAATGCTAATTTACCTTTTGACTAAGATCAAGTGTGAACAAAAGGAAATAAATTCTCCCCTTATCATCACAAACACGGAGCAATGTCTAATGTCTTCTTTTGTCCTATGTGCTCTATTACTGAAATAAAATTAGCACTTATCTTGGATTAAAGTTATTATTTTTAGGTACGGTGTGAAATCGGAAGATGTAAATCAATACCTAACGCATATAATAGGATCTTCAGGCGGGTAATTTAAATACCACCCGTGACCCAAATAATAAAATATGCTTTTTCCCATATTTTAATAATATAATAATATTTAATACTACTTTAAAAGTTATATTCTTTGTTTTATTTAAAATTTAAATTTAAAATTTATATTTGTAGTAAATGAATTATTGTTGCTATCATTATAGATATTATATTATATTACAATATATATACATATATATATATATATACATACAGGAGGACTCGCATTCCTCTTTCTCTTGACTTCATATTTAGAAAATTCTTTAAATTAAATAAATATCAATTAGTGAGTAGTTACTTTAAAAAAATAATAATTAATAATAAATTTCTAAAAACAAAAGAAAGTAGAAGTTTATTATTCTAAAAAGAAATACATTTATTTATTAAAAAATTATTACTTTTTTATTTTATTCAAAAGAAAATACAATAAACCTTTAAAAGTGTAATTTAAATTATTTCCTTTTTCTTCTATTATTTTCAAAGAGTAAAATATAGTTTTTACTTTGAAATTGATAAGCTTATTTGCTTGTATGTAAAAAATTAAATAAAAAAAATTCATATTTGTCTCTCTCTAAAATTCACTCCATTCATTTCTTTTTTTTTTTTTAAAAAGGAAAAGATCTCAATTTTGTAAAGTGAATCTAATATGTGCATAGGAGCAAACCATAGTAATCCTTTGTGTTGGTAGAGCCATTCCAAAGTTGGAAAAATTATAAAATTTTCCTTACATTTATTTCAAAGAAAAATTTATACTTAATCCCCTCAAAAATTTCGGGATTCTTGTAAAAATTATTAAAAATTATATTTCAGCCTTCCTGTATTTCTTTATCCTAATGTGAGCAAAAGGTATAAACAAGTTAAATTAGTTGTATAAAATTAGATTTTTTTTTTCAAGTCCCAAGTAGAACAAGTTTAAACATTTCTCCACTTTAAAAGATTATATAAAGGCATTTAATCCTTGTAAAAAAATTGAGTGAATTATCACTTTTATAAAACTTCGTTAAATGAATTTTATGCTCTTGGATTAGAGTATGAGTTATTAATATCATGGAAGAGACCGCTCAAGATGGTGAGTTTGATTAGTTTAATCATAGTGTGGTTTCTAATCTTGCTATAATTGACATTAGTTTTATTGGCACATAATCCCTCTAAAATTTCAAATCCTTACGTAATATTTTGATTTTTTAAAAAAATTGAAAAAGTTAAAAATTCAATTCAATTATAAAGAAAAAATATATGCGTTACTTATGACACTTTTGAACTGTTTTAGCATAAATTTTAGTTTATTTATGAATGGATTTTCCTCTGAAATAAGTTAATAATAACAAAAATATGAACAAAGTTTGAAGAAAATTTTTGAAATGGATGAAATATAACTTATTAAAAAGTTTACTTAAATATTTTAAATTTTGTGGTGATTTTTTTTCTAAAAACATATGGGGAATGGTTTAGAGTTTGGTTCAAGTGTTGAAGATTACTTAATAGTTGAGAGCTCCAGTTGCTTCAATTACATGTTTTCTTCTATAGTTGAGTGTGATGACGATAATTTCTAATACTTCTCTTTTATGGTTATAAGTTTGTTCTATGTCTTTCTTTTTGCTTTTTGTGAGTATGGATTCTTTTAATTAGTAGAAACTTATTGAAAAAGGTTATACTCTCAAGAACACAATTATATTAACAGAATCAATAGTACAAATAAAGGATCATACAGGAATCAAATCTTAGTTTGTAAATATTTAGTGGTTGGGGTTGAAAAACCATAATTTATGTGTCATAATTTAAGGTGTATACTTAAGCAAATTTCATTAAACCCAAATTGTTCATATCCTTCTATTTATGAAATAACCATAATCTTACAACTAGAGGTTTTAAACTTAAATTTTTACCTTTTCATAATATATATTATCTTAATAAGGACATATCTTTTAGTAAATATATTTGATGCTTAGCAAGCTAGTAAATTTTCAAGGTTCTTTGTTATTGTAGATATATTGATTTCGGTGTGTTTTTTGTCATGTAGATGTTTGTTTTATGTTTAGTGAATTGGTAAGAACTATTTTCTTCCACACCTACACATTTTTTGTTTCTACAAAACCAAGTGTGAATGAAATCACTATACTAGATAGATGATTTTAAAGTTTGGGGAAAAAAGAGCACATGGACATTTAAGCAATGTATGTGGTGAATCATCAAATTGATTGTCAATTTTTAGTATAAAACTTATCATCATGATTACCTCCTATAATCCAACATATTTGACATTGCAACCAATGTATGTGGTGAATCAAGTGACTATTAGAGATTATGATTGTCTAAGGAAAGTTTTAAAGATCTTAATTGAATTTTAGCATGATATTCTAAAAATTAGGTGTTTAAGAACTACCATCGAATGTTAAGCCACCACCTTAGCATGAAGAAGAGCATATTGAGGAGTTTAATGAGATAATAACAATTGTTAACATAGGATTTGGGGTTTTGGTTATTTGTTACAAACATTGGATTCAATTTTTAGTTTATATAGAGATTCCATTGCTTTATATTACAATTTTTATGTTAAATGATTAGATAATTGGTATTTAATATTATAAAACTCAATTTTGGAAATTTATCAATTGAATTTGTTATTGCTATGGTTGAATTGTATTTATGCAAGAGTATTTAATGTATGGGTTACCCTAAAAGAAGATTACAAATTATCAATATTTTCTAGCTTAATGACAAAATTAGTAGTGAATTTGAAAATAATAATGGCAATAATTTTCTAGAATTTTACATATTAGTGATAGATTTAGCAATGGAAATATTTGTCACTAGTGCTAGATGTAGAGATGGTTAAAATTAGTGATAGATGATTTGGTTACTAATTTCAATTTTAGTGACAAAAATTACATCAGTAAATAAATGATTTAGCGACAGACATAGACATTGCTAATACTATCTTTAGTTTATTTTTTATTATCATTAGCTCCTAAAATTGGTAATGAAAATTAGTGATGAATAGAAAATTTCTGTGGTTAATTGAACTATTGACACATTGTTTACTGAAGTTGTCAAATTCATTGCTAATTTTTTAGCAATGGCCAATCAATTTTTTTTAGTTTGATGCCATTTTCAGACTTACCGCTTTTTCACAAACCTTTTTCAAACCTGATAAGAACTTCTAAAGAATGATGAAGCATAAATTTTACTTAACTTTTCTTTTTTAGCAAAGTATACTCACTAAATACTTTGTTTTACCTTTTTATGATGTATATCTTAATATTTTCATCCTAAATGTGCGTTGCTATTTAGGCTTTGTGTCATGACCTTCCTCAGGTTATGACTAGTGTGGAACCTAAAGAATCAATTCATGCCTCTTAGTATGTTTCTATAAGGTATAAATCAATTGAGGTGTTTTCCAATAAATTTAAAAGTACATGAATTGATTGGAGAATTAATTCAAGTTATTTATTTTAATAAAATCAATTACCCAAACCAACATAATTGTTTCAGCTGATTTTAAGATGGCCGTCATGATTAAGGGCAGGACCAGAAAAAGAAGGGCAGAAAATGACCGCTTCGTTTCTCTGTTAGAAAGAGAAAGGTCCATATTAATGTCTGGCTGTCGTTTAGTATATCAAAATAATATTACAAATATAATTTGTCAATTTATCTAATTGCACGGGGAACAAAATTAGCCACATCAATAATAAGGTAATTAAAATTTTTATATATTATATTATTTATATATAATATAGAAATTAAAAAGTATTTTTTATTATTAAATTTATTTAAAGTCATAAATAATTCAAACTAATGCATGAGTTCAACTAGTGTATTAATAAAGATAAATTTATTTGCATTTGACTCATGTAAATTTGACTTTAAATTGGAAAATTTTATAAGTTAATTTTGAATTACTCATAAATAACTTAATTCGTTTACATTTTTTATAATAATAATAAAATAATCATTATAACTAAGACATATTTTTGTAACCAAATTTAATTGTAACAAAAATAAATTGTGTCAATAATTTTTTCTTGTCACATATTTTAATTTTTCCCTTGAGTTAAAAAAAATTCAGTGACAATTATAGTGACAGAAAATAAAAATTACCACTAAAAATTATCATTTTTATGACCATAAATTCAAGTTATCACTAATATTAATGAATTAATAACACATAGTAAAAAATTGTCTCTGAAACTTTGCCTTTAGTGGAAAGAATATTACTGTTCATTGAACAGTTACACTTAAAATTAATTTTTTTGCGGTGAAAATGGAATTAAGATTATGATAGCATCTATGCTTGATTTAAATAACACGTATCAATGCATTCATTATTGTGACTTTAGTTGGAAAAAAATTATACAGTTTTGAGTTTTATAAATTCTTTTGCTATTTGATTTTCAGATGGTATTCTAACTGACTTATGTGAGAATTCGTAATAATAGAAATAATAAGTTATTTAACATGTATTCAAATCATCAAATCCTATATTAAAAGGAGGAAAATAAACGAAATTAAAAAAAATTTGTGATAATAAAAATGATAAGTTATTTAATATACACATAATGTTCTGCACATACATCCGGAATATTATACAAAAATTTTAAGAATAATATCTTGAAGAGCGACGCATTAACTTATAAATACTGTTTCGTTAACCTGTAGGTCGATATAAATATTTTATTTTATTTTATTTACTGATTTCTTACTCTTTATTTGTTACTTTTATGCGTGACGTTTGAAGAGACAACAAATATTAGAATTCTTTGAAGAAAATTCTACAAGGAAAATTAGACAATAGTTAAATTGTTTGCCTCCCAATTTTGTTTCAAGTTTCATCATTTATTTAACAAGATAAGGCCATATATCATTTCTTTAAAGCATTTTGATCATCTGTTGCTGTCAAGATTCTTCTGCAATAAATAGAATTTAGAAAGATGAGTAGGTTTTCCATTTGCGGAAAATTACATTATTTGTCTCATTCCCTAAATCAAAATCGCAATCCGTGTGTGCATACTTCCAAACAATCCGTGTATCACATTTTTTTTTTTTTGTTTTTGTTTTTGCCTGGCCTTCCGTGACTCACGTTGCAACTACCGCAAGTCACGGTTAGCCTGGATCGACACCTAAAGTGTGTGAATCGGAATTTTTTTTCTCTTTTTTATAGTATATCTTATATTCTAAAAGACAAAATAAAATATCATAATTCCAAATGAAAAATTCAATAAGATAAATGGTTACATATTTAAAATTTAAATTTTTAATTGACTATCATTTGTTAAATTCTAAATTTTTGAATTTTTTTTATTAAAAATTATAATATTTCACTTATTCTCTAAAATACATTTTATATTTTAAAGGAGTTAAATAGTGCATTTTAAAAAATAAAGTAACATGATAATTTTTTATGTATTTTAAAAAACTAAAATGCCCTGATAATTTTTTATGAGAAAAGTTAAGCGATTAAGTAATTGCAAATTTGAAAAATTAATTTTCAATCAATTTATTTATTAAATTCTTAATATTTGATTTTTTTAATTTATACTTTTTTATTTTACTCTCTAAAATGTGATCTTGCATTTTAGATTGAGCAAATATCCCAATTAACCTAATGCATCAAATCCTCCTTTTCTGGTTTTTTTAATCTTTTATCATTTTTCATAAATTTATTCACGTTCAATTCACTTTTAGCCGCATTGTTAACCAAGTTTATTAGTTATCTAACTGCTTAAATATTTAATCAATATAATTTTAAAGTTAATTATTGAATAACCACGTGTATAAATGGGGAAGAAAAAAAGAGAAAGTGAAAAAATAAATAAAGGGGAGACGAGAGAGAGAGAGAGAAGGACGAACGTAAGCGATGTGTATAAATTTTTATTATGAACAAAAGGAAGATGATAACACAACGACAAATATAGATTTTATGCGAAGATCTATATCTAGAAGCCTGTTAAGTTTGTGAGGAGGCCTGAAATATACAACTTAAAAATAAAAAATGATATAATATTATTTTAATTAATAAATAAATTTGAATTATAATATATATATCAAATTATAAGTATTATAATTTTATAAAAAAATAAGAGTTTGATTCTTGACCTAATTTCATATTTCAAAATTATTGTATAATCATCAAGAGTATTTAATTTATATAGCATATAATATTATGTGAGAATTTTGCCTTGAATGTGATCCCGCAATCTTACATACGTATGCCTAGAAATTTAACAATTTCTATGATTATTAAAAAAATTATTATATGACCAATTTATTGTCAATCATATTAAATAATTTTTTTGTATATGTAACTAAGCAGTTATTCATTAATTCTTCACAATTTTAATTAAAAATAACATTTTCCCCAGAATTATTTTACTCATAGGTAAAATTAAGGTTATGCAATTATTATAATTTCTTGATTTTTATTTGGAAAGAATAAAAACTTACGGAACCAATGCGATTCGGTTCTATTAAGTTTGAATGTATTTATTATATATATTATTTTGGTTAATTAGTAGACTTTGTTAATGTTACAACGATGGAGAACATAAAAAGAAAAAATGCAATTGAAAATAATGAAACTTTATGACTTGTCGTTAAGAGTATCAAAGGAATTCAAATCCACAAAAATATCTAGATCAATTCAAATTTTTTGTAGATTTAAATTTTATAAAATTAAATTCTTTTTCTGTATATAATATGAACCTATTTGTTATGGATTAGAATTGTACAGATTAAACAAAATCCACCCAAGCCACAAGCTTTTAATTAAAGTTCACAAATACGTATAAATTTGTACAATTTTTTTTATTAATCTAAATCCTTGAAAATTGAATCATTTTTTATAAATGACATAAATCTATTTGTAAAAAATCAAATCCTTTATAAATAGGTCCATATCCAATCCGCTTCATCCATTTGACATTCTTATTTATAGCTGGTTTGAACTCTAAGATAATAATTAAAAAATAATTAATGTTGGGTATGGTCTATTAATGAAAAATTTTATTTTAGTAAAAAAATTTTAAACAATATATATGATAGTGCGGAGGGCCTTAAGAAAATTAAAGAATATAGGATGCAAAACACTAAAATACATTTATCTTCAACACTGATCCACGTCATTGTTGTTATGGTTGGGGATTCTTGACCATCACGCGAAGGAAGGATCCGCATTTCCTTCACGAAGAGGTTACGTCGGTGTGAATAAGTCATCGCCTAATGTGAAATGCCAGAATCCTGGTGCAAAATTGACGTCAAAATTATTTGAGAGTTAATTGTTCGGTATCGCAACAAATGATACAATTAATAGCTAAATATCTAAGCCACCCACTTTTGCGGAACCGGAACCCATCATTTTTATAGTAGGGCTCACAAAATTGAATTCTCGATGTCGTACTACCAATAACATAAATTTTCTTATCTGCATTGAAAAATTGTTCTAATAATATATTAGCATTATTCCACAATCACCTCATTACATTAATTATTAGTTAATTACATTAATAATTAATTATTGATTATATATATATTGATTTGATTATTTAATAACATTATTTATTTTTATAAAAATATTTGATAAAATTAATTATTTATATATAAAATAATATAAAAGAAAATAAAAATATTTTATAATTTATTTATATATCCTTTTCTTTTAAAAATACTTTATATATTAAAATATAGTTTATCATATTAAATTTTTCCTAACATTTAGATCATGATAATTTATTCTTGTTAATTTTTTAAAAAATTAATAATTATAAATCTTGTAAGGAGATGGAAAGAACAAAAATATAATAATTGATGATATAAATAATATTGAACTAATCTATTTTAATATTTTCTTTCTATATGTTAAAAATAAATTATACATTATCTAAAATTATTTTATAGTTGAATAACTTTAAAGTCATGATTTGATCACGGAGAATCCGTCTCGTCCCCCATAATAGACCCGAAAGTTTAGACTCAAATGATGTGGCATCCTACTAACAACAAAATAATTAATAAGAAAATTGAATCAGATCTAAGATAGACTTTGCAATTTCAAACAAAATAACGAATATCAAGAATAAGAAACCTTGAGTCTTTAGATATGTTTTCTTTTATTTTAAAAATTATTTTTAAAATTTAAAAAGAATAGAGGATGATCTATGAAATAAATAGGAAATTTTTATTAAATTATAAAATTGTGATTAAAAATAAATTAAAAGTATTCAAAAAATTATTTTAATTTTTTATATTTTTAAACTACACTCATTGAATTACAAATCTTAAAAATAGATCATATTACTAAAAAAAATTTTATTTAAAAAATATAAAAATAAAGAGTCAGAGAGCTTTTCACAGTCATGAACAACAAAGCATACTTGCTCCTTCTGTGCCTAATTAATAGGATTTTTATTTTATAATTTAAGAAAAATTATGTCTTATTCACAAGTAGTTTTACCAATATTTATTTAATTTACTTGTGTTTTTAAATGTCAAATTATATTAATAATGTGTCCACTTTATCAATAGAAAATTCCCAATCAAGCGACTTAAGTAAACTCAAATGAAATTATGAGAGAGCAAAGTATACTTTGTTCACATTTATGTGAATTGATATTTAGAATCTTTAATGGGGAGTACAAAAAACATATTAATTATGTCTCCTTATTTCAAATCTACATATCATATACTATTATTACATTTATATTCTTTATAAAATTATTAGTAATGGAATATATGAATTTTATTTTCAATTTTTCCCATTCCATGTATTATAATAAATGTTTGTCTTTTTTAAGGTCTGTAATTATAATAATAAGGGGATAAAATTATTATATTTTATTTACATTAATTTATATAAGTATTGAAAAATTATATTTTGCTGTATGTGATTTCATTTAATTTCACTTAACTCACATGTTATGGAGTTTAAATGTTAATGATAGAAAGTATAAGTGAATAAACTTTAATACTTGAAAACATAGATAGGTTAAATATAGAATTTTTTATAATTTATATACCCTTGCATTGCCTTTGGAGATGCTCAAGTTGGATTTTTAAAAAAAAAATCCTACAGTTTTGCATAATTTTTAAAAAATTCACCTCACATTTTAAAATATTTTTAATAAAATCTTCAATAATTTATATTTCAATACTTCCAAAAATTTTCTTCTAACTTCGTCTGTGCTCCTATTGTTTGTAACATATTTCAGAAGAAAATTTATTTACAAATAAGCTAAAATTTATGCTAAAACAATTAGAAAGAGACAAAAGTAAGGTCTATTTGTTTTCTAATTTTAAAAATATTTTTTTATTTTGAAAAATAGAAGAATCTATTTGAAAATTTATTTTTAAAATTTATTTTTAAAAATTAATTTCTAAATGTATAACTAAAAAACTGAAAAATAAAAATAACTTTTAGTCATTTTTTGAATTTATTTTCTTATTTCGGATGTTAAATTTTTAATTAAATGAAATACTTCCTCACTTATAATAACAAATCGCCATTTAATCTTAATTTTTCTTTAATTCTAAATTAATTTTTGAGAATAAGAAAATAGTTCTTAAAAATAATTTTTAAGAAATTTTTTAAAAATATAAAAATAAAAATATATTTAAATACATCCCTACTCACATGTTTTTTCCTCATTTTTATAATTGAGTATTTAATATCTTTAAATTTTTGAAAATTCCATTGTTGAGTTACTTATAAGATTGGAAATTTTAAACGAATCATGTGAAATAAAGCTCACTTAATTTAAAGATTTATTATTTTTCCCTTAAAGTCATCTCTAAGAGTTTTTAAGATTGAAGAGTATATAAATAAAGAAAAGAAAATGATTAAAAAAAGGAAATTTAATCTTCACCCCACACATATTAGTCAATAAGGATGCCAGCTGTCATTCTCACATGTGAAAACGTAAGATGCACAAAGTATGCTTTTGACACGAAGGCACAGGACATTTATGACATACGCAAGCAGTCCTCCGAAAGGTTACCTCGTCAGCATCCTGACGCAAAAATTGACGCCAAAATATTTATTCCTCCATTTCCTTATTGTCTTTATTTTAACATCATTTCAAGGAAAATGCAAATAAATCTTCTAAAATGTAGCTTAGTATCATATAATTCCCTTTAACGCTTTGCTTGGTTTCAAAAGAAATAGGGGAAGAAAAAAATTAAATAGAATTACCTTGTTTACTATCATAAAATTACCTTATTTAATTGAACTAAAAAATGAAAAGAAAGAAATTTTACATGTATTTAAATGACAATAATACTCTTTGTATAAAATAAAGCAATCAAATTGTAAAATTATTATAAATGAAAGTAAATATGCATTTTAATTACAAATTTTAAAGGAAAAATTTAAAAATATGTAACAATTTTCTTATTTTTGAGTTGTAGTTAATTGAACTTATTTTATTTTAAATAAAATTGAATTAGATATGTAATTTAATTATATGAAATCTGAAAGTAATAAAGGAATCTAATAAATTATATATTTATCTCATATTATATATATTGATCTCATGTTATATATATTGTGTTAAGAAAGTGATTTGAGCTTACTTAAACATATTTAATATAGATTTTGTTATTGAAGCCATGATATACAAATTCAATTATAGTTATATTATTATTGAGGCTGGATCTCCTTTCTATACTAAACGTTTATAATTATTCTTTCCATCAGAGTATTGTAAATGGCAAAAGGCCTAGGACAAGAAGACTGTATTCTTTATATATATATTCTGTGTAAAAGAATTAAATATCATAAATATATTTAAGAGGTGCATACTATTGCTAATTTTAATATTATTTTATTTGTGATTCTAGTCTTGTTATGTGATTTATAAAACTATGACTTGTTATAAGTGGTATCAAAACATATCATATTAAAGTAGAATCCTAATTTATTTAATTATAATTTTTAATTTAATTTTCATTAATTATTATTAATGTACGGTTATATTGGAAAGTAGAATTGTAAAATTAAAGTACTATTTTTCCATTTAAAAAGAATAGAGGATGATCTATGAAATAAATAGGAAATTTTTATTAAATTATAAAATTGTGAATGAAATTAAATTAAAAATATTCAAAAAATTGTTTTAATTTTTTACATTTTTAAATTACACTCATTGAATTACAAATCTTAAAAACAGATCATATTACTAAAGAAAATTTTTATTTAAAAAATATAAAAATAAAGAGTCAGAGAGCTTTTCACAGTCATGAACAACAAAGCATACTTGCTCCTTCTGTGCTTAATTAATAGGATTTTTATTTTATTTTCTTTATTTTATAATTTAAGAAAAATTATGTCTTATTCACAAGTAGTTTTACCAATATTTATTTAATTTACTTGTGTTTTTAAATGTCAAATTATACTTATATATACTTTCTAATATTAATAATGTGTCCACTTTATCAATAGAAAATTCCCTATCAAGTGACTTAAGTAAACTCAAATGAAATTATGAGAGAACAAAGTATACTTTGTTCACATTTATGTGAATTGATGTTTAGAATCTTTAATGGGGAGTACAAAAAACATATTAATTATATCTCCTTATTTCAAATCTACATATCATATACTATTATTACATTTATATTCTTTATAAAATTATTAGTAATGGAATATATGAATTTTATTTTCAATTTTTCCCATTCCATGTATTATAATAAATGTTTGTCTTTTTTAAGGTCTGTAATTATAATAATAAGGGGATAAAATTATTATATTTTATTTACATTAATTTATATAAGTATTGAAAAATTATATTTTGCTGCATGTGATTTCATTTGATTTCACTTAACTCACATGTTATGGAGTTTTTTTTATTAAAAATTGGATAAAAAAATATAATTGGAGAAAATGTTAATGATAGAAAGTATAAGTAACAAACTTTAATACTTGAAGAGCGTCACGTTAACTTATAAATGCTGTTTTGTTAGTTTGTAGATTGATATAAATAGAATTTTTTATTTACTGATTTCTTACTCTTTATTTGTTACTTTTATGCGTGACGTTTGAAGAGATAACAAATATTAGAATTCTTTGAAGAAATTTCTACAACGAAAATTAAACTATAGTTAAATTGTTTGCCTCCCATATATAATTTCTTTAAAGCATTTTGATCATCTGCTGCTGTCAAGATTCATCTACAATAAATAGAATTTAGAAAGATGAATAGGTTGTCCATTTGCGGAAAATTACATTATTTGTCTCATTCCCTAAATCAAAATCACAAGATCTAAGCTATTGATTTTCTTAGATAGTTTTATGGCCTTAGAAAATTAGAAAGAATGCTGAAATATATGTACAATCACCGTGTGTGCATAGTTCCAAACAATCCGTGTATCACATTTTTTTGTTTTTGCCTGGCTTTCCGTGACTCACTTTGCAACTACAGCAAGTCACGGTTAGAAACTCTTCTTCTTGCCTTCAACATTCTCCTTCAGTCTTCTTCATTCTCTGTGCAAATTTCATTTTTAATTTTCCTCAACTTAAATTTTATCATATTTGGATTTTTTAATGTCTTCTGGGATAATTGAAAACCATTAACAATAATATTTTAAAATTAACATTGAATTTCATTTTTTTATTTTATGAGTATTTTCTAACATATAAAGTCCAATTCTTAAGTTGTTTTCCATTTTTTGAATCCTATTTTATTTGTAAATTCAAATATTGTTCAATCAATTTCCTTTATAGCATCAAATTATGCAAAACCTATAATAGGTTTGCATTTATGATAAAACTTGATTTTTCATATTTTTAATTAATAAAAGTTAATGTCTATATTTAAAATTTAGTATTTACAAATTAGGATATTATATCACTTAGAATAAATATGACATATTAAATTTCATCACCTTTGTAATATATTTCTGTATTACATACACATTAATCTTTTACTAATAATAAATAATAAATATCCATGCATAGAACAAATTCTAGTTGCATGGATGTGGGATTTCGAAAACTGCCAAAATTTATGTTTCATAAGCTGGGAAGCAAAGTCCGAAAGTCGACTACTCAACGATAATGATAGCCTCTATCATTTCCCTAATATTTCATGTCTTCATCCATAAGTGAAAATACACGTGTTTGTTTGTTTCTTATCTCGTTCCCACGTGGAAGAAAAAATGCATAACATTTGTTATCTTTTCTTATATTATTATGAATGTAATTTGTCATTGTAAAATATTTAATTAATTTAACTATAATTATTATGTATAAAACAAGTTTATCACCATAATAACACTAAATCTGTGCAAACTAGCTCACGCCAAACTAGTCAGTGAATTGTTTTTATTTTTTGCATTTTTAAATTTTATATAGGTTAATATTTTTAATTCATATAAAATTACATTCTTATTTTCCATTTTTAATTATGTAGGATAGTGTTGTGAATGATTTATAAATGATATTTTTATTTTATAAATATTTTATAACTTATCTTTTATAAAAAAATATATTTAAATTTATATAAAAATTTAAAATATATATGATTAATTTATAAATAAATATATAGTATTTTTTGAATTATTTTAATTTTTTTATTATTTAAAAATTTTAAAAATAAAAAATAAAAAAATCCGTAGACTCGATCCAATTAGGACCTTCATATTAAAGATGCAAAAAACAAAAAAAATTCAATCTATCCTGTCTAACAACCATTCCGCGTTAACTTTCTTAACCCGCTCATTCCACAACCATATATATAAAATCATTAAAATTGTCAAATTGAATTAAATTAATTAAATATGCATAAATTTTGATCCGCACTAAGTCAAGTTTGTGCAAACTTTAACCTATATTAATTAATTTATATAAATTCGTAATTAAAATGAAAAATATTAAATCTGCTTTAATTTATGAATTGGTCTATGCAACCTCTAAACTTTAGTATTTGAATGAAGTATGTGTGAACATGGATTCACACAAATCAAGCTGCGTAAGGTTGCAAATAAAAATGAAATAGGATTTTGATAATCGAGCTTGTTCTAATTATTCACAAAATTCATGTATTGACCTGTGCACAGTAGATTTTAATCAATTTTGACAGATCAACTTAGAGATAACCTAGATAGCCCCACCTTGAAAGCAGTTAGAAAATTAAAGTATTTTCTAACATATAAAGTCCAATTCTAAGTTATTTTCCCTTTTTGAATCCCATTTTATTTTTAAATTCAAATACTATTCAATTAACTTTCTTTTACAGCATCAAATTATGGAAAACCTATAAGAGGTTTACATTTATGATAAAAGTTGATTTTACATATTTTTAATTAATAGAAGGGAATGTATGTATTTAAAATTTAGTATTTACGAATTAGGATATTATATCACTTAAAATAAATATATCAAATTAAATTTCATTACCTCTGTAATACATTTTTGGATCACATACACATTAATCTTTTACTAATAAAAAATAATAAATATCCAGAACAAATTCTAGTTGCGTGGATGTGGGATTTCGAAGGCTGCCAAAATTTTTGTTTCATAAACAGGGAAGCAAAAGTCCTAGAGTCGACTACACAGCGAAAACGATAGCCCCTATCATTTTAGTAATAATTCATGTCCTCATCCATAAATGAAAGTACACGTGTTTGATTGTTCCTTATCTAGTTCCCACGTGGAAGAAGAAAAGCACGAAAACGACAACATTAGTTATCTTTTCTTATATTATTATAAATGTCGTTTTTCATTGTAAAATATTTAATTAATTTAACTATAATTATTATATATGGAACAAGTTTATCACCATAAAAACACTAAATCCCTATCAATCTCCCGATGCAATTGTGAGATGATTTTTCTCAATGGATCTTTTGGAGGGATCAGGAGGAACCTATCCAAAAGAATGGCTGACTGTGGGGGTTAGCAATGGAACATCATGTTTGGTATGACATGTTGGGTGTCATGGCTTCCCAGAAATGAGGTTGTTTTCGGAGGAAATGTTTTTCATAATGGGAATCTATTTGGCACTAAAAACATACGCGCTGGTTTTATACCATGCATACTCCTTGCTAGCCTAATATTTCTTGTTGAACGGTTGAGACATTAAAAAAAATTGTGAAAATAGAAATAATAAGTTATTTAATGCACACATAATGTTCTGCACATACATCGGAATATTATAAAAAATTTTAAATATAATATCTTGAAGAGTGACGCATTAACTTATAAATACTGTTTTGTTAACTTGTAGATTGATATAAATAATTTTTTTTTTACTGCTTTCTTACTCTTTATTTGTTACTTTTATCCGTGACGTTTGAAGGGACAACAAACATATAGAATTGTTTGAAGAAAATTCCACAAAAAAAATATTAAACTATAGTTAAATTGTTTGCCTCTCAACTTTGTTTCAAGTTTCATCATTTATTTACTAAGATAAGGCCATATATAATTTCTTTAAAGCACTTTGATCATCTGTTGCTGTCAAGATTCTTCTACAATAAATAGAATTTAGAAAGATTTGTCAGTTGTCCATTTGGGGGGAAGTATATTATTTGTCTCATTCCCTAAATCAAAATCGCAAAATCTAAGCTTTTGATTTTCACGATAGTTTTATGACTTTAGAAAATTAGAAAGAATGCTGAAATATATGTAAAATCACAGTATGCGCATAGTTCCAGACAGTCCGTGTATCACATTTTTTTGTTTTCGCCTGGCCTTCCGGCACGTTGCAATTACCGTAAGTCACGGTTAACCTGGTCCACAACTAAAGCGGATGAATCGGAATTTTTTTTATAAAGCATATTAAATTTTAAAAAATAAAGTGAGATATTACAATTTTTAATGAAAATTTTAATAGGATAAATAATTACACATTTAAAAATTAAATCTTTAATTTGCTGTTATTAATTAAATTCTAAATCCTTAAGATTTTCATCAAGGATTACAGTGTCTTTAAAGTATATTTTACATTTTAAAGAGGTCATATGATATACTTTAGAAAATAAAGTAACATGGTAATTTTTTATGCATTTTAAGAAGTAAAGTGACATGATAATTTTCTATGAGAAAAATCAGGCAGTTGAATAGATGTAAATTTTTTTAAAAATTACTTTTTAATTTATTTATTTATTAAATTCTTACTGTTGGATTTTTTTAACCTATAATTTTTCACTTTACTTTTTAAAATATAATCTTATACTTTAGACGGAGGAAATATCCCAATTAACCTAATGCATCAAATCTTCCTTGTCATTTTTTATTTTAAACTCTTATCATTTTTCATAAATTTATTCACTTTCAATTCACTTTTGTCCACATTGCTAACCAACTTTATTAGTTATCTAATTGCTTAAATATTTAGTCAATATATTTTGAAAGTTAATTATTGAATAACAACGTGTATAAATTGAAGAGAGAGTGAAAGACAGAGAGAGAAGCGCAACTGGAATTATGAATTATCCTGAGGTGCTCACATTAAAATATGGCAAGAAATGATATAAATCGATAACTGGTTAGAGGTTTCTTTGGCACTAGATGCTTCTCATACTTTCATGTACTCACAGCTGACATTTAGTGTGGTGTTTACACGTGGAAGGAAGACGTCCTAGTGTCGGTCATCTTCAAGGCCAAAATAAGTTAAAATTTTTGGCTTTTCCTTTTTGCCCTTGTTTGTAGATGGAAGAAAAATGGAGCTGCATCTGTTCACTAAACGAAGATCATTTTAGACGAAAATCTTTTCGACTGCACACTCAACTAAAGATAACCAAAAGAAGTAGAAGGTCAGACGTGCTTTGCAGAGTTCCCTTGGACAATATATTTTGGGGGATGTTCTCATAAACGATTCGTGCCACAAAATAAGCTATTAAAGACCAAAAAAAATATTTTTGCCTTTTTTTTCATAAAAGAGCATAGAGTGGTGAAAAATCAAGAAAGGAAAAAGCAAAGATTGAACCCTTCATAACTTGACATCATCAAACCCCATCAAGGGAAGTACTGCCACTAAACCAGAAGATTTCCTCACAAGTGTCGTCGCCCAGTTCCACTTTTTGGGCATTTATGGTTCGTACAGTGTAGTTCTCTCAGCTTAGAACCCTAACAACGTTTGAGAACTCCATTTTTCTTGGGTAAATCGGAGACTGCGACCTTGCAAGGTGAAACTAATAAGGGCAGATATGGTATTTTGCATCTCATTCTATCCTTTTTTAATCAATTGTCCGTCCTCTGCAATCAACGACTGATCTGCATCTTTATCTTTTTAACAGCCCAGATATTCATTTCTTTTTGGTATTCAGAATTCGGCCAAGAGTACCAAAGAATCCTCCATATTTTTATTTCAAATGTTTGGTTTGGCCCCATCCTTCAATAGTATTTAAAAATCAAAATTTATGACTTTGGTGTTTAGAACATTTATTTTCAAAATTTACAAATAATCTTTTGAGGCCTTACAAAAATAAAAATATTAATAATTTAGTTAACAAAAGGAAAAAAGACATATAAATTACTCATACCTATTTCTAATTATTTTTAAAGTGAATTCAGCCTCCTTTTAATTTAAAATAAACAATAGAATTAATTTTATAATATGTTTATAATATAACTAAACACAAATATTTTAAATAAATTTATTAAAATTCGATTAAACTGTATTTGGAGAGGTAAGAGATGTATTTCTTTTATTTTTTAATTATTTTTTAGCTCTACTGTGCCAAAAAAATAATTAGAAAAAATTCAATAGTGATTTGTCTGTATCTTTTTTAATTTTTAATTGAAATTTTAATATATTTATTTTTTTAAATTTAAAAAAATTATTTGAAAGTTTTAAAACTTAAAGAGAGTTATATGATATCAAATTATATTTTAGAAGATTTATTTGTATTTTTTAATTTTTATTAAAATACTTTAAAACAAAGACAACAAGGAAATGGAGGAATAATCATTTTGACATCAATTTTTGCATCAGGATGCTGACATTAGGAGATGACTTACTGGTACCGACGTAGCCTTTCAGTGGACTGCTTGCATACGTCATAAATATCTTCTGCCTTCGTGTCAAGAATTTACATTGGGCATCTAACATTTTCACATATGAGGATCG
The DNA here is from genome assembly GCA_020226215.1 of Sindora glabra. NCBI lineage: Eukaryota > Viridiplantae > Streptophyta > Magnoliopsida > Fabales > Fabaceae > Sindora > Sindora glabra. The sequence continues at coordinate 32,032,067 of CM035231.1, forward strand.
TAGCTGGCATACTTATTAACTAATATGTATTGGGTGAGGTTTAAATTCTTTTTCTTTCATCATTTTCTTTTCTTTATTTATACACCCTTTATTCATATATTAAAAACTCTTAAAATAGAGATGACTTTCTCAGTATTTAAGGGAAAAATAATAAACCTTTAAATTAAGTGACCTTTATTATCACATGATTCGTTTTAAATTTCAAATCTTATAAGTAACTTAACAATGAAATTTTCAAAAAATTAAAGATATTAAATACTCTATTATAAACATGAGGAAAAAACATGTGAGTTACTTTTGTCTCTTTCTAATTGTTTTAGCATAAATTTTAGCTTATTTGTAAATAAATTTTCTTCTGAAATATGTTGCTAACAATAGGGGCATAGACGAAGTTAGAAGAAATTTTTTTAAAGTATTGAAATATAAATTATTGAAGATTTTATTAAAAATATTTTTAAATTTGGAGTGAATTTTTTAAATATTGTGCAGGAAAATCTTAAAAAATTCCAACTTTAGCATCTCCATAGGCAATGTAGGGGCATACAAATTATAAAAAAAAAAATTATTTAACCTATCTATATTTTCATGTAGTAAAATTTATTCATTTATCGTTTATATCATAAACACTTTGTCCAACTATACTTTTTTATTCTATTTTTAATAAAAAAAACTTTATAACATGCGCTTTAAGTGAAATTAGATTAAATCACGTACAACAATGTCCAACTATACTTTTTTATTCAATTTTTAATAAAAAAATTCATAACATGTGAGTTAAGTGAAACAAGATGAAATCACATACAACAAAGTATAATTTTTTTATATTTACATGAATTAACATGAGTAAAATATATTAATCTTATCCTCTTGTTATAATAATATTCATTATAATATAGGGGATGGGAAAAACATTGAAAATAAAATTTATATATTTCATTACTAATAGTTTTATAAAGAATATAAATATAATAATAGTATATAATTTGTAAATTTAAAATAAGGAAATATAATTAATATATTTTTTAATCCCCATTAAAGATTTTAAATATCAATTCACATATATATGAATAGATTATACTTTTCTCTCGTACAATTTCGTTTGAATTTACTTAAGTCACTTGATAGGGAATTTTTTGTTAATAAAGTGGACACATTATTAATATTAGAAAGTACATATAAGTATAATTTGACCTTTAAAAACACAAGTAAATTAAATAAATATCAGTAAAACTACATGTGTAAAACATAATTTTTCATAAATTATAGAATAAACAAAAGAAAATAAAAATCCGATTAATTAAGCACAAAAGGAGCAAGTATGCTTTGTTGTTCATGACTGTGAAAAGCTCTCTGGTTTTTTATTTTTATATTTTTTATATAAAATTTTTCTTTAATAATATGATCTATTTTTAAGATTTGTTATGGAATGAGTGTAATTTAAAAATATAAAAAATTAAAATAATTTTTGAATATTTTTAATTTATTTCTTGTTTTTAATCACAATTCATAATTTAGTAAATTTTTTCCTATTTATTTCATAAATCATCCTATATTTTTTATTTTTTAAAATAAAAGAAAACATATCCAAAGACTCAATGTTTCTTATTCTTGATATTCGTTATTTTGTTTGAAATTGCAAAGTCTATCTTAGATCCGATTCAATTTGCAGCAAAAGGACTATGGTTCAGACAGATAAATACAAAAATTCAAAAATTATGGATTCGAACTAGAGAGAAAAATTGAGAATAATAAGGAGAAAAATGGGTACATTTCTAGTATGCATCTAAATAATTTGAGCGGGGAAGAAGAACATACAGATTATAGTCGTGAGAGTGCATAGGAAGGAGATTTTACGAGCTTCGCTTATTATTATTTTTTTAAAAAAACATAAAATGAGATTATTAATTATTTTGTTGTTAGTAGGATGCCACATCATTTGGGTCTAAACTTTCGGGTCCATTATGCGGGACGAGAAGGATTCTCCGTGATCAAATCATGACTTTAAAGTTATTCAACAATAAAATAAATTTAGATAATGTATGATTTATTTTTAACATATAGAAAGAAAATATTGAAATATATTATTTCAATATCATTTGTACGGTCAATTATTATATTTTTGTTCTTTTCATCTCCTTACAAGAATTATAATTATTTATTTTTTAAAAAATCAATATGAATAAATTATTATGATCCATATGTTAGAAAAAATTAATATGATAAAGTATATTTTAATATATAAAGTATTTTTAAAAGAAAAGGGTGTATAAATAAATTATAAAATATATTTATTTTCTTTTATATCATTTTATAGATAAATAATTAATAATAAATAATTAATTTTATTAAATATTTTTATAAGATAAATAATATTATTCGATAATCAAATCAATATATATAATCAAGAGTTAATTAATTATTAATGTAATTAACTAATAACTACTGCAATGAGGTGATTGGGGAATAATGCTAATATATTATTTGAACAATTCTTCAATGTAGACAACAAAATTTATTTTATTCGTAGTACGGCGTCGGGAATTCAATTTTATGAGCCCTACTCTATTTTTTTTTTTTTTGTCATTTTTATATTCTTTATTTAGATACTCTTCATTTTTACACAGGAACTCATAAAAATGACTTTCTCTTTATTTAAGGGGAAAATAATAAACCTTTAAATTAGGTGAGCTTTATAATCACGTTCCTTTAAATTTCAAATCTTATCAGTAACCTAACAATGGAATTTTCAAAAAATTAAAAATATTAAATAGTCAAATATAAAAAAGAGGAAAAAACATCTGAGTTACTTTTGGCTCTTTCTAATTGTTTTAGTATAAATTTTACCTTATTTGTAAATAAATTTTCTCCTGAAATATGTTACTAACAATAGGGGCATAGTGAATTCAGAAGAAAATTTTTGAAAGGACGAAAATATAATTTATTGAATATTTTATTAAAAAAATTTTAAAATTTGGGGTGAATTTTTTAAAAAATTGTGCAAAATTGTAGGAAAATTTGAAAAAAAAAAACACTCCAACTTTAGCAGCTCCAAAGCCTACCTAGGGGTATATAAATTATAAGAAAAAATTTATATTTTATCCACTTGCAATTTAATCGATTTTCATCTAACTTACATGTATCTTTAAATATTGAAATTCATTCATCTATACTTTTGTTATTAATACTCTGTCCACTTATATTTTTCATTCAATTTTGATGTAAAACTTCATAATATATAAATTAAGTGAAATCAAATGGAATTACGTGCGACAAAATATAATTTTCATATATATATATATATATATATATATATATATATATATATATATATATATATATATATGTAAATTGATGTAAATAAAATATATTAATTTTATCTCCTTATTATAATATCACACCAAAAAGATGAAAAATATATATTGCAACACATGGAATGGGTAAAAAAATTGTAAATAAAATTCATATATTCCGTTGTTAATAATTTTATAAAGAATATAATAATACCATGTAATTTGTATATTCAAATTAAGGAGATGTGACTAATATATTTTTTAAGTTCCATTGAGAATTTCGAATATCAATTTATTTAAATATGAACAAATTATACTTTATTCTCCTACAATTTTACACACATGATAGAGAATATTCCATTAAAAAAATTGAATAAACTGTTAATATTAGAAACCTTATACAGGTAAAATTTTATACTTAAAGCACAAGGGTGTTAAGTAAAAATTAGATAACTACTTCTGAATAAAACATAACTTTTCTTAAATTATAAATAAACAACAGAAAATAAAAATCCTGTTAATTAAGCACAGAAGAAGCAAGTCTGCTTTGTTGTTCATGACTGTAAAAAGCTCTCTGATTTTTTATTTTTATAATTTTAAAATTAATTTTTTCTTTAATAAATGATTTTATGATCTGTTTTTAAGTTCTGAAATTCAATGAGTGTAATTTAAAAATAAAAATAAAAATAATTTTTGAATATTTTCTTAATTTTTTTATTTTTAATCACAAATTTATAATTTAATGAAATTTTTTCTTATTTATTTTATTGATCACCCTCTATTTTTATTCTTAAATTCAAAAACAATTTTTAAAATAAAAAATAAAAAACATATCCAAAGACTCAACATGTTCTAAATCTTAATATTCGTTACTTGTATCTGATTCTTAAAAACATATACAGATTATAGGCGGGCGAGTGGGAGTCATGGGAGGGAGATTTTACGGGCTTTCCTCATTAATTTTTTTAAATAGAATAATATATGGAATTATTATTTTTCTTTTTGGTAGTTGGATGCCACATCTTATGGGTCTGAACCTTTGGATCCTTTATGTGGGAATCAAATCATGACATTAAAGTTATTCAACTATAAAATAATTTTAGATAATATATAATTTATTTTTGACCTATAAAAAGAATGTATTGAAATATATTATTTCAATATTATTTGTATGGTCAATTATTATATTTTTATTATTTTCAATTACTTACAGAAACTATAATTATTTATTTTTTAAAAATTAATGAAAATAAATTATCATGATCTATATGTTAGAAAAAATTTAATATGATAGATTACATTTTAATACATAAAATATTATTAAAGTAAAAGGACGTATAGATAAATTAGAAAATGTACTTATTTTTATATTATTTTATATATAAACAGTTAAAAATGAATAATTAATTTTATTAAATATTCTAATAAAAATAAATAATATTATCAAATAATGTAGTCAATTTGTATAATTAACATTTAATTAATTGTTAATATGATCACCTAACAACTAATGTAACCAGGTGATTGCTGAATAATGCAACATATTATTAGAACAATTCTTCAATGTCACAACAAAAATTATGTTAGTGGTTGTATTATATCAAGGATTCAATTTTGTGAGCCCTACTATAAAAATGATGGTCTCCACAAAATTAGGTGGTCTAGATATGAAGCTATTAATAGTATCATTTTTGTAACGTTGCCTTATAATAAACTTTCAAATAATTTTATATTTATTAGAAAAATACATTTTATTTATTGATAGTATGATTTTATTTGCAATCTGTTTATATATAGTTTAAAATATTAAAAAGAAGTTATCTGTGACATGTACCATTAATTCTTTATTTCACTAATATTTTATTTCTATGTATTTGTTTTTCTTTTAAATATAATAGAATTTAACACATGTCTGTTTTGTGTTCTTGCATCCTTACTTATTAAATTGAATAAGATTCTAAAATCTAATTTATATGATTAAATTCTTCATTTTCTATCTTAAATCCCAACACCTGAATTTCAAAAAAATAGTTCAGAATTATGAAAAATAAAATTATATCAAATTAAGATTAATAAAAAGTACATCATTTACATATAATAATTTTTATTAAATTTAGATAACAACATAATACAGTACCCTAACCCACAAATAAACAGATTTCATACAAAATCATATAATGTCGGAGTAAAGTGAAGTGTATTTTTCCTATTCATTATAAACATTGATGGATTTTTTTACCCCTTAGCACAAGACACAGAGGATAAAGTTAGAGATGAAAACACCAACTACCCGTTATAGAAATATTTTCTTCGTCCCTCTTAATTTATCGCATTTTAAAAGTAAATTTTATTTCTATTTATTTATAATTTTAATGAAGTATTAATTTTTTAATTTTATCTTTTTAATGAATATTTTAATGTTTTACATTTTCAATTTATTTATATTTATTTTTTGCTTTTAATTATTTTAAATTATATATAAATTAATTTTAAAAAATTTATTAAAAATAAATAATTAAATAATTTTTTTAATATTTATAAAAATAATTAACTGTCACATTTAAAAAAAATAATGAAAAGAATATCAAAATCATTAATTCCTAACAACTGCCTCATCCTGAGTTGTTCCTGACCACTCTTTCCCCCCAGCACAGAAGCGTTGCTGGCTCGATGGTGCCGCACATCACGTATGAACACCCAAAGGTTAATGTGGGTAATTGGCGGATTTACGATTTTTTTAAAAATATATTATCATTTTACAGTTGTTTGGAAACAATTTACTAAATTATGCGTGCAACAGCTGAAGATGCCATATTGAATGGTGTAATTGGTAAGATAATTTGGCCGTAGGGTACCATTCAAAATAGCGTTCTTCCGTCCAGCTTGGAGGCATCATATGAATTGGCATCCTTTCTTTGAAGATGCCATCTCACTTGGTGTTCTTATCTTGAAAATGTCATTCCGAATGATGCCTTCTGCAGGGATTCAAAATTTAAATGAGAGCGCCATTTTGAATGAAAAGAATATTGTAACAAAATATTATAACGAAATAACCATATTTCTTTTTTATTTTCAACTATCTTTTACCTCGTTATTTCGTATTTATTTTGTTACAAAATAAAAAGAATATTATTGAAATAAATATAAAGTAAAAAAAAATTATTAAAATAAATATAAAATAAAAGGAAATATATTTATTTCATTACATTTCTTTTCATTTTCAACCATCTTCAACTTCGTAAATAAATAATATTATTGAATAATTTATTAAATTTTTTTATGTGTAATAAAGTATTAAATAATTACCTATATTTTTATCCTAACCCTATAATAACACTTAATATCATTTATAAAATTTTTCTTTTATAAAAATATTATAAAAATACTATAATAATAATAAAGGTGTGTGTCTAGTATAATGAAATGGAATAAATAAGATAAAAGAAATAAGTAAAAAATTTATTTGGTAAGTGTTACAAAATAGAAGTATCAATTTTCTTAAAAAAAAAATTCTATTGAATTATGAAATTTTTATTTTATAATAAATGCAATAAAGAATTCTTAAATATTCCAGTTATAATACATTATCTTCAGATTCACTTAATAAATAAAAGATAATTGTAAACTGTGTTATTTATTTATTATTTTTTTAGGATTCACAAATTAAAATTTTTATTTTTCAGTCTTCAAGATATTAAAAATTGGAAAAACTAACATTAACTTTTTATCCATTGGTAAAACTAAGAACAAGTTTTACACTTGATTACACTTGATGCTTCTCATTTTTTTCTAAAAATACACATCCACTCTTAAAAAATTTTTATAATTATGAAATATAATGATCTTAAACTTTTAAATTATAATCCATTCTCTATCTTTGTAGCTTATAAGTGAGAAAATATTTTCATATAATTTTATATCCAATTATGCTTTTTATTTGAAGAATAAAAATATTTTCTACGTGTTGTAATATTTACACATAAAAATTTATGAAACTAATCATCTGGCCATACGAGGAATGATATTAGAGGAGGTGATGTAATTAAATTATAACGGTGGAAGTGTATAATTCTGAAAAATGATAAATATTAAGTGTCATTGGATCAAAATTTGAGAGAAGTTAATATAAATTATGTAATTATTCTTTATTGATCTTATCTATTATTTTAATAATATTAAATTATTTAATAAATATTCATTATTTTTATTAAATATATTATTATCATTAACTACTTTTTTATTTGATTCCTATAATATATTAATGTATTAAATATCAAAATGGAATAAAATATTTTTTTATGATATCAAATATAATTATAAAATGAGTAATTTATTTTATTTACATTCTCATTCTAGTTCCGATCTATTACATTATATCGTTCATCTCATTCACTTATACCTAAAAAAAGTGCAATTCAATGTTGCAATTCCTTATCATCAACTAATGTTTTGAGATGAGAAATATACTCATCCTAAACCATGTTTCATCGCAGTTACATTAATTATGCAAAAAAAACATAACTATCTCTAGAGTTAGCACAAATATCTAATTAGCTTCATTTGATCATATATTTGATTTTATATTGTAAAGCTGAGTTATAATCTAAATAATAATATTTTCCAAGTACTTCTTTAAAATTTATTAAATGCCTCATATGGGATTTTTAAATCAAGAACGACTATGTGAATTTAGAATGACTTGTGCACGGTAACAACATCTAAAAGGGTCAATCAGTTTCTGAATAAGAATAAAGAAAAAAATTGCAGCATGAGCCTAATGAATTTAAAATAATTAGTACAATCATTGATCGTTTGATATTTATTCTGAAATAGTGGATGGTCAGGTTAAAAGGCCAATTTTTAATTATTTAATATTTATGGTCACAGCAACAAAATTGACGTTTAAAAACTTAAATGGAAACAAAATAATGGAACATAATAAGGATGGGAATCAATTTACTGCTATTTATTAAACAAATTTTCTTTTTACCATTTTTGTGAAATATTTTACTAAAATACGCATGGAAGCAGAAAGGCACCAGAGCAGATGGCACCTTTGGCATCAAATATTGGTGCCCCCTCATGACGCTATTCAAAATGGCTCCTTTGGTGGCCAATAGGAAATGTATTGTCGTCTAAGATATTGATAGCATGAAATAAAGGTTACAAAAATATTTGCTAAGTAGCAGTAAGTCAGATGCAACATTTTATGACTTTTCCTTTAAAGGAGCACATGTCAATGTTTGTGTCTATAACAAAAAACTTACAACAAAATTTCAGTCTATTTGAAAAATCACATAGTAGTGGTGTCAAAAATGAAAGGGCTCTTCTATGGTATGCTCTTGGTAAAATTTGAGCTTTTGCATAAGTTTAACATGAAAGTCAGATAACTTACACATAACATTTTTATAATATACTTTGATTTCTTTAATCATGATCAGCTCAAATTATCTTGGTGGTGATTTGAGCATATAAAAGCGATTACTGATTTATATTGAAACATTTCTATTATTTAAAAAATAGAAATCATATTATAATTTATGTAAGACAGTTTGTATACTCTCTAAAAATAATTATGAAAATTTGAGATTAGATAGTTTTCATGCAATTTTTAAGAGTTCAACACAAACCATTGAATTTTTATTAAATTCTTTCTGGGTCATTCTAGTTGCACTAAAATTCATATTTTAAATTATATACCAATCAAGAAAGTACATATTGCTTTACCAACAACTTCGGACCATCTAAAATACTTGAAATTAATAAATAGAAATTGAGCAAACACATTTGGAAGTGAAGTCCCATCAATTTTGATAAAAAAACTTTGATCTTCGTTTTAGATTCATAAGACATGTACATAATTTTCATCTGAACTCGTAAGAATAATAAATTATATATATGTAGAGAGAGTTTTTTTTTATAAAATTGTGCTTCAAAGAATCACAACGAGTCTTCTTTTGTTTAATTTCAAATATCATAAAGCATTTAAGGTTTATGAAATCTATTTTTCCTCATGGCCAAAGGTACCAAAGCATATGACACATTCACTCCAAAGATGCCGTTCAAAATGGTGCCACTGTGTAGTACTAGAGGCGCCATTCGATTTAGTACCTCTCCCCTTCCGTGCATATTTTGGTAAAATATTTCACAAAAATAATAAAATAAAAATTTGTTTAGCAAACAGTAAATTGGAACTTTAGCCGGCTAATGTCATGGTTTTGAAATTCATGCCTTCGGTCGCATCACATTAATGTTACGGCGTTGAAAGGAAAGATGTCTACTGACATATGTACAATCATCTTCATTCATTTTCTTAAAATTTAATATTTTATTATTAATTTTTTTAAGAAGTGAATGAAAATAAAATATATAAATTTTAATATATTAAATATAATTTAATAATAAAGATATATAACTTTTAAAAAGTCAATTTTTTATAACATTATCCATTATTAGTATCATATTAATGATGTTGTTGGTTGAAAAATTATTGCATCCACAAAGTTCCAAACATTTCGTGTATCACATTTCTTTATTTTGAAAAACAGCACTGCTATTTGTCCCGACGGCGGGTGCCGAAAATATGTTCAAAAATTTTTACAACCGTCTGATTGATGCAACTCCAAAGTTTGTATATTTAATTAACGGTAGTAAATGTACTTAATATTTCGGAACTCAAATTTCGGTGCGTAGTATCGGTACATTTAGTATTTTTCTTTGAAAAAAATATAATTAATCCTCCTAAATCACAATTAAATAACAAATAATTTACATTGTTAAAATTTTAAAATTTATAAATAAATTTTTAAAAATTAAAAATTTTAACAATTCAATTAAAAAAAGATGTATGAATCGCCTATAAATATTTTTAATTATTTTTAATATGAATTCAATTAATTTATGAAAAATTTTTCTACTAAAATAAATTATCAATAATACGAGAAGATTACGGTGCCTCCAGGGATTTCAAATCCTGGATAGTGTGGTATAATTTCATCTATTAGATGAGATTACCTAAGTCTTAGGGAATCTCATTCAATGGATGAGATTATATCACACTATTTAAGGTTTAGAAACCCTAGAGACACCTTAGAATTCCCTTCAATAACATAGTTGATTCTATAATACATTTACAATATAATTGAATACAAGCAGGTTAAGTAAATTATTGCTCAAATTTCATTTAATTGTATTTGGAGAAGTAATATATGTGCTTTTATTATTTTTTGTTACTTCTTTAATTTTATTACACTAGAAAAGCAATTAAAAAAAAGTCTTAAACAGTTCATTCCTGTCTCTTCTTATTTCTTTTGATTGAAATTTTAATATTTTTAAATTTTTAAAAACTTAACGATTTATTTATAGATTTTAAATTTTCCAGTAGATTATATATTAATAAGTCTTATTTTAAGGATTTATTTATATTTTATTCTTTATATTTTGTTTTAGTTTTCACAACTCACGTTTTTTTCACTGTATGCCACAGTGAGCTCACTGTACCAGGTCGCTTTCTCTCTTCCTTACTTGTAATTTTTATAAATTTTATTCATACCCGACATATTTAAGATTTAAATTGTTGACTAATTTTACAAGCCTTTTCTAATTATTTAAATATTTTTCAACATAATTTTTTTTATAATTATTGAACATGAAGATGAATCAATATCAATCAATATAATTTATAAATGAAATGAAGGAAAAGCAAGAAAATCGATAAAAAGGAGGAGAAACTGTGCCAGAGGACAAAGGAAAATCATAGAAGGTCCACATGGGAGAGAGGAATAGAACGAAGGAAGAAAATATAAAGGGCAAACTATACATATTCTCTCTGAAGTATAGTTTTATATCAAGTAACTCATAAACTTTCAAATATTTTAAACAACTCTTTGAACTTTTTCTAAATATGAAAATATTAGATTTGGAGTTAAAATAGATAGAATAATTTAGTAGTAGTTCTATGACAATTTAATGGTGATTACAAACCATTGGTATATATTGTAAAAAAAAATTACAAGAAAATGTAACAATGATTCCTTTTCATTTAGCAATGATTATAAATTATTACTATCATATTGAGGAATTTAGCAGCAGTTTAAAACTACTGGAAAGTAAAAAAATTAATCAAATATTGCCAACCGTCGGTAAATTAAAAATTTTCAAAAATTTAATATGATAGTGATAGTTTTGAATTGCCTCTAAGTGATTATATTACCATTGCTAAATTGTTCCTTTTATTTCATCTCTAATCTAATGTTTTCATGTTTTGAAAAAGCTTATAAGGATTATTTGAAAGATTTGAAAGTTCAAGGGATTATTTGATACAAGATTATATTTTAGGGGATTATATTTAACTTCCCTAAATATAAAAGAGGGAGGGAGGAAGGATAAGAGGAGGCAAAGAGGGAGGATATAAAGAGATAATAATGATTAGGGTAGAAGAAAGATTTTAATTTTTTAATTTTTTAATTTTTTATTACTTTTAGAAAAATAAAATAATTTTTATTCTAAAATTTATTATTTTTATTAGATTCATTATATATATATATATATATATATATATATATATATATATATATATATATATCCTTAAGTAACTTCCTCTTTTTCTTAAGAGAAGGAAATGATCCTTATTGGTAAAAGAATGAAATTAGTATAAAGTGAATTTGAAAAATAAATTTTTTCTTTAAGAGGAGAAATTTCTTTCTCTCAAATATGGATTCTTCAAATATGTATTATTATTTTTTATGCATAATCTATTACTTATTTTATCATTTTTTTATTCTAAATAAAGAAAAGTTAAAAGATTATTATTTTAAAAAATGCATGTTTTTTTATAAAATAAACAATATCTTCATCTTTATGTAGCATTTGGTTTGTGAAATCTTTCTCAATTTCATAGTAAAGAAATGTGAGATTTTATATTTGGTTCAAATTTTAAAAAAATATTTTTGAGAATATTCTTAACTCAATATTCTCTTAAAATATTCTCATCGAGAATGTAGGTATTCTACATTTGACATAAAATTTTTTAATTAATATAAATAAATTATTTTGCTCACCTTTCTAATAAAGGTTTACTACCATTAACACCTTATTTTATTATCACCTACTATGATCAACTATTGCCTACCATCACTTATCACTAATAAGCATTATCCACCATCACCCACCACTAGCTACCACCTTACTATTATAGAATTGTTGATAGATGTTGGTGGATAAACATTAGTTACCATCATCATGCATGTCTATTTAGATACAATGGCATTTTTAAAAAATTATATAAAAACTTAACTTTATAAACATTAACTATAATCGACGTTTATGTTGATGTAGTGATATTTTTAAAAATAGTGAAAAACTTATAATGTCAATTTTAAACAAAATTGAGGTTAAAAGTTTGGCTTCTTTGTAGTTTCAAGAAGGCACGAAAACTTGGGATGCTAGTTTTTTTCATAAATATTATCTAAAAGGAAATTAAAATGTCTTTGTGGGAAATATAAAAGTTTTACATGCTAGTTTTGGAATTAGTCAACATTTAAAGTTATGGCAATTATCATTTAGTTTTAAAATTGTGATACATAGGATATCAAGTTTTGATAAATAACCAACATCCATTATTTTTTATTTTGCTTATAAATTTCTCTCCATTTTGTGTTGGGATTGCATATGAGGACAATATACCTATTCTTACTGCACATTTAGAAATGCTTTGGATCTTATGGAAACATGCCATCTAACCATGGATATCTTTTACAATTAAATATTTGATGATAGAAGATAATCATGATTGGATGGGATGCTCATATTCCTATAAGATTCAAAGTATTTCTACTTGTATAGTAGGATAGATGTATTATCTTCATATTCCATCTAGCATTCTTGTGTAAGAAGTGAATTGCTGATGTTTGCAAAATGACATGGAGCATTTTATATTGAGGAAAACAAATAAGCTTTCTTCAACGTACAAGTCTTTGCAATAAGGATTTTAATTTTGGGCTTAAGGTTTATTGAGATACGTAGTGACAATGTTGTAAATGTGTATTGATAATTTAGTGTAGTTTTTATGCATTTTTTAATGAAAATACTTGTAGACATAATTCTTTGAAAAGAAACAAAATATCAAAATAAATTTGATGTATTTGAATAGCTTAGAGACTCCTTTAATTTTTTTTGTTTATGTAATATTAGTGTAAAGTTGCAATTTATCAATGTAATGATATATAGAAATGAATAAAATTACATTATAAATTTTGGTAATTGGATTTCTTCTTTCTCATATTTTTGTGAATTCATATTCAATGTATTGATATTTATATCAATATAAAAAATTTGTAAAAAGAAATGATGTTAGTGTTATTATCTAATAATCAATGTCATATTTATCCTATTGAGTTGTACTTGTATGAAAGTATGAAAACCTAAAGATGTATATTGAATAATATTTATGCAATTCAGAAAACTATGAAAATTTAAGATGTCAATTTTTCAAAATGGCAGTCATTTAAGGATATTTCAATTGTTATGAGAGCTCATGTCAAAAGTTTACATATTAGTGAAATACTTGATCAATGTCTTAAGGTATATCAATCATCACTTCTTGAGATATTATAAAAATATAAAATGTTAGCTTTCTATTAATAACTAATTTTTAAGGTTTGCCTACCATCTATAAATATCATTCTCCCTATATATTTAGGGATATTGAGAAAACTAAAAAAAAGTTACAATTTGAAGATAAATTATAGTAAAAAGAAGATAAATATCCATTCTTGCATTGGAAAGTTTTTCCAATACAAGAATCGATGCACATTTTCTTCTTAATATAAAGGAATTCTAAGTAGAGAAGACTTATGCCTCATTTTCATTTTCATTTACATAATGTCCTTTCTTTTCATTATTTTTTAGTAGTTTCTAATTGATAGGACTTGTACCCACACAATGTCCATAAGCACAAGCATTTTATAAGGCATTTGAAAGAGCTTTGAACAAGAATACTCTCAAATTCTTATGTAGAATCTTTATGCTTACTATTAAATTATAGTTACAAGTCTTGGTAATGTTGAATATGATAATCTATGCTTTTCATCTTAGAAGCCAGGTAAATTGAATATAATGATCTATACTTTCTATTAAAAAAGGGGCTTCTAATTTGGAGGGTGCACATTGTAGTATTCAACGTAACTAAGGTTATTGAGAAGGTTATTTAGTCAATTAAACAAATCCTACAAGTACTATGTAGTTTGACTTAATCACCTTTTCAATAGTCCTATAAATACTTAATATGATGATGTACACCCTTTATCTCATAATTCGTCTCTATAGATGGATTCCAGAAATCATTGATCTACATCCTCCATCCTAGAAAGCCATCTTTAATGTTTTTAGTGTCTTCATTGTTCATTGTAAATTATAATATCTTTGGCATTTATGTTAATATATTGATATAAAAATAAATGAAATTGCATAATATATTTTCATAATTGTCTTTCTATTTTCTTATTTGTTTGTACATTTATATTCAATCTTTTGTTATTTATTTTAGCTTAATTGTATAAGAAAAATGTGACAAGGCAATAAAGAATTTAAATGGTATTGATTTCACTTAGAGTTTATTGAATTTAAAATAAAATGGGCCAATTTATAAAATGATATTAGTTCTCTTATAAAATTTATACTTAAACTTTAAAATTTTTGCTTGATACCACCTAGGAAATCATAAATCAGATCATATGTTTTATCTACTTTAATATCTATTTATACAATGAATATAAATGAATTCTACTTTTAGATAAATATAAATGTTGTCTAAATATGCGATACATATAAGCTGTGTTTTGGATTATAGTTTGATATGTCTAATTAAATCATTTTAAATGAAAAAAGTTACCTAACCAAGAAAAAATGGTTTTTTTTCTAATAGTTAACATTACATATTAGTTAATAGGACAATATCATTTTGTTAAAGATAATGGTAGGTTTTATACTTAATCAATGTTTAATATCCAAAGGGCTAAATTTTAGACATTGGTGGTCTATAGTAACTAACATGCAAACTTTCACTCTTAAGTGTAATTTGAAAATAAAAAAGTTAAAGCATCATTTGAGGTGAAAATAAAAAGAATAAAAGTATGATGTCATTTGCAATTTTTATCCTAAAACTCTTCCAACCCTAAAATGATTCCTTCTTTGCATTTTTGCTCATTAATTATTTTATAAAATTGAAGCTTTGGTAGCTTATGGCTAACTCACTAGAAAAATATAGAATATAAATATAAGGATTTATTTTAATTTTTATGTTTATTCTTGTAATTTACTTGTAGGTTTCATGATTAATCATATTTTTTTATCATTTTGATGTAGTTTTTGAAGGTTTGTACATGTGAGAAATTTGATTTTATTTATTTTCTTTAACATTCGGTAATATTATCTACTGTTTATTTATATGAAATATATATTATCATATACCAAATTTGCATGAATGCTCATTGTATTTACATGTATTGTATTTAAGTGTGCAAACCATTTAAGGGAGTGTAAACCTCACAAATTAAGTAATAAGAATTAAGATAGATTTAGTAAAGTATTTGTCTTTGATTAAGATATGGTATATAACTTTCTGCCATTTTCAATCTTTTGATATTCAAATTATTCTTTAAAATTATTGAAATTAGGATTTTGTAAAGTCATAAGAAATGTTGGTTTTTGAGTTTAGTTAAGGTGTTCTATATAGGAGAAGTATAAGAGAAATCAAGAGGATGAAGGAGTAATGAAAACAAGGATAAAGTTAGGGTTTGGTAGGATAGATGAGTGACTGAGGAACATTTGATGAGAAATATAGGGGCAGGGTTTGGAAGGTTAGTGGTAGGACTTACTACATTAATTATTAAAATAAATTGACATGATATTTTGGAAATTACATGTCAATTCTTTGAAATAAAATAACATTGAATGTTATTTCCCCAAGTGCTAGTAAAATAAATGGCATCGATTATTATCCATATAAAAGTGACATTATTTGTAATCATTTTATAATAGTCATACAATTGACATTAAAAATGGATATATAATGACATTTAAGTAGATTTTGGTCATCTATCAATGTGTAATCTTCTAAACATCTAATGTTAATAAACTATTCTATAGTAATGCCCATTTTTTGTGACCACTATTTACTACCACTCACTATCAATGATTACCATCCATCATTGGTGACAATTATCGATTAGTATTTATTATTGGTTACTACTATGATCAATTGCTATCCACCTATTCACTAGTACCCATCATTGATGACTACCTCCCACTATTATCACCACTACCACTATCACCACTTATCATTAGTGACAATTGCTAGCTACCACTCATTATTGGTATTCACTATCAATCATCACCCATTATTGGTGATCATTATTAATTACTATTCATTATTGATGACTATCACTAGCCATTGCTCATTACTAGTGACCATTATTCACCACCACCCATTATCGGTAATTGCTATCCAATACCATGATCAATCACTTTTTAAAAGGATATTTTTAGTAATATAACCTTTTAAAATATTTAAAATAATTAAGATATAATATTGTAACATTCCTAAGAATATTTCTAATTGAACTAAACATGATAATATCATATTTCTAAAAGTTAAATTCTCGAAAATCACATTTATGAAAATATTAGGATTCTTAAAAATGTTTAATTGCGAAAACTAAGCACCATCTTAGTGTTTGGATAGCTAATCTTTATCAACAAGGTTATGTTTCTTTATACATGTATGTTGTAGCTAAGGATTCTGTACAAGAGCGAGTAAATTAGATTTTAGAATTTTAGATAATTTTAAATTCAATTTAATTTTTTAAGAAAATTTTCAGTTGTAAATGTTATGGAAACACTAGATGAACATTTTGCCATGGATTGCAAGTAATTCAAAGTTCATTATTTCAAAATCAAATCATCACAAATAATCACAATAATATAAGTTATAACTCAAATTAAAGTGCTAAATTTAAAAAGATAGGGTAAGAGAAGATCAAAAACAAGATTTATAAAGGTTTTGAGCTTGAAGATCTAATATACTCCAAGGATTATATCCATTACCAAGCTAATAAAGTTCAGATTTTGCTTATTCATTATCTTTTCAAGTTTGAAATATGCATTTGAATAAGTCTTTACAAATTTTTTTCTTGATTATAACAAGATCCTTTAAGATTCCACACTTAAATCACTTTTCTAACTAAAGGATACTTACTCTTGGGTTTCCTAGGGATAACATACCTTTACAAAGTAAGAAATGATGAATTGATACAAAGAAAACCAAGCTTACAACATTTAGAAGTTGGATTACATAATGAAAATCAATGATAAAGATGAATAGAAATTAAGAAAGCTCAAGAAATGTGTCTGATAATGTTTTTGCACAATAAATGAGTGAGTTTTATGCTATTTAAAAAGCAAGCTCACTTAAATAAGAGTGCAAGATAAAATATAGGCATTAAAAAGTATTTATGAGTAAATTTTATGGAAAATAGCCATTGCTTCAACATAACTTCAAATTAGAACTATAATAATCAATTGTTGGAGCCCTAGTAGTTGATTGTTAAGTGCCTGCAAGCCCTTAACAAAATCTTAGTTCAAAAGTTAACTATTAGGCCTTTAATAGTTAATGTTAACCTAGTTCTCACTAAAAGCATGGTATAGAAGCTAATAACCCACTATTAGGCCTCTAGCACTATTAATCTAATTTCCCTTGTTTTTAAGTGGGAAACTTGGCAAACAAACCCTAGCCTAGGGTTTACAACTTTAATCTTATTTTCATGATTTTTAAACAAGTTTCCATAGGACTTAAGTTAAAGATAATTTTTGTGAAAGAATCTCAAACAACTCCTAAAAAAATTGAGTTTAAAAACCAATATTGAGCTTTAAGATTTCTTTTAAAAGCTCTATCATACTATAATAACCCTGAAAGATAAGGAGGTAGGTATAGGTATAAACATATATACAAGTAGCTATTAGTGCAAACATTTAACTTACAAAATGAACCATGTACAAGGTGGAAGTGGATGGGGGTAAAAAAGGTGAAATAGGCAAGGTACCACAATAATAGAAAATTTTGTATGATCGATGTCATTTTGGTTATAACTTAGGATTGGAATGCTCATTGACAAATTGTTATAGGATCTAAAAGCTAAACACATAAGACTACAATTCTTACAAATTTTATAATTTCTCCAACGCAAACACTAAATTTTTTTCAAAAGTAAATAAAATTCTAGGTATAACCATGTTAATTGGTCCATAGTAATTAGACCATGACTCCATTTGGTAATATAATCATGCTAATTGGTCCATGGTAATTAGACCATGACTTAAATTGGTAAAGCCTAAATGTTGAACAGCCAAAATTAATGAAAAAATTGATATTTAAGGCTTGAATCTGTGAAAATTTCATAAGCTAACTCCTACGAAATATTCCTAGTAATTCACATCACGTAAAGGAAGGCTAGGCGATATTGCACCATCTTATGTGCAATAATTGGGCCATAACTTGGTCTAGATAAGTCTAATTCACAAACAACCAAAATTAAATAAAAACTAACATATAGGGTTTCCATGTATACTTTCATGTAGAAACTCTTTATATACGAATAAATATACAAATTTCTTTAACAAATATTATGCCAAAATTGAAATTGTGGACATATGAATATATATGTTGATGATTGTGTTTGTATGGTAAATGCGTATACATGAATTGCATATGAATGAATTTGAATTCATAAAGTTACTATTGAATTAAGCATTTTATGAGAGGTTTGTGAAAATTGTCTAATATGCTCTTTTTAGTCCAAATTTCCAAAACAATAATAGATTATAGAGGCATTAGAGGCATTGGAGTAGGGATAAATTGAAGGAGAACCATGGCCTAAAGGGAAGGTTCATATGGTCTCCTTTGAGGGAGTGGTTGAATGAGGTCAAATCCAATCAACCGTGAAATCCAAAACCTCATTAAACTTGATTTAAACTTGCAAGATAAGTTGATGAAATATTATTATTGCAAAGCATGCAAGAAATTACCACTTAATAAGGAGGATCCTATAAGGGATGATGGTTTTTTAAATAACAAATGCATGTTTAGGGGTAGGCTTTAGACTCAGTATTCCTTACTCCTTAAGTCTAATAGATTAAGCTAACACTTGGGCACTCATCTTTCTTTCATTTCTCACAGCTACACACATAAAAACACCACCCAAAACTTCATTCTCTCCTTATTTTCCTTTTCAATGTTCACAATTTTCCCTAGCTAAGAACACAAAAGGATTTTAATGCATTTACAAGTAAGTATGTTCGTTTAAACTTAAGGTTGATTATAGGTGAGAGGTAGTCCTTGAGTATAGGTCTAACATATGTTGCATTTTATGATTTATTCTTGAAATCTTAGAGCATTTCTTTTTGAAAGAATCAAGTTTTTCAAGGTTTGTACTCCTTAATCTTTTGCCCCTTTAGTTCATGATAAAATTTCATTAAGAGTTTATGAGGTAAATCCATAGGGATTTACGTAATGAGGTTTAGACACTTTGAATAGCAAGGGGAAAATAATCTTCTTTGATAATGAAATCATCAAAACATAGTTGGTATAAAGGAAATACCCTAACTTGAGGAATAGGGCTCTCACGTGGTGGGGGAAAATAAGAAGAAAATTTGTATGATTATGAGTAAATGATCAAATTTTGGTACATAAAAGAGAAATTTTTAAATAAGGAAGTTAGAGAAATGATTTGATAAGTTAAGGTTAAATTTGTAGTTTAAGAACATTAAATCTTTTGTACATAAGTTTGTATATTGGAAACCATAGGATTCTAATAGATTAATTAAAACATGGTCTATACATATGAGTGATGTTATCCTAAATAAGATAAATAAGAACAAAATTTTGGGATGTGGACTTAATGGTAGCTTTGGCCATTTAGAGTTGTACCTTTAAAAATGTGCTAAAATTTCCACTAAATTGGTTTAATGTAGTAATGAGGCCAAGGATAAAAATAATATGAGAGATTGGCAAAAATGGGAAATTGAGTGATAATTTGATATTGTTATAAAAATCTTGACCAAGAAAATACCCTAATTGGGTTTGTCAAACCCTTAAGTTAAAAAGGTTCCTAAACTAAACTAATAAATGGGTAAAGATGGTTAAAACAACAAAGAGATGAGAAGAGATTCTAGGGTTAAAATGGAAGAGTGGCTTTGGTCTCCATGTAAATTAATGGCCCAGATGTAAGAAAAAAAATCGTGGTAGTTGCTTGGATGCATGCAATTCTTGTGTGGTGAGAAATTGTGCTTATAAATGAGTTTCAAATTATGAATCTCTTCATGGTGTGTCAAGGAAAAGGAGCATGGAGAGGTAAGTACTCTAATATCGTGGCTATAAAGTGAAGGGAAATGTTATGAAATAATAATGAACAAATTGATATGAATTACTTAAGGGAAATTGTGAATATAAGGCTTTAAGGGAGGATATTTGTTAAGATTCTTTATAAATATGCCTATGTTATACCATGGTTAATGTGTCTTGTTACTTGAATGTGAATGCCATGCGTGGTGTAATCATGATTTATGTGCTCATTAAGAAAGACCAAGGTTGCAAATAAATGTGAAAGAGTGCGAGACACACACACACACAAAATTTAATTTAATTAATAATAATTTATAATATAAATTTGAATTTTTTAATTTTAAATTATAAAGAATTCAAGTGATTAATTTAAAATCTATCATTTTATTTATGTCATTTGAACAATCATAAATTTCATATAATTATATTCAACTTAAATAATATAAGATATTATATTTTTTTAAGTCATCACTAATTGATAAAGTTGTTATAATATTGTAATGCTACATTAACTAATTGTCATTATCATATTTGGACAAATCCATACATAATCAAATATTATAACAAATGAAATTTAAAAAAACATATAAAAAATAACATTAATTTTTATGAAATTTAGTGTATAAATGTTAATCCTTGCCTTTTATATAAATGCATATCATGATAGATAATAAAGAACTTACTAAATATAAAATAAACAAAAAAAATATAATTAAATATGATAATAATAATTAATTAATATAACATTACAATATTATGATAATTCTATCAATTAGTGATGACTTAAAAATATATAATATTTCTAATTACTTAAGTTGAATGCAATTATGTGAATTTTGTAATTGTTAAAATGATATAAATATAATGATAGATTTTAAATTAATCACTTGAATGCTTTATAATTGAAAATTTAAATTCATATTATAAATTATTATTAATTAAATTAAATTTAATTAAATCCGTGTATCACATAGGTTAAAAGTTAGTGTGTGTGTGTGTCTATATATATATTCAGAGGACATTTTTATAGATCCATCCTTATTTTACTTTTTTTATTTCTTTTCTCTTTCAACTCTATTTTATCCCATAATCAAGAATAATATTATTTGCTTGCCCTTATTTTCTTTTTCCTTCCAAGTATCTTCTACGTAAAGAAGTAAGTCACTATACACTTATGGGAGATTAGATATAAATTTGAGATATAAGAGATAAAATCTTAAAAAAAAATGTTATGCCACTAAGCTAAATGCCAAATACAAAATTTATGGTAAGGGGTCAAAATATTCCCATTTTTGTAATTGAATTTCCTTTGCATTTAAGACAAGAAGGGAGCCAACTGGACATGTAGTTGTTGTCGGTGCTACGGACTGATGCTATTACACTGTGTTGCCATTTGATATGTAATGATTGTTACATTAAATCATTTCTAAGCTAGCTTATCTAATAGAGGAGATGTAGGCCACTCACAGAAGCAACACTTTAATATGTGAGTGAAAGCCACGATCATGCAAAAGAGTAGAGAGCAGTAATTACAACACTATATTGAGTGCATAAAAACAACTTGCATGATAAATTCATGAGCTAAAAAATTTTAAAGATCCAAAATTATGATTAATATATAATTAGTATATTATCATTGCATATTATATGAATGATGACATGCATAAATAAAGATGTGATATGAAATATGGTAATGCCACCATAGGAAATGTTATGGTTACTGCCACATGAGATGGCATGATTTATTCTTATCATAAGAAAGTGCACTATTCAAATATTGAGAATATGGTTTATAATGCGGAAATAAGAGTGCTATTGATTATTAAATAGTTGACAATGTAATCATAAAGGGGATGCATATGACAATGGGGTCATAAGGGGGATGTCTAAATAGTGGACATCGAGGTAAGCTGTAAATATGAGAAAGATAATGTATTATGTATACTTATGAATCTAGTGTGGCATCATGATCATATATGTTAACTATATTATTCTTATCTTGCATATTGTTATTTCCCTTATATTTATTCATGATTCAAAGTATGTGATTATATGCAAATAAATATTTGCCTTATTGTGTGGGTAGCTTACTAAGCTCATGTGACTTACTAGTGCATTTTAAAATAATAGGTACCCAACCATTATCGTTAGGATGCCAGTATATGAGGACATCGTACTTGTTCATGTCACTAAACCTCAGGGGATTGCTCACATTCATTTTTTCTTCATCCTATTCATGGAACTGATCTAGTGTCATATGCATCATGAGGCTTGGCATGAGTATCCAGTGGGACCAAACATTGCCTAGCTGCTAGCAGACTATCATTTCGATAGGTTGTTTATATCTATGTAGACTTAGATTTGTGAATCTTGTTTTTGTACATGGCTTATAAAGGCTAACTTTAGCCCAATTGATGGACCCTTTAATTATTTTGAGGTAAGGGTTGTATCCCGAGTTGAAAGGCTGTTTGTTGAAACATTTTCCAAAGTCAATAATGCAAGCTTTTGGAATGATCGCTTTGTTGAATTACTGTTCACTTTTAAAAATACAAAAAAAGAGGGGGGAGGGGGCTGATAAACCGCTCTGGTACAAATATTCAATTTCTTAACATAATCCTGAGATTTTGGAGATTTTCAATTTCTTAACATGTCTTAGCAATCTAATAACATAATTAAGCTATACAATAAAACACAATGAATTTGTATTAATCATCAAAAAATGGTTATTAACTTTTTAATGTTAACACATGTTACTATATATTGTGGTCCTTATTAAAAATTTAAAATATTTATTGTTATGATAAAAATGATTATATACTTCTATGAATAAAATAAACTTCATAAAAGAGATAAAGATATAAATACCAACTGTCAAATCATAATTCCTATATAATTAAAGTAATTTATACCTTAATATTTTTGTCTTTTTCTTATTCTTACTAAATATGAACTTTTTTTATTATATTGTACTTTAAAATTACTTTATAGAAGCATATATTTAATTAAAACAAAACGTCTGCATGACATATAAAATATCTTTTTAATTGAAACAAATTACTTTATAGAAGCATATATTTAATTCTAATCTTAATTTTAAAAATATATTATTTGCACTTATTTGCTTTATACACATAATATCATTGCAACCCAGAATTACTACTTGTTATCTACTTTAATTTTATTATTTTAAAATTTCACAGTAAAACCTTCATATATATATATATATATATTTAAAAATTTCATAGTATACATATGAACAATTTTATAAATTTATTTATCCTTCTGCAAATTTTATAAATTTTTATTATAGCCTTTTTTAAAAAAAGTCTAAATAGCCTTTGTGTTACAATCTTTACAAGTAGACTTCTATAATTTTCTTTAATGTTCCATAATTTTTTATTTTTTAAAAAATTATATGTTTTGCATCAAAATTATTTAAAAAATTCTAGTTTTTAAAGATAATTGTAAACTTTTTCTATATGTATCCAAATAAAATTTTACATGTTAGCAATCGGCCCCAAACTAAATTTTCTGACATGACCACTAATCTCCGTGATGTTGATGTATTAAATTATTGGATAGGAAATTAATTATGAATTAA
Source organism: Sindora glabra (assembly GCA_020226215.1). Classification (NCBI taxonomy): domain Eukaryota; kingdom Viridiplantae; phylum Streptophyta; class Magnoliopsida; order Fabales; family Fabaceae; genus Sindora; species Sindora glabra. Next base: position 32,056,353 of record CM035231.1, read on the forward strand.
CATTAGTTTGCTCAATTACTTACAATATACCATGCAAAAATTAATAATAAATAAAGTAATAATAAACAAATCGTTAGATCTACTGTTGAACAAGTTTAGATTTGAAATTTCATATTGTTAACGTATAAAGAGGTAAAAATAATACTAAATAATATTCTTTCATTAATTAACATAACAATAAATATGAATATGAATTTTTAATATGTAGGGGGTAGAAATAGAAACTTTTCTTTGATGACCAGATATATACACATATAAAATGTTATTAAATAAAAATAAAAAATAATTATTTGTAACATTTTAAGTTTTATGTGCTAACGAATTAAATATCTCCTAATTATTTATTATATTGTGTGAAATTAGTTTTAATGATTGGATAAAAAAATTAAAATAAAAATGAAGCAATAAAAATAACATCGTTATATGTACTAAAAATAGGATTCAAAATTAGGTTTAAAATATAAATTAAGGACTATCACTAAATATGCGATGGTAAAACAAATTCGTAAAGTAATTTAATGGACATAAAAGATTTGTAACTCAATCATGGATGCTATTTTTGTTTCCTATAACAATTTTGCTATAAAAAATGTATCCATAACTTTTTTTTCTCCATACTATGGTTATAATTTCTTACATGAAAGATGTAAGAGGTAAAGTGCAATAAAGATAAATTATTGGGACATTATAAATGTTTTCGTGTGAATTTGAAGTATGCTAGAATTATAAAGTACAAGAACACATAATTCAAAAAATGAGAAAAAAGATGATTGAAAATCCACATATATATATATATATATATATATATTTCCTTTTTTTGTTACATTAGTAATGGATACAAAGAAAAGAAAACACTCACGCCTTTTATAAACAATTAATCTTGAGTATTGAGGAGATTTAAGATTCTTTTTTCATTTTTGACCTAACCCTATATACCTATAACTTCCTTACTTTTGGCCACCATATCTCATTCTCCCCACAAAAAGAAAAAAGAAAAAAAAAATTCCTTAACACTCATCCTCTTTCCTCTTTCTCCTTCAATTTCCCTCTTCCCAATAAGTGAAAAGGACATTGATTCTTCAACAAATCACTCCCATTCTTCTATTTAAACAAGGTAAGATTTTCCAATGCTTCCATTCTCATGGAGTTGCTTCCTTTATTCTTTGATTTTGAGAAATTTAGAGCTTTACCTCAAAAGGAGAATTTTAAAACCCCAACCTTGAAATTTGATGATCTTTGATTAATAAGGGACAATGACCCATAAATTCTTTCATTTAAAGTCTTCTTAAGGAGAGTATCATTCTACCCAAAATATTTATTTAAAATTCATTTAAGGTGAATTTTCATAAGGGTTTGAGGGAACTAGTATGTAATTATGATTTATGTGTTGAATATGGTGTTTTATTGGTGGAATTAGATGTTTAAGGGTAGTATTTAAGTGCTATGATGGATAGACTATTGTTAATATGATAGGTTGTTGTTAACACTAAGTTTTATATGATAGGTTTTGATGATAATAAATGTGTATTACAATAGTATTACATATTTTTAGAATAAAATATTATAAAATCTTCACTAAAGATACTACACTATGGTTATAATAACAATGCTTCATTATGTGTTAAAAATTACATTATATATAAGTATCACTAGACATCATTGCAAGAAAATGATTCTTTTTCAATAACCTATTTTTTGCGGCCCCGATAAATCTCGTGGAGAAAGATATAACTTACGCCTTTTAGTTATGACTCTCAATAATAAAAAGAAATTTATTATTTCTGAATGGTCATCAATTGTTGATTTTATTTTACTTTGTTTAGCCATCAATTCACAAAGCACAATATGCGCACAGAACAAAATATTCATTCCTTGGCCGTTGATTTTGCAGTTCAGGTTAAGCTATTGGAACCACTAACGCTGCTTCCACTTCGCCGTTGTCGCCACCAACCCTTTCCTTTCCCATCCGATGCTCTTATGCCATCTTAAAACTATTTCCACATTTATCTAAGATTTTGTCTATGATTTTGAAGAGATTTCCATGGATATAGTGAAAAAAATTATATAAGGTTTGTGTTAACTGCTTTTATTTTATCAATGATTTATGGTTCAATATCTAAAATTTCTTCATCATTTTAGGTGTAAGGAGGAAATCTATGAAATTTTCACGAATTAAGTCGTCAAAAATCCATAAATTAATTCTTATTATGGTCTACAAGTAAAAGGAGTTGGCATTGCACGAAATCATCGGTAAGTAAATGATTTATAAAACTGAGTAGTCGATGCATAAAAATGGCTATATTTAAATTAGAAATAAGGTAGTACGTATCACTTATTTAGTAGAGTGAAATAAAACTTAGAACTTCCCCTCATCATGTTTAGGTTTTAAAAAATTAAGTGAAATAATGTACAATAGCGAAAAAAAATATGTTTTTGTTGTTCATCAGTAGCTTGCTAGTTTGAGATTGAGATGCCACACTTATCACATTGAACATATATTTATATATACACATGGGCCACTGGTTCCTGCATCTGTTACTTGTTGATATCAATTTGTTCCTCTTTATATATGTTGACCTATATTTGTTATGGAGCATTCTCTTTATTAGCATTTAAGTGAGCTTCTTTACACATTGAACATATATCACAACTTTAAGTCCAAAAACAACTTGGCTTGAACATGATGCTTAGCCCACTTTTCTTGTTTTGCTTTATCATCGTGTTTCGTGGTGAGAAAATATCAACCAAAGTAGGGACTAATGTTAATGATGATGATGATAATAATAACCATAATGGTTAAGTGATTTATATTGTTTACATGGGAACTGCCGATTCAACAAATTGTTCCTTCCGAAATGAACAATTTCTTCTTCTCAACTCAATGCTCAAATAACAAACTTGCTATAATGTTATTTATTTGATTCAAGTTGCTTCTACTTTATATATTTATAAATATTTTGTCACTGATTTGATTTATTTGTACTGAAAATATACATTTGAAGAAATCAGAATGCTTTAGTACACAACTACAAGCATGGATTCTCGGGGTTCGCTGCTAAAGAGGAAGTTGATTCAGTAGGTGAGAGCCTGACTCTATTTTATGATCTAAGTGATACCTACATTTCTTGTCTCTATTTTTAAAGCTTTACATTACTCATTCCTAGATTTTCTCAAGTTTGAAATAGACATCAAAATTGATTATAACCTTCAATTTTTCTTCTTCTAACACTATAATTGGCATCTTGGACATAGGTTTACCTTCAAATATTATTCCTATTATACATATTGTTTATTTTTAGTTTAGTGGTCATGTCATATTAGGGTTCACATTTTTACAAAATTTATTTTTTGTATGGTTCAAGGAGAAATTCTTATGTAGAGATCACGTATGTACTACTTAGAACTGAATATAGCCTTACATTTGAACATAACTTTACATTATGAATATATTTGGAGAGACTATCAATGCTCATTCATGTATTATTTTTGTTTTTGGGACACATTTGTGTAGTAGTAAGTGGATTACCCATTGGCCTTGGTTTCCTAAATGATTTACTTTGACTAATTGATTTATATCCTAACCTTTTTTCTTATGGTTGTTTTTAAAAATAAGGGAGTTTATATGGGAAGAAAAATGTTAATTGATGGGGTGGATATTTTGGAGGGACTCTATTATGATCTACTTATAATTTGTTCATTATCTAATTTATCCGATTTGTGCTTTTTCTGCTTTTATTGGTTATTTCAATAAAATGAGTCTATATGGGATATAAAATAAAATTCAGATCTTGATCTTCATAGTCTAAAATCTTCAAATTCTAATGATCTATATGAACATGGATTGGATAATTTTGTACATAATGGATATTGTCAACCTAAAGACTAAGAGGATCCTCTAGGTTTGTTTTGTTCAATGTACACCCACAGCAAATGAAAAGTGTCAATCAAGATGCATTGATAATTCAAGAGGTAAGCTTTTTCGTTATTGGGAATATAAAGTTTAGTATAGATTCCTTTATTTCAATTTTAACCATTTTTATGATTTTCGAGCTTTTACTTCTAAAGTTTAATGTTGTGTTCTCTAGTCAATGGTTAATTAACTTCTCTGTTGATTGCTTCATTCCATTATTAATTAGATTTTGGTGAGTTAAATGGATAATGTTTCATTCCCTTTGAATCAATGTCTATATATGTAAATTTAAAACAATGTTTGGTTGTAATTATTTGCAATGCTTCTTGCTTTTTTTCTCTTCTAGTAAGTAGATTGATTTTTTCCTTTTAAAGATTTGCTAAAGCAAAGAAATGTGGTTATCCTTGAAACTACTTTAAGCTACGTAACCAATATGAAATGTGACTAGATGCATGCAACTTGATGTTGATAAGTTGATTTAGAATTGATTTTTTCTTTTTTTAAATACTTCAAATAATAAGAACATTGTGTTGCTGATGTTTGTAAACTAACAGGGGATGAAGCCTAGTGGTTTCTGTGGTGCAGCATTGCATATATTTGCTCTTGCAAAAGACTTTAAGTGCTCTAAGCTAGACATTTCTAGTTAAGATTGTCCTTTTTGCCTAGTGAATTTTACCATCGGTGTAATATATATGTACTTTCTCCTTTGTTTATTTTCCTAAGTGGAATATTGTAGTTGAATAGATAAGTTGACAAGCTTTCATTCTCTCTATGTGTATTAGTTTATCAGTTCATACATGATAAAAATTTTCCTTTTTTTTTCTTTTTATTATGTATGACAATAGAAATAAAAACTGTTGCCATTTGAGTATTTGTTGTTATTAAAGACAGGTAGTTTATGCTATCAGTAATATAAAATAACAATTTTCTCTTACACTTTTGTTTAGCATGATTTTGTAAATTATTTTATGGCTTTTTGAAGGAAGCACTATGCAAATAATTGTAATTTGTATTAGGCTAGAAGCAAAGTCCAAAGATAAAGATAATTTACAAGGTAATTGTTAATGGCTTGTGCATATAATTAATGCTGGTTTACTCATATGCTTTCGAGTTCTTTATTGAATCATTTTTCCAGGGTCTTTATCATTTGCACAAACTTTTTCTCTTCCTTTCACTACAAAGGATTAGCGGTCTAGTGAGAAAAGTGCATGAGTTAGTGACTTTTTCAAAATGCATAACAAAAATTTATTTTGAGTTATTTTTTTCCTTAAATTTTTAATTAACTTTAGTAGTTAAGCTACTGCATGTGCAACCAAGGTAATTTAAGGAGAACATAAATAAATATCTAGCTATTATATTTAATTTTTTAAATCTAGCCATTGAATTTCTTAATTCATTTTTTACTTATTCATTCTAACCTTTAACTTCAAATCTTATAGAAGCTTAGGATGAAGCTAGTATGCTATAGGAAAAATCGATTGTTGATTTTAAGGGTTGCATCAAATTGAAAGAAGCTAAGTTTTACTGGAAATACTGAGCTTTGTTGTTTAAGAGGTTAATTGCATTTTTATAGGAGTTTTTATATTTGAGAAAATTTTGACTCAGTTAGATATTGCTTTTTCTACATTTTTTATTAGTCATGTAAGATTTTTTTTATTTATTTAAATCTTACTTGAAATTAATAAATTGCTACATATGTATGTGTACATGTATATATAAAGAAGATTATTTTGATTTTCTTTAAAACAAATTTTCTTATTAGTGACATACAAAGTAAGTTGAAATTAGTCTTACATTATTTTCAATAGCCATTTTGTATATCGCTAAAGTTGTTATGCATGAAGACATGGAAGGATTATGTTTATACATATTTCAACGGTCTACAACTATAGTTAATTATACAAGACTTTTATTAATGATAACTAATTGTTACTAACACAATTTGTGATATCATTTATTGTGACACTTGTCGACGACCAAATCTATGTCACTAAAGGGGTGTTTAGTTCGTGAAATCTTACATTGTTAAGAAAGTACACATTCTTAAGAATATGATTCCTAAGAATGTAACATTTATATGTTTGGTTCAATACATATATTTCTAAGGATATTTTCTTGAATTCTCAAATATATTATATTTTCATGTTTAGTTCATATTTTATATTCTTAGAATTCTTTTCAATTTTTCAAAAATACCCCCATCAATTATTTTCATTTTATTTTATAATGAATTATAATTTTACTTAAAAGTGTATAAATAAATTTTTAAACATTTAGTAAGTTAATAATTTGAATTATCTTGAAACATAATAAGTAATTTAATAATTTAAAATTCCTCCTCCAAACTCACAAAATGAGTTATCCCCAAGATATAATGAGAATGCAGTGGTTTGTGGAGATCACAAATAACATTGGTGATTATTTGAGCTTATCCTTTCTATTTCTTTAAGATATCCAAATTTGAATTATCCACTACCTTCAACTTTCTAATGATTTTGAGTTGAAAGTTCCACCAAAGCCTCCACTAATTTGCCATCTTCATGAAATGTCCATTGGCATTTGCAACCTTTTGATTTTGATTGTGTGCCTTCATCCATCTCCATTAGTGAGCTAAGTCATATACAATTTAAAATAATATAGCAAAACAAATTATGCTTTTGAAAAAAAATCTATCTAAGTTATGCAATATGAACTTTAAACAAATACACTTATAACAAATTCATAGTATAACACAAAGTCAATAATTTAAATAACAAAATGAAATAAATAAGCCTATTAATTATTAAAATGTTCAAACTAAACTACAGAACAAATAAAGTCAATGACATGATAATCCATACAATTTAAACCATTGAAAAACTTAAAGATAGCAAACATGAAAGTTTCTTAAATGCGGCTTCTTCTCTAAATGTTCCATATTTCTTTAGCAAGATTTTCTCTCCATGTAATCCATTCCTCACTTGACTCTACATGTGTAATCAAATCATGCATGTGATCATCATTCTCCTTATTGAATTGCAAGGTTGCCTCCAATGGATCAATAGTCATCATTTGTCTGATATGATTATGCAATAGGCAACATGCAGTTATAATTTTACCTTCGATCTTTACTAGATAAAATTATTTAATCCTTAGAATTGACGAACACCCCTTTAATAATCCAAATGCCCTTTCAATGACATTCCTAACAGATGAATGTTTCATATAAAAAAACTCTTAAGGTGTGGTTGGTTATGCTCCATCTCTCCATTTGCTTAAATGATACCTTTGCCCTTTATAAGGTGTAAGGAATCTATTCCCATTCATATATCTAACATCACATAAGTAATAATAGCCTATAATCAATTTTACAACTTAGTAAGCATATAAAATGAAATGAAATAAAATTTCAATAATTGATTTCTTACCTATTGATTACCTTATGAAACTTTTAAACCATTAGGATGAGTAATTGCATCCTTTAATACCTAGAATCAGCTACTGAACCTTCCCATTTAGCAAATAAATAAATAAATTGCAAGTTTATGGATATACTCCTAGCATATTAGTAGTTACCTCACCCTTTCAATTTCGAAATCTAGGCTTATCACCCTCCGAAACATTCGCCTTGATATGAGTTACATCTAATACTCCTAAACAATTCTACATATTAAGACAGTCAAGTTAAATTTTATTCTTAAAATGTAGTTACCATTTTAAAACTAATATCTGTAGAATAACAATTATCTTAAACAATTTCCACCTAGGATCATTTGCGTTTTCAGGGATTGGTTTAGGATGTTTAAGTAATTCTTTGTAGCATTTTAGCATAACAAGCAATACATTATTGAATTGCCCACTAATAGTCTATCCATATCTCATAAATTATCTCTTTACAATGTTATTCTTAACATTATGTGCTAAGATGTGTAAAAAAATTGCAACCTTTTCCTTAACGCCTATATTCCTTATTGACTCTAGCCTACCAACCACTTTTAGCATGTCATATAACCTATAGAATGAAAACGTATCCATTCTAACATTTTTAATGGATGTTAAGTCATTTATGAAGACTATCCTATAAAAGTTCACATTTTAAACAACATCTTACTATGGTAGTCATATCTTATTCTTTTACTTTTTCTCAACTCCTTTTGTAAAATAATAAAAATCACCATGATAAAAAATAGAGTGAAATTATTCAAAATTTATAAAAATATAATCAATATAATAATGATTTTCTTCTTCCTTTCTTGAAGTAAAGGATCCATTCTGTAAATAAAACATATTCAAAGAAAATAATATATAAATTATACATACATATTGAAGCATTAAAAATTAACCCCTAAAAATGTAGAATTTTTCAACAAAAAATTTCTTCTATCTAACCTTTTATAGGATAGAATTGTTTTCTTTTACTTAAATTTAGAATATAATAGAGAAGAAGTTGAATGATGTGTAAAGCTTGAGTTAATTGTTTTACCAATTGTCATAGCCATGCTTTATATGAAGGAGCAAATAACATGACAGATGGATACAAATTTAATCCCTAAAAATTAACTAGATACAATCTCTTAGTCTTGTAATGAGTATGTAATCTTCAATATTCAAGTCCAATTATCTAAGTTATGTAAGGCCTGAGTTAATTGTCTTACTGATTTGATTGTATTTAGCTTACCAATTATCTAAGCTATGGGATTGATTAACTAATTGTTGATTCAAATTGGTCTCAAATATAGACATGAAATCTTGTTTTCATTTTTATTTTTTGAGTTTTTGAAATATGGGTATTGTGTAGGTTAAGCTATAAGGTAATATAAAATCATGTGTTCGAGAGTTAATTTTCTTTACTCTTAACTCAATTCTAAACTGATGGTGTTAATTTCCTGATATAGTTTTTGAAGGTGTAAAAAATACAAAATTAATATTAAGTGACTGCAAGTCATCACTCATATTTTTACTATGACAATTGCACTCCATGCTATAAGCTAATTCTTTTAATTTGTTTTTATTTAAGTATTCTACTTTAATTCTTTTGTTCTGTTTCATAGGTACTCTCACCTTCCTAATATGTGTTGTAAGGTTATTCTAGCTTTTCTTTTATTCTTTTTACTATTGTCTTAATTAATGAGAGGATTAAAGAATGCTATACTAAGATTAATTGAGCAATTTTTGTAGTTATCTTTTCCATAAAACCATTGTTTCAACCACACCACCCTCTACATGTTGTGTATGTTTAATACATAAAAAAAAAATTAGTGTCATCTATGCATAAATTGAAATTTCATCCTAATGGAATTAGATATGAAATAACACTTGCATGGAGGCAAAGTGTTTGATCAGTGGAGTTGAAATTGTCAAAAGAAGAAAGTTCAGCAAAAATGATAAGTTAGTGAAACCAGACAAGAGTTAAAAGAATTAACTTTTATAATCATAATTTTTTTAAGTCCAAATGATTAGAGATCTACTAAAAGAAATTAACCATACTAATAGTAACTTATCTAATGAAGATGATTATTTTAGACATGTGGCCATTCATGAGGTTATGGATTTTAGAGTAAGGAAAGGAGTAATTTTGGAAATAGATGTAAGAACTTTTTTAAAATAGAGAAAGGTATCGAAGATGTTTTATTGAATATTTAGTGGATAATTGGAAATTTTCAACTTATGGCTTGAAATTGGTGCTCAAACATCACTGAAGGTGTAGAGGTGCTTTTTAAGTGATTGTCCAACATAGGAAATATTATGTCATAGAATTCAAAAATATGAGAGATAGAACATTTTTCCACCCTAATGGACCATGAGCTATCCAAGCAGTAGTGATGATATTATACTTTTGGAGAAGAAATATGATATTATCAAACATACTAGTTCCAAAAATTCTTATTTGGGTTCAATTATGAGGTTTACCATAAGAATATCAAACCCTTGCGTATTAACTTATTTTCATGCATACAAGTGTGAATGTCCTACTGGTAGAACAAGTTTTGCATTAATTTATTGCCAATTTTATGCACTAAATCTAATCCTTCTATGTAAAATAATATAGCAATGACTAAGAAATCTCTACAAATGCATGAAAGTTACTAGATTTAATTTTAGTTTTATAATTTGATCATTTCAAATGTAGTTATTACTTTTTACTTAAATAATTATCCAATGTATTTTCTAGTCAATTTTTGTTCCCTTCTTTCTCTTGTTAGCCTAAAAGAATAAGTGCGCTCCTACTAGTCCACCTAACTCTATGTTTTTTGCCTAATCTATCACATCCATCTTAACTGAGTAATGGAAAAAAGGAAAGGGGACCGCAAATGTAAAGCCTGGTAATTTCTAAATTACTAACATGTCTAAATAAACATAAGACTAACAGGATATTGGCATCTTAATTTGACGATTTGATATTTTTCTATAGTCTAACCTTCAATCTCAAAAATAATTTTATAATTTAACAATCAACCTGAAGCACAATCCTAATATTTAAAACCTACTAGTATGCATATTACTCATCTAATTGATCTAATCTGACAACACTAGTTGCCTTGTTATACATCACTCTTGCCCTGGCAGATATCCTTACAGAAGTGATAAAACAAAATATGGGAAACCATCAATATTAAAAAGTTCAGTGGACTAGAATTAATTTATAAAAGTAATAGTTGGCCATTTTTATAATAAAATGTTGCTTTCTAGCATTAACATAAAATATACCCACCTAACATGATACACTACTTCATATATTTGTGAATCATCATTCTCTCTTGGCCTATCTAATGTCTCAATTGCTAGTGGAAAAATAAAAATAAAATAAAAGAGATTTACATTGCTAACAATCCTGAATGTCATGTCCTAGTTCATAACACAATTAAAAGCAATTAATGAAAACATACATAATAAAACAAATATATGCTCATATACAAATGGTGAATTTAACAATACTGGAAAAAGGTTATTTATCTTGCAAAGAATAAAGGAGAATTACCTCTCTATACAATGGAAAGGGTTATTGCCAAAATTCTATACTCTTACCTCATTGTCACTTGCCAATGGAGGACATTAAGCTTTGGTGGATGGTGTGGTAATAATGAACTTCGAAGATGAAGATAGAACAAAAATAGTCAGCAATAGTGAAAGAATGTTTCTATTTTTTAAATTAAGATAATATGAATCAAGCTTAAAGATAGATTTTTCTTTTTATTTTAATACTAATATTCCCATAAGATAAAAATTTATGATACCCACCTCCCTTTATGAGGGTAAAGTTATGCTTTAAAATATTCCTCAATAAGTTTTTTAAAATTTTGAACTAAACATGGGAATGTAACATTCTCATGAAATATTCTCAAGTATATAGTAAACATTCTACAAACTAAGCACCCCCTAATAGTATTTTTTATGGTTATGTTTTGCTTTATGATGGTTATGGCTATTGATAATTGTCATTCTTCTTGTAGTGCATATGATTGAGCAATATGTGAGTGTGTGTGTGTGTGTGTGTGTGTGATATGATGAATATGCATATTCTTTTACTAACTTATGATATTTTATATGTATGAATCATGCATGTCAATATCTAAAAATGAGACATTACACTAATTAAATGGCTTGTAAAGATTATGTATATTATATAGGAAAGTCCAAGAAAAAAAAGTAGAATTAGCATTGAAGTAAAGTAATGAAAGATCTTATCATCTTAGTTCAAAATGAACAAGAAAGAAAGAAAAGAAAGAAGATGATCCACATATTGAAAAACTTAAAGATTGAAATTTTAGAAGTATCAAGAAAAGCTTAAGGACTTTATTGGTATAGTTTTTCTATTTAAACTTAGACTTTCTTGAAAGTTAAGAGTTCTTCATCATATAGACCCCAAACGTGTTTTTAAAATCTTGATCAAAATGTCTTAAAAAGATAGTCCATAATTATGTTTTTATAAAAGAGTAATAGGAGACTTCAAAAACTAATAAGATATGAATTTTTAGTCCTTTCAATTTTGACATTTGGTCACTCCTTTAATTATATTTCACAAAATAATTGTGAAATTCTTTTCACATGAAAATAGATTAGCATACTATTCCATAGATTGATCATTTTCTTAAAATGATTAAGATATAAAAGAGTTATGAATTTTTCAAGTTAAGTTTAGAAATAAGTTTTTTGTAATCTAGTCTTTTCTAACTTTTTCTCCTTTTTTTTTGCCATATCTTAAAAATTGTATAAGATATGAGCATGAAACTAGTTTTATTTAAAAAAAGACTCAAATATCTTCCCAACAAGCTTAAAACAAGTCTAAAAATGAAAGAGTTATAATATTTTAAAGTTGATATTAGACTTTGCTAGCCTAACAGTTAACTATTAGTCTCTAAATGGCCTTTAGTGTGAAAATTCTATAGAGCAACAATAAAAATTGACTAATTTTCATTTTTAATATTCTAAATGGCTATAAATCACTTTGAACTTCATATGTAATTTAAGAAACATCAAATATAATATATAGAAAATATGAAATTTATTGTTTAACATTATTTACTCCTTTTTTTAATCAAAATCATGATTTAAGCTCTTCATTTTGAAATTCTTCTACTTTAAGTGCTTCCTTTGTTTCATCCACTTTATGAGAGAATTTATTTGAGTTTTTTTTACCTTTTATCAATTTTCACTATATTTTGGGTGAGGAAACCTAAGGAAACTAAGAATAAGGTATTTATTAAAGATTATGAGCTTTTAGTTAGGAATCTTAAAGAAAGTTGATTTAACAAAAGAGATTGTTAGGTTTCTTCATGTGTTGATTAAGACTTGAAGGGATAGTGGATTGAAATAAGAGTTTGGAAAGTTTGGAGAGTAGATGTATAGCTTGGAAAGGATATTCAAAGGGGAAACACTATAAATGCTTATGTTTTCATCTTTCTATCCTTACTCCTTTTACATTTAATTTTATACTCTATTTTTATTGATGAAATTTTTTAAATATATTGTCTTAATGCTTATCTTGATGCTTATGTGATTAAGTGCTTAAAAGAAACATATCTATGCATGAGCTTGTTGATAATTTATCTATGCACAGTTGATGAAATTGTTAAATATATTATGTTATGGTACTTATCTTGATCCTTGGGTGATTAAATGCTTAAAAGAGATATATTTCTATGTATAAGCTTCTTGATGATTTGTTTATGTATAGTTGAATAAATTAATTTGCACAAATTCATTAAATTGGTATATCTTGAGTGCAAATATTTTCATAAAGCTCTTTTAGGTTTGCTTAAATTGAAATTATCCTTATGACTTCTCAAAATCAAAAGATTTTTAAAAAAGATTTTAAAAGTGGTGAAAGTTTTGAAAATATCTAATTCACCTTGTTTCAGGTGTATGTTACCTTGGCCTACAGTTATGAGATTGAATGAAAAAAGTATGATTTGTGGGTTGTTGGTGGCATATGAACAATAATTTTGCACAAAAGAACTACAAATCATGATGAGATACATTAGTATAAAATTGATGATTTATGTCAGTTTACAACAAAAACCGACATCGATTTTGATCTATTGGCATTCATGAAATTATATGAAAACTTAAGATACAATTGTGGGTACAACTAATGTCTTGCTTAGAAACTTACAACATCAGTTTTATACACAACCATTATCTAAAATGAATTTTAAAAGCTTTATTAGGAGTTGTGAAATCATAAGACGTCAATTTTAGTTAATAATTATCATCTAAAAGGCATTTCAAAAGTTTTATTGGAAATTATAGAAGTATAAAACGTTAGTTCTTATTAATAATTGTCATCCAAAAGGCATTTAATGAGTCATATTGGAAACTTTAGAATCATATGATGTTAATTTTTTTAATAATTGATATCTATTTTTTATATAAATCTTCACTAAAACTTTGTCTTTGATTATGAACTCTTTTTGACATCTTTCCAATATGCTCTCGTGTATGATAAGTTTAATACATAATGTTACTATTAATCTATTATTCCATTTTCATCGAGAAAGTATACAATAGAAAAACTTTAACCTTCTTTTCTTTTTCATTGTATACTCTTTCATTTCACATAGAGTAAAAGTGAAATGGAAAAGCTAGTAAACTTTCACTTTACTTTCATCAAAAAGTGTATAATAGAAGAAACTTAATCTTTAATTCTATATTATTGTATGCTTTCTCATTTCCCAATGAAGTATACAAATTAAAAAAATTTAAGCAATATTATTAGAGTTTGTATTGAGGATGAACATTTTGATACATAATGGTTTTTTTGGTTATTTTTTTTATTCATAAGTAGATGTGTAGTTTTTATTTATTGATGATTTAGTATAGTTATTTTGTATAAATTTGCAAGGATATTTTTTTTCTTTACTCATTTACTTATACTTTCATTATAAATAGAGTAATGACAATTAAAATTTTTTAAATTCATAGAATTGTTTCTCTTTACTTATCTATGTTGTTTTTACATATAATTGTATAATTGATATTTAAATTACACAGATTAACAAAAAGAAGACATATTAAAATAAATATAATGTTCTATGTTAAATTAATTCAAAATAACTTTCTTTTCATATTTGATTATTCACATAACAAAAATCTATAATAATAAAAAAGACTTTACAGAGGAAATTAAAAACATAAAAATATTGATTTTTAGGATTAACCAACATTTAATATAATGATATTTTCTTATAATTTGAGAACATTTAAATAAATGCCATTTATGAAGAGTCCAAACGAATGAAATTGAAGACATCTAAATGAATGAAAATAAAGAAGTGAAGATTTCTAGATTAATGAATTTATAAGAAAGTTTAAATGAATGAAATTGAAGAAGTTTAAATGAATAGAACTAAAGATGACTTCATTAATTTAATTAATGAAGGAACTTACAATGTTGGTTATTTTTTATAATCATTGTTCAAGTATATTTCAATCATCATCATAATTCATTAACTTAAAATTACAATATCAATTTGTTTTTAATGATTGTCATGTATATTTTTGTAAATCATCATGATAGTTCATCAACAGTTTAGATGTCATTTTAGTATTTACCTAAGGCTTTAAGTCATTATAATCATAAAAATGGTCAAACTTACAACATTTATTTTAAACTAATAATTAACATCTAATAATTTGCTTTTACCTTATAAATAGAGCTATCCCTACCTATTTGAGACAAATTGGTGCTTGATAAAAATAACTTTCCTTCTATTAAAAAGAAGGCTTCCAAAGTGCTTCATTCCATTGATTTTGTGTCTAATAAGGTTTTTGATTTCCTTGTTTGGTATGTGGCTTTGATTATTATTATGTTTCAACGTAAAATTGGAGATGCACTAGTTGCTTTATATACTATCTTAAACTTAGTAAAACAAGTCGTACTTATCCTCCAGCAGTTGGTGCTATCCAATGCAAGTTATTATTTTGGAATTTATTTCATGTATAAATATAGAATATGGTCATGTAAAAATTATGTTATAGTAGGATTATGAACTATTAAAAATCACACCCTTATGAACCATGCTTTTGCCCACCATAAAAGACATAGTTTATAGAGGTGTGAATTTTAATGCTTTGTAATCTTATTATGGCTCACAATTTTTGCACTACTATATTTCGCATTAATGCATGAAACTTTAAAAGTTTCAAGAATAATAGCCTAACAATGTATAATATAAATTGGTATGGCATAAATAAGACATTCATTATTATATTTGAGACAGCACATAAAGCAAGCAACTAGCATGTCCTCACATTAAAAAATATGGATAATAAATGGCATATAGCAAATGAAGCAATTAAGCAATACGAAGGAATTATGAGTAAATAATAACCAATTTTCCTTTTAATTTATGTTTAGATGCCTTGTATATTTATTGTTAATGAAAGGTTTGTTGTTTATTATAAATAATAGTTTTTTCTTTATATATACATATGTACTAATATAAAAAATAAATAAAATTGTAGATTTGGTTTCTGTAATGTAAAAATGAAATTTAATGCTACTAATTCACTTAAATAAACTTAAATAAAGAACAAAAAGATTAGTTCACAAAATGATGTCAGTGCTCTTTATATGATTTAAACTTAAGACATATAATATTGTTGCCTATATATATGTGATACATATAATTTATGTTGCGAGATTCTTGTTTAATATATATATATATATATATATATATATATGATATAAATTATAAATTATAAATTCTAATTTATGTAATGTGTACAATTGAATCAATTTTAGTTTGTTATATACATTTTTATTATATCTAGCCATTTTAGAGTGATTTTAGAAAAGTTTTGAGATTATTTTGAAATAGTTATAGAAAAGATTTCTCAAAAAAAGAGACTTTTTTCATTAAAAGACATTCATATATTATGACATTAATTTTTGTGTAACAATCAATGTTAAACATTATTTAATAGGATAATGTCATTGTATTAAGGATGATGGTATTTTCATAAAATTGATGTCTAATATTAAATTTAGATGTCAATTCATTGTAAAAAGTGATATGGAAACCTTGGCCACAAGTGTGAATTGAAAATGAAAATGTTAATGCATGGTGCAATTTAAAAATATAAAGAGTGAAGCACAAGCCATTTGTGAATTTCATTCCAAAACAGTTCCAACCTTAAAATGATTTTTTATCTAACAAGGTATTCTTTCCTTCCAAACTTAATATAAGTCTTTTTGATTTTGTATTATTACTCACTAATTATTTTGCAAGATTAAAACTCAATTAACATATAACTAAGTATATAAGGCTTAGCACTTAATAGAGAAGTACAAAATACAATTGTGAGGATTTTTTTTGTGTTTATTTTTGCAATTTAGTTGTTGGTTTTCTATTTAATCTTATTTTTTTGCCAATCATTTCAATGTAGCTTTTATAAGTTTGTATAGGTAAGAAATTTACTCTCTTTCATTTTTCTTAGTATTTTGTCATATTATCTACTATGTTTTCATATGAAAAAATGTAAAGCATCAATTTTTCATGAATACTTATTGCATCTACATGTATTATATTTAAAAGGCTTTTCTAGGGAGTATAAATCCTACATATTGAGCTACAAGTATCAAAATAACTTTAACAAAGCACTTATCTCTAATTTTAATATTGCATACAAACTTACTATTTTCAATATTTTGTTATTCAATTTATTCTTTAAATTTGTTTAGATTTGGATTCTCTAGAGTAATATGAGAAGTTGCCTTTCTATATCTAGTTAATAATATAGGGAAAATAGAGGGGATGAAGGCAACCTTTTAGTAGAAGAATTGATAAGTGGAAAGCTTCATTTTTCCTCTTCAAACTAAGGAATTGGAGACCAGGGTTTTAATGGACACAGAATGTTAGTTATTTAAATGAATTGACATGGTATCTTAGTTATTAAGTGTTATTTTTTAGAAATTAAACAACATCTAACGTTATTTTTTAGGACTATAGAAACTTCAATGACATTTGTTTTTATGGAACAAAAATTGATGTTATTTTTCTATTTTATAACAATTTACAAATCGATGTTAAAACCACATATAATATGATGAATGACTACACATCTATTGTTTTCTAACATGTAATCCCTTAAATACTTGACATTAATTAGTTATTTAGTAGTAATAATAGTTCACTACATTTAATAGAATTTTTCTCTAGGTTAACATAGTCGATTATGCTCGTCAAAGGTAGCCTTCTAGTTTGATGTAGCTGACTATAGCTAGTTAGAGTTACTTTCAACCCAAACATAGTTGACCTTATAGTTAACTATGGTTAGGTTAGACAAAGCCATACCTTGAACCTTCATAGTTAACTATAGGGATCAAAGTTCTATTTTGGTCACCTATAGTCAAATATATAATTAATTATTATCCTATTTCTTTGCAATGTCATATAACTTATTGAATTAAATAGTATCGTACCTTATTGCACATGTAATTTAAGGATACATAACCTAAAAGGTGAATAATAAATAATAAAATGAATGAATAACCTAGTTTATACTTATGAAATAAATAAAAATATATAACCATCTCATATCCACTTATGGAAAACTTTGACAATTGGATTCTATGACTTACCTTAAGGCTTTAGATGTACACTTATATTCTAATATCAACATTGTGCAATGAATATAAATTTGAAATGTTAGTTAAAGTTCCATTGTTATGTATGGATTGTAAATTTAAGTTACAAAGATCATATTTAATTCCTAATATTAATGTCTGTTGTTTATGAATTTATTTATGAATGGATAGTTATGTTACATTTTCAAATGGTAGTGCTAACAAGGAATCGACTATTATCTTTGTTGTTATACAAATAATGAGATTAATAATATTAAGGCATTGCTATATCTTATGGCTATCTCCACTAGATCCACATGCTTATTTGTGGAAGGACAAGGTTAATCTTGGATAGAGAATGTTAGATTTGTGAAGGATAAGGATGATCGGAAGTCATAAGGAGATCTACATGCTTTTTTATGTTCTTTTAATAAATTTTTATAAAATTATTCTTATTGAATTGTGAAATTAAATAAATGAATACATTAGTTGCATAAATGGTTTCCCTTTCATGAATGAGAGGATGAGAAATGAGTAATATTGCTTTGATGAATTTTTAATCTTGCATATGGGTATATTTATTTTCTAATAAGGTAGGTTACCCATTTCAAAAAAATTTCTCTTTTTTTTGGAAAAGATATATGAACCTATTTAATTCTTTTAAGTGTTTGAGTCAGAGTAAATAGACATAAGTCTTGCATTATAACATAATTAAGTTTAATATATTTTCATGAAACTATTGTTTATTGATTGAGTTTCAAGAAAACTCACCGATTGAGTAGGAATTTTCTCCTTAAATGTTTAGTTATTTTCAAATTAGTTGGAAAAGGACCTATTCTAGAATTTTGATGTTATGGTAAGTCACAAGATAAATGGTTTTGATATTCACGAGTATCATTCCTTGTATACATGCTTAATCAGACATTTTTAATTAAACTTGAACTTAGTTATGATATTTTGAAAAATATGCATTATAAGATGATTCATATAACCTTGTTGCATGTAAATGTAAGGCTTGTGAGTGTCTTTTTGCAACCTCTTATGGCAATCACATGCCTTGGGATGAGTTTTAACAAAGTTAGTATCAACACTATTACAAATAACTAATTTACATTATCATGGATGTTTATTCAATACGGTGACATTTTTAAAATTATATGAAAAATTTAAGAGGATAGACAAGAATATAACCAATGTCTATTTTGATCATGGTAAACTCACTATGTTGGTTACAAAATAATTAACATCTAAAAGGTATTTCAAAATTCACTTAGGAAAACATAAATGTATAGGATGTTAGTTTTAGTTAATAACCATCATCTAAAAAGTATTTCAAAAGTCACATTTGAAACCATAAATACATAAGGTGTTAATTTTTATTTAATAATTGACATATATTATTTTCTTATAAAATTTCACTCTAATTTTCTCTTTCCTTATGAAATCCTTCTAACCTTTCACTTTTCAATATTCTATCAATATATGTTCGACAATTGACCATTTTCATCGTTAGAATATCTAATATACTTTCATCATTAAAGTGAAGAAAGGTAAGTAAAAAATTAGAATTTGCATTGAATATGATAATTTTGATATATATTGTTTTTCTTGTTTTTTCTCTCCATTTTCATTAAGAGAATGTACTATAGAAGAACCATAACCTTTGGGAGTTATAGTTTTCTCATTATAGATTTTATTGATTGAAATGGAGTAAAATTGGAATGAAAGAGCTGATGGATAATAATTTGATACATAGTGATTCTTTTGCACTCTTACTTCACTTTCATATTACTAAAATGTACAATCTAAAGAAATTTAAGCAACAAACTAGAGTTTTCATCATTGATGAAGATTTTGATAATTTTATTGTTATTTTTATGTATTCATATAGACATGTAGTTTTTGTTTATTGATGATTTAGTATAGTTATTATATATAAATTTGTAGAAATAATTTATTTTTTACTTATTTATTTGTACTTTTATTATAAATAGAGTAATGATAATTAAAATTGTATAAATTTGTACAATTATTTCTCTTTATTCTTGTGTAGTTTACTTTTACGTTTAAATTCCATGGTTAGCATTAGGATTACATAAATTAACAAAAAGAAGACATATTAAAACATATATAAACTTTTATGTTAAATTGGTTCAAAAATAACTTTCTTTTCATCTTCATAATTTTATTCAGACACATTGTGAAATTTATATAAAAATAGTTCGAAATGTTAAGGCATTAATTAAATATGCTATTAGTGTGTGTGTCCTAGAAGCCAATCATAAAATGATTGTAATAACACATAATGTATCATGTTTTATTTTAGGTAATTCAATTTTATAATTTGTTTCATTTTAATATTTGTACAATTTATAACTTAATTTAATAATTATCTCTAGAATAGTTTTACTATTCCTAAAATGCCATAGTCGAGTATTATTGCACAAGGTATAGTAATAATATATTAAGACTATCATGTATAATAATTAATGATTATGAATTTTGGATATGTGATATCAAATTAATATATCAGTACATTGTTAGTAAATAGATGTACTAGATTAACCCACTATGAGAATACTACATAGTTTTTCATGTGTCATTAACTATTCTCATGTGACCATATTGCACATAATCCTTTAACCTAAAGTCACCATGATTCCCTATATAAGGAGTCATATACTTTGATACCATCTTGTGTCACCTTTAACTAGGATAATGTATAAGGCATTGATTGGGTGTGTTACAAATCATATAGAGGGATGTGAGTGATATAGATGAGATTTTATTCCTCTTATATAGACGGAGTGATATCCTTACACCCCTTAATTGAGTGAGACTAAGAAATACATAGCTATACTCAAATGGATTAATATGTGATATTGATAATTTATTTAAGTTAATTTACTTGGTATCAAGAACATGGATTGAACATTAATGAGGATGACACATTCCATACCTCCAGTTTGATTTGGATATCATTACAAAAAGGGCTGTATTACACAGTATTATTCACACATTTTGTGAATGTCAAATCATAGACATTCTTACTACTTGGGTGGTAATAACTTATTAATATATATTAGTCATTGTTTATGGTTCATTGATCAATCATTACTAATGTAGCACGAACTCATAAGGTTGCACAAAAGGAGTAAGAATGAAATAGTAATTAATTAGGTTTTAGTTGGATTAAAATCCTATTGATTAGGCCTATTATTTAGTGCATATATATATATTATCAAAGTAATGATATATATTATCCACATAATATATAGTATATTATGTGATATCATTTTATACTAAAGTAATATCAAATAATTATGTCATTTGATATTATATAATTATATTATTAGATAATGTTATAATCTAATAAAATTTAGTTATTAATATTAAGATATATTAGATAACTGACAAATAAAGCCTATCTTTTCTCACTCTCACCATAAATAGGGATAAGGTTTTAATCATTAAATAAAATTAAAAAAATGGGGATGGTTTCCTAGTAGGACTAAGAAAGTGACGTGCCTTAGTTTTATTTAAGAGCATAAAGGTGCCACTTTGTATGAAATATAAAAAACTACCACTAAATAACCTAAAAACACACTAAACCTTAATCCATTATAAGATAGATGTTTCCTAGCAGAGTCAGGAGGTAGAGAAGTTATTGTTCACTCTGTATAGATACCATAAAAGCACAATTGCCTGACTGTGCTTGTGATTCATGGTCCACACTCCAAGAGGTAATGCTTGTAAAATTAATCTATGTCTTTATGCATTAATTCTCAAAAGGTTTCACGTATATAATTTTTGAAAATTTATTTTTCCACTATGTTATATGATACATATGAAACCTAATAGATGCTTATAATGCTTGTTGTTTACATAAAAGAAAAATGAAGATAGTTAAAAGGTCTTTGTTAAGAAAATGACAAACATAAAAATATTAGTTTTGGAATTAATTGACACTTAATATAATGACATTTCCTTCAAAATTGAAAGCTTCTAAATGAATGACAATTATGAAGAAGTCTAATTAAATATAATTGACAATGATTAAATGAACGACTTTTATGAGAAGTTAAAATGAATGTCATTTACAAAGGTAAGGAACTTATAACATTAATTTTTTTTGTGATGATCATCGTATTAGTCCATTTCAATTGTCGTGATAGTTTATCAATAGTTTACTTTTCATTTTAGTATTTCATTAACATCGTAAGGCATCAAAATCATATATATGGGCAAACTTATGACATTGGTTTTAAATTAATTACTAACATCTAATGATTTGCACTTAGCCTATAAATGAATCTTTCCATGCCTATTTGAAACAAATCAATGATCTATCAAGATAATTGTCCTTCTATAAAAAAGATGGCTTCTTAGTTAGGGGTGTAGATCTTAGTATTTAGCATTACCAAAACTATTGGGAAGGTCCAAGGATACTTTATAGTTTTTTTTACAAGGATTTTTAACCATACTTTAGTCATTAACACAAGAATTCTACAAAGCATTTGAAAGGACTTCAGACAAGAATACTTCTCCATCTAAATGCATTTGTAAAATCCTTGTTTTCATCGCTGAAAGTGCCAAGAGATTTTAAGATTTTCTTAATACCTTAGGTAATATTAATATTATAGTTTATGCCTTTTATTTATTGATGGATTCCAAACACCAATGCTAGTAGAAGGTTATAGAATTGATTAAAGTTCCTTCTAAGAACTTGTATCCATGCTTTGGTTATAAATATAAGAATTCTACAAAGTATTTGAAAGGACTTTAGGCAAGAATTCTTTGTAGAATATTTATGTCTATTGCTAAAGTGAGGGTACAAAGTGATAATAATGGAAAGATAGGTTATAAAGTGATGATAAATTGAAGTGAGAAAAAGCCATATATCCATTCTTGCAGTAATATGTTTGTTTTCAATACATGAATGTTAATATTTTTTTTTCATTACAATTTATCATTAGTTTGCAACCATCTACACCCTTCATTTCAAAAGTCGTCTATGTATAGTTTGTATTGATAAAAGGCAAAGATGAATTTCAAAGTGATGATAAATTCTAGTGAGAAGAATAGTATGATGATTCTTGCATTGATAGGCTTGTGTTCATTGCATGAATGGTGATGCTAGTTTTTTTTCACTATAATTTATACACCCTCCAATTTAGAAGCACTCAAGCAATGTGAATGAATTACTGTAACTCCCTCATTTATTAACACCTTAATCCTCATTAAATAGGTAATTAACGCATACTAATTTGCCTTCTACTCTGAACTAGCTCACAATGCCACAAATGTCTGTATCTCATATCATAAAGGCAAGGGTCAGGTTATTATACAAAAGTTCAATTTACAAAAATATACATCCATCACTTACAATATCCCCAACTATATACACATTTTTTTTCTTTTACATTTACAACTTCAAAACATCATTGTCCTTTATCATGAGAGCCTTTGGAAGCATCACCTGGAATGGTTAGTAACAATACAGAAAAACATAAGAAACAGAGTTTCCCAGTAGCTAGCTATTACCACGAAAACATATCAAGCCATTCCAGATCCTTAAGCAAATAAAACGTACATTTCGAAATCAATCAATCATTTATCATCTCATTCCACACCATTATAGGAAATGTGCATCACACATAGCAATCATTAAGCCCATTCAAGGACTTACATAGATATCTAGATGGCCATCACAGATAATCATACCTAGGCCTCATTTCACTATTTTTCCGGGGTGAACTCGGGCCATAGGCCTTACACACATAGTATCACACTGTCTTCTCGAGGTGTCTAGCCATAGGTACCACACACAACAATTTCATACCATCCCGAGGATAACTCGGGCCATAGGCCTTACTCACACAGTATTTGACTATCTTCCCGGGGTGTGCACACAGTAAATTCATTACTGTCCCGGGGATAACTCGGGCCATAGGCCTTACTCACACAGTATTTAACTATCTTCCCGAAGTGCGCACACAGCTATTTCATACACATTCCATATAATGGCAAAGTATACCGCAAATCATGTAAATAGAAAACAGAGCTTAAGGATAAAGCTAGCTACCTTTTATAAGCTTCTAGTGTGATGTTTCCTTTGCCCTCACTTAACAACTTCTTTACAATTTCCCTTGCCTTTCCAAGTTGTCACTCCTTAGTCTATGTAAATACACATCATAGTTCTTATTAGAACATCATCACTTTCCTTAAACCTCATGTATTCTTTACTTCCTCCACTTAAATAAATGCATACTTAGATGCTCTATACTTTGATTTCAAGCTTTGTAATGACACATAAGAACATTAGAAAAGGATCCAAAGGCAAAACCATGCAAAATGTGAAGAATTAAAGCCAAAATGTTCACTTGACAAAGTACACGGGGTTGAACATGGGCCGTGTTCTACCCCGTATTTAGAACATGGGGTACAACATGGGCCGTGTTCTGCCCCATGTACATTACTGATCAGCCTTCGTAGAAGAACACGGGGTTCAACATGGGCCATGTTCTACCCCGTGTACAGAACATGGGGTACAACATGGGTCGTATTATACCCCGTGTACATTACTGATCTTCCAAAAACACAATTTACATGGCTAAACCTCCTTCTCCCCTTGGCTTCTCAAAAGGGAAGTTTCATACACACTTTCATAACTCAAAATTCATCTTTCTTAGGCTTCATAACTCATAAGAATCATCTTAATTTTATCAATTTAACCAAATTCCAAACAAATCATGCCAAATCCACTCATGCACCATTATGCCTCTAAAACCCAAGTGTGTACATCATGGTTTCTTGCTATTTTTACACCAAACCAAAGCCATAAATCAACATAACAACATCTAAAACACCATTAAACATGTTCAAATCATCCTAAACTCCATGTTCAACCACCTTTGACCACACCAACATCAAAATCTCAAGAAACTAAAAAGAGTACTTTAAAGAGCTTTTGGAGGAGAACAATTTTACCTCTTGCTGCAACTTGAAAATCCTCACTTAGAGCTCCCCAAACTTGATCAAACTTAAGCTTTTCTTCAATCTAAACACACCAATAGATAGAACTTGATGAGAAGAGCAACTTTCCCTTCTACCCCCAAGCCTAAATCTCACTATTTTTGGGTGAAAAAGCCAAAAGAAACTTTCTCTCTCTTCCCTCTCTCTCCTGCACGTTTTTTGTGCTTTAATGGAGTCTTCCACAGCTTTTGAGAAGAAAGAAGAAGGAAGAAGACTTTTCATGAAGCTTCAAGGGCATTCTTGCCATTTTTGACAATTCCAAGGGTAATTCAGTCCTTTTTTCACTAATAGTAAGGCTATTCTTGCCCTTTCTTCAATTAAGGACACTTGTCCATTTTCTTCTAGCAAGGACACTTGTCATGTGTCTATTGGCCACACTAAATAAAATCACATATCACACCCTAAAATCTTGGTTATTCATATTAGATCCCAAAATCTTGGTTATTTTCACTTTAACCACACCCGATTTTGCACTTTTGCAATTTAGTCCATAGGGTTTCTGTCTGTTTAAAATTCCTTACACTGTCAGACTTAGACAACTTCCCTTTTTAGGGTTTTCTAACCTCTTCTAATCATCTATACTATTTAGGAAAATAAATTCTTTTCCCTATTACCCTTTTTCCTTCAGAATTTCGATTACCTTTACACTTAATTCCTTTCAACTTAAGATTCACCCACTAAGCTAATTCAAACGTGCTCTTCGTTTCTACAGCCTCAGAATTTAGAGATTCAAATAATAGAATTGAAAATTCGGGACATTACAATTACAACAAAGGATATCAACTTTTCCTTTTAATTTATGTAGGGATGCTTTCTATGTTTATTGTAATTGGAAAGTTTATTATTCATTATGAATAATAGTTCTTATTTGTATATGTTATAATACTAATATAGGAATAAATAAAATAAAAGAATATATTTTCATAATAGATTATCTCTTTCTCATTTATTTCATTTACATTCAATTTATTACTATTCTACTTGATTGTATAATAAAAGTGTTGTATTGCAAAAAAATATTTTAATACTACTAATTTTACTTGGAGTAAGTTGAATTAAAAATAAAATAAATCAATTCATAAAATAATATTGATGTTCTTTACAAGATTTAAACTTAACATATGTTTCTTTTCTTATATTCTAGTTATATATATATATATGTTGTATAATTGTAAATTTCATTGCATATAATGTGTATAATTGAATCAATTTTATTCTATTATACATGTTTGTTTTATCTAATCAATCTAGAATGATTTTGGGATTGTTTAAGAATGGTTATAGAAAAAATTGCCAAAACTAAGAGAAAAGAAACGTGTTTTTATGATGCTAGTTTTTGTCTAGTAATTAACATTATACATGTTCTAATAAGACAATGTTGTTATATTAAAGATAATGACAATTTTCCAAATTTTAATTTTAGATGTTGATTCTTTACATTAATTATGGAGGAAATTTAGCCCCCTAGTGTGAATTTAAAATGAAAAGTGTAAAGTATGGCACTAACTAAAAATTAAAAAAATAAAAGCATAGAACTATTTGCAAATTTCATTACAAAGTTCTTTCAACCCTAAAATGATTCTTTGTCTAACAAGGTATACTCCACTCCTATATTTAAGATGACTCTCTTTGATTTTATGTTTTTGCTCACTAATTATATTATAGGATTGAAGTTCAATTAGCCTGTGCATAAATAAGTGAGGTTGAGCAATCATGGAAAAGCATGGAATATAAATGTGAGGATTTTTTTAATTTCGTATTTGTTCTTGCAATTTATTAGTTTTTGGTTTCTAAATCAATCCTATTTTGTTGCTTATCATTTTCATGCAACATTTATGTATTTTTACAAGTAAAAAATTTGATCTCATTTATCTTTAATATTCTATTGTCTTATCTACTATTTACTTCATATGAAAATGTATAATATTATATAATAATTTTTCACGAAAGCTCATTATATTTACAAGTATTATATTTTAGATGCTTTCATTATTGGGGTATTACATATAACCTTTCATCATTTTCAATATTTTATTATTCAATTTATTCTTTAAAGTTAATAAAATTTGGATTCTCTTAGTCATCGAAGAAGTTGACTTCTATAACTAGTTAGAAATAGGAAGGATAAAGGAATGAAGAATAAAAGGATGAGGTTAAGGTTTGGTTAAAAGAGTGAGAAGCCAATGGATAATTTGGTTAGGTGGGGTGAATAGGGTATAAGATGTCAGTTATGAACATAAATTAATGTCTTATTATTGAAATTAAATGTCGGTTGTTTGAAAACAAAAGATGATTAATATTATTTCCTATGGTGATAAGTTAAAAAATGACATTGATTATTTTTAATAAAGAACCAATGCTATTGTTATATTTTATAGCAGTTTTAAAATCAATGTTAAAAATAGATATATAATAATGCTATTTCGTAGTAGCGTCGAGCATGATTTAGGACCTATAGATGCATTTCATTTGAAATCATGATATAGACGTTTCTAACTATTTGAGTGAATGGTTTGAGAACTAAGCCCCTAATAGTAGGCTAGTAACAATAAAAGAAAAGGAGGCATAATTGAACTAGTTAATGACCTCTTGTATAGCAAGATTTCCAAGGGCCTCCTTTGACCATAAGTTGTTAAGAATGATTAGTGTGAGTATTGGTTCCATTTAAATTGTCACAATACCATGACAAGGGGAAACCCTTAGACTAAATGGTGATTATGTTGAAATGGGTTAATGGATAATTTGTTCATTATAAAAGTTAATGATCACATATGTCTTTCCATACTTACAACTTGAGAAAGCTAATTTAATTCTTGCTAACATATATGTAAACTTGGTGGCTTTAATCATGTAATGCTTAAGTATTATGAGATTTTGAGATGCCATAATAAATAATTGAAATCATTAATTATGGTATTGTAATCTCTCTAGGTAAAATATAAAGCTATATAAATTTCAAAATTTGTGAATAAATTATATATTTAGTTAACATTGGTTCAAATTTATTTATTTCAGATTAAAGATTATGAAATATTAAAATGATACTAAAAATATTTCAAATGTATTTATATTTATTCTATTGTTGTATGGCCATTTTCAAATACATTTTTCATAAGTTAAGAATAATTCTATAGAAAGATGAATTTTAAAGTAAATTAATGGTTAACATTAAGTTTAAAGTATTTGGAAGGCTGGTATTTTTTTTTTTAAAGAAATGAGCTTATCATGGTGAGAAGTATAGAAATAAAAACCACAGCTCACTTTATATATTTTCCCCTCCCCTTTCTTTTACTTCTGTCTTTTTTTTTTTTTAATAAGTCAGTGCCGATTTTTGGTAAACCGACCTTCTCTTTTTTATATAGTTACGGTCACCTTTCTTCTCCCTCAGCCATACATAGCTTTTCTCCCTTTTCAATTTTTAGTTCTTCTTTTCTAAATAGAGCAACAACTTTCTCTCTTTCCACACTTCACTGGTTTCCTTCTCCTTCTCTTCCCTTCTCTTCGGGTACCAACGCTGCTGGTTGCTAGCCTACCCCACTTGCGTCCTTGTACCCCTCGTCTTTGGCGTTGTGACACCACTGGAGCTTCCGTCTTACTGGTTGGGGTTTGAGGCTATCATCATGAACTGCTGCTCTGTTTCGGTGTCGTCTTTCCAGCTCCGGCATTGTGGAGCTGCTGGTGACCTTTGAAGGGGTAGCCAAGCCGTTTTAGATCATCACATTCCAACATTTTAGCTTGTTGCAGATTTAAGAACTCCCCAAATTTGAATGTAGTTACTAATTTCTTACCCGAACCCGTAAAATATAAGGAATGATGATTTAATTTACTAGATTAGCATAGTTGAAATCTATAATAAGGTTTTCAAGAATAAGAATGGTTTATAGAGATAAATTTATAGTTTATTTTTCTAGGTAAATAATTAGGTGATCAGAAAAGAAACATAATATCTTGGAGTCTCCAGAAGAAAATAGCATCTGAGATAAACATATATATCTTCCTTTGCTGTAAGAATATATTAGATTTGCACATTTTATTTATTTATTTATTTATGAATATAAACAAACACGTGTTATCTGATTGGGTTTTCCTTTTATAATTATGATGATATTGATATCATACTTCTAATGTTATTGTAAACCAGGATTTGTGAATTTAATCATTTATAATTGATAGTTTGTGAGATGTTTGATAGTGCGAATTATAGTATTCACCTTCCTTTTACTTTCAGTAAAGCCTTATTTAGAAATAATTGTATGGGCTATGTGGTATAAGGATGTTATGTCGCGGATAATTAAGCTCTAGTAGTTATAATTAAATTATATGGATCTAAAGAATTGCCACCTAATGATATATTTTCATTTTTGTAATTAAGTATTTGGAAATATGATAGCACTTTTGAAGGATGGGAGTTTTATACCATAGACCAATTGAATAATGTAATAAAGATTTCTTATGTTATTAACTTTAATATCCTTAGATGAATTATAATTGGATTATGGATTTGTAACATGTGAAAAGAAAATAATTAATATTTATATAATTATAATTTATCTTTATAAATGGTAATATTAGGAGAAAAGCGTGAAAAGATGATTTTGGATACTTTGAAATTTTCAAGGATGGATCAATATTACCAGGTAAATATATATCTTACCATTAAACTTTTATCTAAATAAAGCATGATTTAAATGTTATGAATTGTGATAGTATTTTTCCTTATTGATAGTACTGATTTTACAATTTTGAATATGTATGTCTACACTCATGCATAAACTTAATTTCATAGTTCATTGAAGGAGTACTATTAGTTTAGAGTGCACAAGAAAGTGTAATAGTAGTAATTCTAGTTATTGATGAATTGTGATTAAGTTCTCCACTTATACACTAAGGTTTATAGTGTAAATTATGCCA
The DNA here is from genome assembly GCA_020226215.1 of Sindora glabra. Classification (NCBI taxonomy): domain Eukaryota; kingdom Viridiplantae; phylum Streptophyta; class Magnoliopsida; order Fabales; family Fabaceae; genus Sindora; species Sindora glabra. The sequence goes on from CM035231.1 coordinate 32,086,256, forward strand.
TAAGTGGTATTGAATTGGAAATGTGATAGGGCCAATGATGTGAAAGTCAAATAAGAAATTTTCAACTAATAATTGTGAAGAATATAAGATTGATCTAAAAGTCAAATGGAGAATTCAAAGCAAATAATTGATAAAAATATAAACATGACCATAAAATAAAAAGGTGACTATATATGTTTACTATAATTGAATGTGTGATTTGATGTAATATTAAAACTTTGCTTGTAATTGGATATCACCATTTGACATGATTGCAGAGACTTTATGTGATTGTAATGATTTGTTTGTGTTTAAGCTTCAATGGCAAATAGTGAATATGATGATTATCTAGAATAGGTGGTAAGCGATTGGTTGAGTTTATGATAGTTTGTAATACAAGATATGAGATCTAAGTTATTTGTAAGTAAAATTCCATTGTAAGACTAATGTGCACATTGCAAAAATTTAAAAAAAGGTTTGCTAATATGATTAATCTATGGTTATTATATATAATTAATCACTTGCAAAATAATGGTAGATATATGCTCACTACGATCTTATAACTCACTCCATTGTATCGTCAATGTTTTTAGGTTGTGAGCATATTTAAACTTGATGCATCTATGGAGATTCAAGACTGCCTTACTGAAGAATTTGACAAGGGATTAGAATTAACACTCAATTAGAGAATTGTTGAATTATATAATGTGTTGAATTGATTGTATGCGTATAAGTTGATATTACATGGTATGGTGTGTATGTTTGATTTATCATATCTAGAAATAAATTAACTTTTAATATTATGATGTGTGTGGCTATTGGAAAGTGTCCAAAAATAGGGGAGATTTCGTTTATTTTTTTTACAAAATTTTAAAATAAAATTTAAGCCCCTTGGAATTTGGAAACTTTTATTAAATAAAAAGAAGGAAAAGTATTAAAAGTTGTGAAAATTGGAAACGAGATCTATGTTGGTCACAATCGAAAATGGATCGTGACAAGTATTAAAGTAGATGGTTTGGCAAGTTGATTAATTGAAGGGTACAATAGTTTCTTTGTTTATTTTCATGAACTAAATTGGTTTAAGAGTGGTTTATCTTGAGATATATAATGGAAGCATCAAATTGCATTTGAAAATAATAAGGATAGGAGTTACAATTCAAGAAGATATTAATTTGTAAATAATAAAGTTGTAGGCATAAGTTTAGTAGCCTATTATTCTAATGATAGTAAGAGAATGCCTAGGAGATTATGAGTATATAATGAGAATGACTTGTTATCCTTTAAGAGTTTTCATAAGTTACATACATGAAAATGTTGGGATGACATTATGTAGTTAATGGTATAATTTTAAAGATTACACTTTCATGATTGATGCAGAATATAATTAGGCTAGAAAATCTATCAATATGAGTATTATACCTATAAGTTTATGCTGGGGAAAGATGAATTCACTATAGAATTTAATATGTTGTCATGACCTAAACCCTAGTTAAATGACCTTTAAGGTTTACTTAACATAAACTTACGAGATATATGTATTCCTAATATACATGATATGCTAATTAAACATTTAAATTAAATATAGTACCAATAGACGAGTATAAATGAAGTGTCATGTCCATATACATTAATACTTATGGATATATACAAGTGTATGTTTGTATATGTAGTTCTATAGGAATATAGAATATAAATATATCAACATAAATAGAGTACACACTTATATTTAAACACTAGTTTTCTTCTTAAAATTTCAAAGTATCCAAATTTTCTAACTTTAGTAGCTACCAATCAATTTATGAGAATGAGCCATAGAATAGCACAAATTAATTATTCTTTTCTAACAATTCTTCATCTAAATATTTAATTAATTTTTATGCTTTAGATCAACTTACCTCTCTTATAGATATTATCCCTAGCTTAATAACAATAAAAAAGTGATGAATCTTTGGTAGGAGAAAGGGTCAAATGACCTTTTTTTTGTTTCATTTCCAATTATGATTATTAACTCCTTGTGTTACTAGCAAAACACCATTGGTCAAAGGGAGGATATGGCAACAACACAAAGGAAGGAGAGTGGCTAAAAGAAAGAGGAAAATGTAGATGAGAAAGAGAAATAATGGAGGAAAAGAGAAAGAGATGGGAAAAAGAAGAAGGAAGTTAGGGGAAAAGTTATGGTGTTTTGGGTTTAAGTTAACTTAGAGTTGGTTTAATCCTAATTGTTCATCAAAATGACTTCCAAGGAAGAATTTAAAAGAGGGGACATAATATGATAAGGGATAAGATAACCAAAAGTGAGAACTAATCCTAGCTACTCATCACTCCTAAAATTTTATTTCTATTTAATCATAACTATTCAGTACTAATTTCATCATTTCCCATTCCCTCTTCTTTCCTAATAATTTGTATAATGGTTAAATAATTCAAGACTAAAGAATAAGTGCCTCAAGAGTTTGCAAATAAAATCCTTTACTAAAGCCATTACAAATATTTTATAAACATTTCACTCACAAATTCTAAATATTTTCAATTTGGTAAGAGGACTATTGTAAAAGTTATTCAAGGAAAATTTTGGATGAAACATTAATTGAATTAAAAAAAATTATAGGATCATTAGAAAACTTAAATATTTGTATTTTCTCACAAAGTGAAATGAATGACGTTTAGCTAAGTGAATATATGACTACTTATTTTATATTTTTCTATAATGGCTAAAATATAATAATTTAAGAGAACAAATTGATTAAAATAAGCATTTTGAAACCTTAAACTTATGAAAATTGTTTTAAAGAGATTTGACTATTATACATATATATATGTTGTCATAAAAATTTTAAGGAGGGTGAGTAATTAGTATAGCAATTAGGAAAACAATATTAGTTGTAATTGAGTACAAATGATTGGACGTATATATCGTTAAAAGGGAGAATGTATATGGTTGTGAAATGAATTTTAGAGAGAATATGAGAACTTTAATGGAATAAAAATTGAAGGAAGAGTAATTAGCAGGGTGTATAATGCATTTTCTAGTTAATAGTAGCCTGAATAACAAAAGCTAAACATGAATAGCAAAATTTGAATAGAGGCCTCAGTGAATTGATTTGATTATGGAAGTATAGATGAATTCCTCATATGATAAAGGCAAGGGATCTTGTTTTACGATATTAAAAGCTAAAAAAAGGGGATTCATTGTAGGCTTTGTCAAGTTAAGAAAAATAACTAGTCAAGGTCTTTAAGATATGATAACTAGAGATAAAATGGTTTTTATAGTACAACAAAATAGGTAGAAGTTGATTGTTCAAAGTACATAGTGAATGAATTAGTGGTATTAGGTAGGGTAAATCTAGCTATTGTATAGGAGTGAGAAAGAATGTTAGTAAGAAGGAATAAAAGTTCAAGAAATGAAGGATTAGTATCTTTACAAGATTAATGAATATTATATTTGTAAATTTAAATGAGAATTAAATTACGTGCATTTAGGTAAAGCATGTAGGAGCCATGAATGAATGGAATATACATGATGAAAAGACCTCGAGATAGCATTAATGGTGATGCTATCACTAGATAGATGGTGTAAAGGATATAAAATTTATACCTCCTTGAACTAGATGTGTAGAGACAGTTCAAGGCTAATGGATTCATATGAATTAAAGAGTTTATCATGATAATTTTAAAAAAAGGGTAGGGACAAGAGTTGATGAATGGATTACTAGTATTTGATAGAGGAAGGTTAAGTATCATCATAAGGAATTGAAAATGTAAATGACCAAATAGGGCTATGAAGATTTGAGGATGAATTTACCACAAATTGGAAGACTATTTTAGTGCAATCTAATAGGGTGATTAAGTACTAAGGTATTAGTAGCATGAAAACTAAAGGAATTAAATTTAACCTAAGTTGAAAATGTATTTATTGAAGGAAATTATGTAGTTAAGGAAAACTCAAGATAACAAATGATCCCATTCATTTATAAAACTCTTTATAGATGACATGCTCTTATTTTCAAATTAAGGAATCAAACATCCTTCTTTTAAGAACAAGTATGACCATGTGCCATCTTATAAAAGTAAATATTTTTTTCTAATTCATTCAAACTTTTAAATTCTTTTCTTTTCTTTTATTCCTTTATATGGCTATAGGTCATATGAAGCTTTGTAATTAATTTTAGTACTCAAAAGTATTATCTTATGCATATGAAAATAGAAAATTACTAGACAAGAGACATGCATCCACATTTTATTTAACATATGCATCATTACTTTATATATCCACATAAACTTGAAACATCTAGGTTATACATACACCTTCCCAATTTTTCTTATTCTTTCTTTTCAACAATTACCAAATATTTATACACATAATTACATAGATGAGGAGTAGCATAACTATACACAAATTTTCAAAATAAAATTTAATACAAACTTTCTTTTAAAACATGAGCCTTATTGATGATTAATATTGGATTAACAATCCTTAGGCTTTAGGTCATCAAAGGCTAGAATTGTTGGAACTTGTAATGGAGCTAATACTATTGCTAGAGTTATAAATTGGGGCTACTCAAGATGCATATGATGGGGACCAATCTTATTAATCCTAAGTAAGTATTAAAACTACAATTTGTATCATTCGTATGTAGTAACAAAAGGTTTCCACTAACAATCATTAATCTTGAAGGGTTTCATTGGAAAACTGTGTATCTACAAAATATTAACCAATAAAGTTTGAGTAAAAATTACTCAGTAAATGGCTACCTAACCTTTTTTTGACATGTTTTAGCTTGAAAATTATACTTATAATAATAAATATTGAAAACATTTTTGGTCCTACCAAAATACTCTAATATTTATTTTTCTACATTTATAAGCACATAATTATAATGATAGGAGGTATGTAAGGTTTCCTCGTTATGACTCTTGATTAAACTTATCCTATTTGTCTCATCTATGTCTTTTTCCACTACTTACTATGTGTTATTCTATGACATTAGAGCGAAGAGCATCAAGCTAACTCCTTTCATTTCCTACAATAAAGATTAGTTTTGGACAATGCCATAGACTTCCAATATTCACATCATATCATATACATTTCATATTCACATGTATTTTCTACAATTCATAATGATTGTCGTAATCAATTTGTTCATGAATCACTTTAGCATGGTGAGGAAATTTCTCCAAGTTATTAACTTATTTATTTATTAAGATAACACACTTGAATTTATAGCCTCAGTCATCAACCTAATCAATAATAAGGACAACACATGAGGAAATTTGAGACATTATTATCATATTCATATACAATATATTGCGATATAGCAAATGTTTTGTCATACTATTGATTATCTCATAATTTCATAATTTTCTATAGGGTAAGGTTAAAATACCATCCAAGTCATGATCATCATATAAATATTGCATATACACGTTCATAATCATAATTCAAAACTCATCAAAGTTTATGTAATATCATAATTAATTCGTCACATTTTAAGTGACCATCTCATTATTCTCACATTGTCATATTTCTCAAGTTTCATTCATATATTTCATCATAAATATATAAGAGTTTATTAAGTTTTTTCATTCAAAATTCTTATAATAAACATTAAGAGTTCTTAATTAAACTCATTTTCACAAAATTTTCAATATCATTTCATTTTTCAAATGTTCATTTTGTTAAGTCAAATCACATTTTCAATTTATCAAAGCCATTAAATGGATTATGATTTTCACTGTGAAATAGTAGTTTACGTTGCTGAATTCCAACATTAATTTATTCCAAATTTAGTCATATTTGATACCTATGCATTTAATGGCTACTACAAAAAAATCCATTTAATGTTAATTATTTTACATATTTCATGTTGGTTACCACCTAATGTGTATGTAAGTGTTGTTGTGAATCCTGTACATTCATTGTACAAACCAATGTCAAATACCTATATTAATGTTAATTATTTTACAATAAAATTGACATGTTTAGTTATAGTATATTAGCCAATAATTGAAATATGACATTAATTTTTTGATTGATAAATGTTGGTTGTATTAAATAACTAACATTATTTCCTTTTTCTAAATCCATAAGAATTCTCCTAAACCTATTATCCTCAGAGTAGTATCTAAACCTAATTATAGAACTTAACAACTTATATTGCTACTTGAACATAGTTATGGAACCTAACAACTCATATTGCTAAGCAAGCAATAACAATAGTATTTAAGCTTTATCTTAATATCTTTATTGTTAAAATTATTATTACAAATATAATAAATTGGAAAAAGATGGAGAATGATATATTTATTTGGATTCAAATAGCAAAAGACATATAATCTGTAAATGTTGTAAAAATTGGAAATAATACCTCTAAATATTGATAAGGAACTTACATTGTCTTCTATTAACATAACCATTAAAACAAATACTTGTGAATCTTACTATGGCCAAACAAATGTACAAGGATGTTAGAATTGCTCTTGTAGGTGAAACATTAATATAATGTATTTCTATTAGAGAGAAATTTATTACTTAGTTTTTACAATTAAACTTTAGTGGAATTTTGTGTTGCTCAAAATGCACATGTCATCCTAACCCTTTACTAAGAAGAAATTTGCCACCTTTTCTTCAAGAAATCCATGTCAAGTAAAACCTAATTAATGTAATAAAAAATGAAGAATGCAAATAGATCAACACAACACACAACAAATAAACATTCATATTAAGTTTTGATATAAGAAATGAGGCATCTGAATGGACCTTTATATTGAGAAAAGGATGCCAATAAGAGTGAAAAATGGTTAAACTTAAGTAAAAGTAATCTTTTAGTCTATTGGAGAGAAATTGCAGGGATATTTTATTTAAAAATGAAAACTTATTGGTTGATCACTTTATATGTACTCTTTGTAATTTATTTGCACCTTAGAACCTAAGATAGGCTTCCAATTTCAACTATTGCCTTTATTTTCACAGGTTTTGAGGAGAAAAAAATGATGTTTAATTATTTCATGTTGCTCATAAACCTATAATAGCTTTCATGTTATAGCATAAAAACTTACTTCTACACATCAGTTGTATAATAAAATTAACATTGAATTCCCTCTTTAACACAAGTTATTAATAAACAATTGATATAGTATATTGGATTTTTCTTATTTTAAATAAATAAAGTTTACATATATTACTACAAGATAAAAAGAAAACTTGTGACATAAACATCAAGATAAACACATTTGCTGATGCAAAATAGCATCACATTTTAAATAACTTTAAATCATACAAAAACATATATAAACACCTTTCATAATGCATACATAATAATATATACATTTACAAATAATTGATTATAGGTATAACATATATACATTTTTCTTTTACAATTAAACTATATAGGTTTACATTTAGCAATGGCCTCTTGTGCCAGTCCTTATGTTTGTATCTTTCTCAAGATATATGTAGCCCATTCCTTCTTGAAGGCTTCCATATTAACTAAATTATAGGGTTTTGTATTGCCTAAGAATAACTATATGTTTACATATAACTCAATAAGAACACACAACTATATATTTCCATAAGTTTTTACCTAATTGAAATTTAAAACAAATTACCATGGCAAGCTTCTTACTCCTTCTTATGTAGTTGACCATCTTAGCCATGCATTCATACATATAGTATCCATATTTAATATTGCTAGTTTGTTTAGGGCACTGTAGTAAACCAACACAAAATATTGTTAATTTTATTTAATTAATCATAATGTTAGGTACTCAAACTACATAAAAATGTTACCACCACTTTCACCCATTCGATTTGCTCTTGCTCAAGCCTTGTATCATCAAATAAACATTCGTTGAGATTATAAACATCTCATTCCAGTTCTCTTAAGAATTCTATGCTAATAGGTTATGCCAGTATATCATCCTTTCATTTAGATAAACTACACTTAACATCTAATGGTTATTACAATATTATCAATATCAAAGTAAGATAATGAAGGAGAAAATATACCAAAGAATGAATTAAGGCCTATCCTTACAACCACATACTTTTCATGGTATGGTACCATGTAGTAATGCTTTTTTATTGTCATGATCTTATTTATGTACATGTTCCAAAACATTTGGTTTGTTCCTAACAATTGAACCTTGTTTAGATCTAGAAAACTGAAGAAGGAACTAACATTCCTTTCCCTGACTTCATGGTAAAAGTGCTTATAATTTTCAAAACAAATAAGTATTAGAATTCTTACTGCCTAATATGTACACAAACTAGGGAAAACTTGATGGGTAAAGATGAACACACCTTTTTTAAGTCATGATAACTGAAACATATATCTCTTCCTAATTTAAAAGTTAAAATATCTTTATCTTAGATAAGAGAATATCATCTTCATTTCCTAAGAATCTTTACCATTAAATAACATAATAAGCTAATCATATGATATCTCTCATGTAATATAGAGGAGCTTTCCCTTACTTTTCCTATACTTATTTTTCGTTGAAGATGAACTTCCAAAGCTTATGATTATTTAGACTTCTCATACTTATCCTTTTCTATCTCCTACTTCTTTTACCATTTTCTTTTTCTAAAGGTACCTAAGACTGGATAGCAAAAGAAATATAATGATTAGATATAATAAATAGTATTTTTATCATAAACAATTAACTTAAAGTGATGAAAACGATAAGCGAATCAATGTTTTTGGCTAAGTTAAAAAGGTGCTCATCATTTGAGCCACCATGGTCACCTTTTTTTGTTAGCAATGGCACCTCAACTAACTCATCTTTAATGATGTTTGCCATAACCCTACATTAGTCCTTTAGTAATGCAATAATGTGAAGCATGTAGTTAGTGAAGACTATGCCTTATGCCACTTGCTTACAAAGGGGTCTCTTAACTAAAAGTATAAACTTGTGCCTAGCTTACACTAACAAATAAATTAGTTAATTAGGATTAGTGTAATCCTATATCATGATTAAAGAGTGCTTATTAAGAAATAATAGGATAATGAGAATTCACTTATGGTAATTAAGTAAAAGAATAAAGGTCAATGGGGCAATAGCTACCATATTGTGGTATATAGGTCACCATTCATACCTTATCTTCCTTTCTCTTAATAGAAGGTAACTTGCTAGTTTGTTCAAGTTTTGTGAGCATATGCTACAGAATTGATATGTGCACTATTGCTTGCTAATGCTCAAATAGTCCTTTGCTATGAGATGTTTTATAGCACCCCTAAAGTGTTGCTTAATGCTAACTATTCTTTCAACTCCCTTTACATGTATGGGATGCTTTAGTGTCCTTAGAGCAGTGTTCAAGATGTCCATACTCCTTTTAGACTGAAAATCTCCCTAGATGGCTTGTTATGTGAGCTTATCTTAATATAATGTAATCAAACATGATTTTTCATGTGTTAGTAAATGAATAACACACTCTGCATTTGATAAATTAATAAAACAATAACATTACTTATAATTCACTAGGCAACTTTTAAATTCTCCTATATCATGAATTTGCCTTTGTTATTGATTCTAACTCTCACCCATAACTCATGTCATTAAATAAGGGTGATAGAAATAGGTACTAGGTCATTGGATTGTGTAACATCCTTCTCAATAGCTTAAGTCTTTTCCTTGACGATGTCCATTTTAAGTTTTTCATACCTTCCTCGAGATAACCTATGTTTATACATATTTTTGACTTAGTTCACCTTATTTTGTGTACTTATGACCTATTAACAAAAAATAAAATAAGTAATGAGAACATGTCATTTTTTGTCAATAGTGAAAAAAAGACAATAATACTAAGATGACCATAAATACCTAGAAGCCTTTTGAATAACTCATCTCCACAAACTTATCCTATGTTTATTGGTCAACCCATTGATATCTTGTAGGAGCGATCCTACTATAGTCCTTTTTAGGTTGAATGTATACTTAAAATGCCTCCAACTCTTGCTCACCAATATAAGGACATTTTTTTTTTGTAATCTTAGGAAATACTAAATACATCTTGTAAGGCAACCCACAAATGACAAACATGATTAGTTAAGATTTCTTCTAATGCACATGTAAAAGTTAAAATGGAGATATATAATTCTTTACAAATAAATATTCCTAAATGGCATTTTTTATGTCTTTTTCCACTTAGAACCGTTGGTCAATTATAATGGGCACCTTGGTGAGTACTATGGCATTAAGATAGTTGGTGAAATTAGTTTCGCCAAGCCCACATAAAGCTTCTTTCTTATTAAAATCCACTATTTTTAAGAACTAATTTACTTATGTTTTTAAGCTCTAATTTGTTTCTATTTCTAGCATAACATATTCATGGGTAAATAGCTACATTTAGCCTATATTGAATGATTCCAAAATCATTATTTTCATGATCATTATCAAAGTCTTTTTCAAATCGCTTTTTCTTTTTTATTCTAAAAGTAGGTAATCAAAACATTCCCTTTCAAAATCTTTATCATTTGGTTTCCAAAACACCAACATATATTGTTCTTGAAAAATACTTTTCAAGGTTTAAAATCAAGTCCCAAGAGAATCAAGTTTGCAATATAAAAAAAGGGAAATTTAGTCCCATAACTCACTATCATGCAAGAACTATACATGTTCATATATTTTCCATATACATATAACTTTCAAAGAGAAAACTAAAAGGAAAGAAGGAAGATTTCCACCCACACTTCTTAATGTTTTTCCTTGATTTATTAACTAGGAATTCAAGATTCAAGTTTTCCAAAACAAATATTAGTAGAAGAACGTTCAAAAAATATGGAGGAAAAGTCAAACCAAGGAGATGTTTTACTTTACTTTAGGAGAATCTATGAAATCTTTTTTTTTTTAAAGAAATATATAGATGAAACTAAGATTATTCTTTTAGAAAGTAGCAAGATAAAAATAGCAAAACAAAACTTCAAATGGCAAACCATACAACTCTCTTCTAGTGTGAAAAAATTTGTAAAGAATATTGCTTATTTATAGTAAAAGTTTGTGCTAGCTTTAAGAAACTATGATAACATCCATTGTGAAAGAAAAAAAATATTTTTCTTTCTCTTAAAGAGCAAGTCATGTTTTGTCCATTTTTATAAAGAAAATCTATATAAAATCTTACTTAATCTCATTAAATTAAAGAAAATATTTATTTATTACGATTAATGACCATGTGTTAAAAGTGGCTTCTAAAACACACCAAATCCTTCTTAACTTAGTGAGATAAACAACATGTGATCATAAGATAATAATTAAACAATGGATCATGTTTCAAATTAATATTTCCAAATCAAACTTTCTTCCTTTTCAAAATTAGTAAAATTTGATTATTTTAAAACCACTTTCAAATTTTTTAAAACTAAATGGTTTTTTTTTAGAATTAGTAAAACATTTCTAAACTTAATATTTGAAATAAAACCAAAATTTTACAAATTTGATTTCAAAATAATCTCCTTACTCTTCCATGATTCAAACACATTTTTTTTATTTTCTAGTGATTCCTTTTTTTTTGAAGAATTAATGAGTATTAAACTTAATTAGAAGTAGTAGTATAAATGTTAAGCTTCCTTTCTTGATGACTAGGTAAAATAGAATTTTCTTACGATCACAAATCTAGTAAAATCTTAGGAAATCACTAGATTTGGTTCTAAGTAGACTTTTTTTTTACTTATGTTCACACTATTCATTAGCATTATACTAGTCACTTCACACTATTCACACTATTGCCATTCAAAGTTGAAAACTTCCACTTTGGCTCTCTTGAAACTATAAGTATTCTTCCATATGTCTTAAAATTTCTTCACTTTAATAGCTTTGAGTTTTTATTAATTGTTTCTATGTAAACTTATTTTTACTCTAGAATTTTACTAAACTTTGATTTTTCTTACTTCTTGAAAACTTCTAACTTTTCCAAAATAATTACTATTGAATTATTATCTATTATAATTAATGGATCTCTCTTCTAATTATCCATTAATAATGAGACTTTGGTTGGTTTCTAATGATTTTAATTTATTAGATCTCTATCTAGTATTACATTGATAGTGGTTACCCAAAGCATAAGATAAGAAATTTGAGTAAGTCTATCTTTCTCAAACTAATTCAAGGTGATGATATAGTTCTTAATGATCAACAAAATGCAAAAAAAAAAAAAAATTAGGATTGACAAGATTGGTATAGATTTTTCATCTCATCTTAGTAATGGTAGAATGATAAAATGATTTAAACATAACCTCTTAAGCATAAGTTAACTTTTTGACAAAGGTTATAGAGTTATATTCAAATGCTCTGATTGTTATGTGAAAAACATTTCCAATAAAAAAGTATATTTTGTGAGCCCAAGAATTGATAACATTTATACTTTTTCTTAAGAGGATATTCTCCAAAGAAAGCTAAATGTTTTGTTTCAAAAGGTGACCAAATTTAGATTTAGTATATAAGGCTAAGCCATTTAAATATTTGGCTAATTTCAAACCTTTACATGAATGATTTTGTTTTTAGCATTCCCGAAATTAACTTTAAGAAAAGCAATATATGCAATACTTGTCAATAAAAGAAATAAGTAAAATCTTCTTTTCAACCTAAAAATTTCACTTCAAGACTTTTCAAGCTATTACATATGGATCTTTGTGCTCCTACCAAGACCTAAGGCTTTAGAAGCAAAATATATGATTTAGTTATTATTGATGATTTTTCAAAATATACTTAGGTGCTCTTTTTAGCTCATAAAGATGAGATTTTCAATAAATTTGAAAGGTTTGGCAAAAAGATCTAAAATAAGAAAGGTATCTGCATATCAAGTACAAGAAGTGACTATGTTGAAGAATTTCAAAATCATTTTTCTAAAAAAATTTATGAAGAAAACAATATTAGCCATAATTTTTTATATCCTAGAATTCCTAAATAATAAAGTTTTAATTAATATGATAAGAACCATGCCTTATGAATTTGATATTCCAAAATGTTTTTGGGCATATGCCATAAACACTTCATGCTATATTATAAATAGATATTTGATATGTCCCATTTCAAAAAAGACTCTATATAAGCATTGGAATGGAAGAAAACCTAACATTTGCTACTTTCATGTATTTAGTTGTAGATGTTATATCTTGAACAATAAAAATATAATTTGAGATCAAATGGAGGTATCTTCTTAGATTACTCAATCATTGGAAAAGCTTACAAATTCTACAATAAAAGAACTCTTGTGATAGAAAAATCCATACTTATTGCATTTAATGGGAATAATAATGCTCAAATAAGCAAGCCTTTAGATGCAAATGCTGGTTTCATCTCAAAAAGTAACTTTAAAAGAGTAAGCACAACATAAGAATCTTAAGGAACAAGCTATTCACATTAAGTAAAATGATCAGAACTAGCAATGAGTTCTAAATGAGTAAAATGAATTAAAAGTGCAAACTAAGTCAAATGTGCAAAAGGATTAAAACAAGCAACCTAAAGATCAAACTCTTATGTCCTAATTTTTAGGTCTCCTAAGATAATAGAGGAATATGCTAACTTATCCAAATGAATACATCATTAGAGATATTTCTTAAGAAATTCAAATAAGGACCTCATTTAGAAGTAATTACAAGTTAGCTCTTCTGTTACCCATTGAACAAAAAAAAGTTAATTAAACACTTTTTAATAAGAGTTGGATCCATGCTATGCAGGAGCAATTCAATCAATTTGATGAAGTATGGATACTTGTTCCTAAGCCTCTTAATTGACCAATCATTAGCACTAAATAGGTATTGTACAACAAACTTATGAATCTAGAAAAGCAATAAGCAATAAAGCAAAAGTGGTACATAAAGATATAATTGATAGGAAGATATTAATTATGATGAAAGTTATCACCTATTGATAGACTTGAATCCATCAGAATACTAGTTGCTATTGCATCTTATAGAAGATTCAAACTATATGAAATGAATGTCAAAAGTGCTTTCTTGAATAGTTTCTTAAATTAGGAAGTTCATGTTAAACAACCTCCTAAATTTAAAAGTTTTAATTACCAAATTTTCAAACTCATCAAAAGGCTTTATATAGTCTTAAGCAAGCTCTTAAAGCTTAGTATCTAAGATTTAGTCCTTCTTGAAAATGGTTTTAAAAGAGGAAAAGTAGACATTACTCTTTTCATCAAACGTAACAAGCATGATATTTTAATTGTACAAATATATATTAATGATGTTATATTGTGATTTACTAATGAGCTTTTTGTACAAGAAATTTTCTAATCTTATAAAAAAGAAAGTTTGAAGTAAGCATAATGGTTAAACTTGCATTCTTCTTGTATTACAAGTGTAAAAAACCAAAGATGGAATTTTCATCAACAAGTCAAATACAATAAAAATCTTTTCAAGAGATTTAAGATGGACAATGCAAAGTCCTTCTTACACTTATAAACCCTTATGCTAAACTTGATAAAGATGAAAATAATAAGCTAATTGTTAAAAGAGAGGAAAGATTTGTGAGGCCATATCCTTAACTGAGGAAGGCAATGTCTATTTATAATGGAAATATAGGGTTACAAGAGATAGGTTTAAACCTATATATCTTAGGATACAAGAAACTAATAGGCTTACTAACACCCTCCAAGCAGGAGCATAAATATCAAACATATCCATCTTATTACAAATATCATCAACCTGTTTTCCCAGAAGAACCTTAATAAACAAATTAGTAAGTTATTCTTTAGTTCTTATATCCCTAAGATCAATAACACCTTCCTGAAGTTTCTGCCTAATGAAGTGATAATCAACCTCTGTATGCTTAGTCCGTTCATAGAGCATAGGATTCATTACAATGTAAGTGGCTACCCAATTATCATACCATAATTATATAGCTCTAGATGAAGTAATTCTAAGTTAACTAAGAAGATAAGACAGTCATACAAATGCAGCAGTAACATGAGCCATGGCTCAATACTCATACTTTGCACTAGATTAAGATACCACTGCTTATTTTTTACTTTTCCAAGATATAAGATTTCTACCAACAAACACATAATAACCTAAGGTAGATCTTTTATCCATAGAGCATCCTACCCAATTAGTATCAAAAAAGCCTTTAATTCTACAATAAGCATGATCTTAATATAATATCCCACGTCTAGGTGAATTTTTTAGATATTTTAAAATATGCACAATTACATCTTAATGAGAAGTTCTTAGAGAATTCATGAATTAACTAATTACACTCATTGAAAAAATATCAGATCTTGTGATAATAAGATAGTTCAGTTTGCCCACTAACCTTCTACAATGTTCTAGATCTTCTAGTCACTCTCCTTTTTCCAATCCCAACTTAACATTTAGAATTATAGAGGTGCCACATGGTTTTAAACTAAGTAAACTAGTTTCCTTCAAGAGGTTAAGAGCACATTTTGTAATGTCCCGAATTTTCAATTCTATTATTTGAATTTCTAAATTCTAAGGTTGTAGAAACGAAGAGCACGTTTGAATTAGCTTAGTGGGTGAATCTTAAGTTGAAAGGAATTAAGTGTAAAGGTAATCGAAATTCTAAAGGAAAAAGGATAGTAGGAAAAGAATTAATTTTCCTAAATAGTATAAATGATCAGAGGAGGTTAGAAAACCCTAAAAAGGGGAGTTATCTAAGTCTGACAGTGTAAGAAATTTTAAACAGACAGAAACCCTATGGACTAATTTGCAAAAGTGCAAAATCGAGTGTGGTTAAAGTGTAAATAATTAAGGATTTGGGATCTAATATGAATAACCAATATTTTGGGGTGTAATATGTGATTTTATTTAGTGTGGCCAATAGACAAATAGACAAGTGTCATTATTTGAAGAAATGGCAAGAATAGCCTTATTAAGTGGTGAAAAAGGACTAAATTACCCTTAGGAATGTCAAAAATGGCAAGAATGCCCTTGAAGCTTCATGAAAGCTCCTTCTTCTTATCCATTCCACCTTGTAGCCGGGGAAGACTCCATGAAAGCTGTAAAAAACGTGCAAGAGAGAGAGAGAAGAGAGAGAAAGTTTCTTTTGGCTATTTCACCTAAAAATAGTGAGATTTAGGCTTGGGGGTAGAAGGGAAAGTTGCTCTTCTCATCAAGCTCTATCTATTAGTGTGTTTAGATTGAAGAAAAGCTTAAGTTTGATCAAGTTTGGGGAGCTCTAAGTGAGGATTTTCAAGTTGCAACAAGAGGTAAAATTGTTCTCCTCTAAAAGCTCTTTATTGTGCTCTTTTTAGTTTCTTGAGATTTTGATATTGGTGTGGTCAAAGGTGGTTGATCATGGAGTTTTGGATGATTTGAACATGTCTAATGGTGTTTTAGATGTTGTTATGTTGATTTATGGCTTTGGTTTAGTGTAAAAATAGCAAGAAACCATGATGTACACACTTGAGTTTTAGAGGCATAATGGTACATGTGTGGATTTGGCATGATTTGTTTGGAATTTGGTTAAAATGATGAAATTAGGATGATTCTTATGAGTTATGAAGCTTATGGAAAATGAATTTTGAGTTATGAAAGTGTGTATGAAACTTCTCTTTTGAGAAGCCAAGGGGAGAAGGAGGTTTAGCCATATAAATTGTGTTTTTGGAAGATCAGTAATGTACACGGGGTAGAACACGGCCCATGTTGTACCCCATGTTCTGTACACGGGGTAGAACACGGCTCATGTTGAACCCCGTGTTCTTCTACGAAGGCTGATCAGTAATGTACATGGGGCAGAATACGGCCCATGTTGTATCCCATGTTCTGAACACGGGGTAGAACACGACCCATGTTCAACCCCGTGTACTTTGTCAAGTGAACATTTTGGCTTTAATTCTTCACGTTTTGCATGGTTTTACTTCTGGATCCTTTTCTAATGTTCATATGTGTCATTTCAAGGCCTGAAAACAAGATATAGAGCATCTAAGTATGCATTTATTTAAGTAGAGGAAGTAAAGAATACATAAGGTTTAAGGAAAGTGATGATGTTCTAATGAGAACTATGATATGTACTTGTATAGACTAAGGAGTGACAACTTGGAAAGGCAAGGGGAATTGTAAAGAAGTTATAAGTGAGGGCAAAGGAAACATCACATTGGAAGCTTATAAAAGGTAGCTAGCTTTATCCTTAAGCTCTGTTTTTTTTATTTACATGATTTTCGGTATACTTTGCCATTATATGGAATGTGTATGAAATAGCTGTGTGCGCACCCCAGGAAGACAGTCAAATACTGTATGAGTAAGGCCTATGGCCTGAGTTATCCCCGGGATGGTAATGAATTTACTGTGTGCACACCCCGGGAAGATAGTCAAATACTGTATGAGTAAGGCCTATGGCCCGAGTTATCCCCGAGATGGTAATGAAATTGCTGTGTGTGGTACCTATGGCTAGACACCTCGGGAAGACAGTGTGGAACTGTGTGTGTAAGGCCTATGGCCCGAGTTCATCCCCGGGAAGACAGTGAATTACTGTATGAGGCCTAGGTACGATTATCTGTGGTGGCCATCTAGATATTGATATGAGTCCTTGAATGGGATGGATGATTGCTATGTGTGATGCACATTTCCTATAATGGTGTGGAATGAGATGATAAATGATTGATTGATTTCGAAATGTACGTTTTATTTGCTTAAGGATCTGGAATGGCTTGATATGATTTTATGGTAATAGCTAGCTACTGGGAAACTTTGTTTCTCATGTTTTTGTGTTGTTACTAACCATTCCAGGTGATGCTTCCAAAGGCTTTCATGATAAAGGACAATAATGTTTTGAAGATGTATATCAAGAATGATTGTATAGTTGTTAATTTTGTAAGTGATGGATGTAAAGTTGAACTTTTGTATAATGACCTGACCCTTGCCTTTATGATATGAGATACAGAAATTTGTGGTATTGTGTTTAGGGTTTATGATATTGTGAACTAGTTTAGAGTAGAAGGCAAATTAGTATGCGTTAATTACCTATTTAATGAGGATTAAGGTGTTGATAAGTAAGGGAGTTACACATTTCCTCTGTGAAGTAAAAATTCCTTTTTTGCTCTAAATAATCTTAACACCAAGGAAATACTAAAATGGTCGTAAATCCTTAGTTTAAAACTTAGATTGAAGAAAGTTCTTTAATTATGAAATTTTCACTTTATCATTACTGGTAATTACAATATTATCAACATAAATGGCAAGAAGTATGCACCTAGATTTAGAATGTTTGTAGAACATAGAATGGTCATAATCACTCTTCTTGATGCCAAACTCTATTATAAAATTACTAAATCTGCCAAATCATGCACGAGGAGATTGCTTTAAATTATACAAAGATTTCCTCAATTAACACACTTTTCCTTTTTCTCCTTGAGCAATATAACCAGAGGTTGCTTCATATAAAATTTTTTATGTAAATCTCCATGAAGAAAAGCATTTTTAACATTAAATTGGTGAAGAGGCCAATGCTGAGTGGCAAGTAGTGAAAGAAATAGGTGAATAGATGTTATCTTAGTAATAGGAGAAAAGTATTAGAGTAATCAATGCCATAAGTTTACGCATATCCTTTAGCCACCAATTAGGTTTTTAATCGAGCAATAGAATCATCTAAATTAACTTTGATTATGTATACCCACTTACACCTAATAGACTTTTTATCATTTGGTAAGGGCACAAGTTCCCAAGTATTGTTATGTTCAAGAGCTTCCATCTTTTCATTCATGGCAACATGCCACCCATCATGAGAGAGAGTCTCTAAAATAGTTCTAGGAATGGTAATATGATCCAAGGAAGCAATAAAGGATTGGGAAGATACAGGTAAGGTAGAATAGGATAAAAAATTAGAAATGGGATAAGATATAAAGAGGCTACCTTTTTAGGTGCATCTATAAGTACCTTTGTAATGAGTAATAGGAATATCAAAATCAGAGAATGAAAGAGGTGGATCTTCTTAAAAAAAAAGCTATTGGTAGAGGAGACGAAGTTGATGGCTATACAGCAACTGGTATGGCACTTAATGATGGTGTTAGGACCTATTATCTATGAGAATAAACAAATTTAATAAGAAGAGGGCCTATAGTGGGAGGGTGGAGTCTTGAGAAGTAGTAATATATATAAAGAGATAGTCATTAATAGATTTAGACTCAGGTAATGAATTAATAACTATGGTATAATTAAAGAAAGGAATGGCTCAAAAAAGGTAACGATAAATGTCATAAAATAACATCTTAAATAAGGAGAATAACAATAATAACCTTTTAAGTGCGAGAATACCCAAGAAAAATGCATTTTAAAGATTAAGGATCTAATTCAAAAACTTGTGACCAATAATCATGAATAAAACAAGTACAATTAAAGATGCATGGGGTAAGATGAAACAATGGTTAAGAAGAAAACAAGAAAGAATATGGTACTTCACCATCAAGAAATGAAAAAGGCATTCTATTAGTGAAGAAACAAGTTGAAGAAACAACTTCCACCTAAAATACCTTAGGGACTAAGCTCAATAGGTAAATTTATGAGGAAAGATCAAGTAACTAATTATTCTAACTGAGTTTGTATTGCTTTAACATCTTTAGTAATGGGTAGAAGATTCTCTCACCATTCATAAATATTATTCCACTCCGTATAAATTTGAGACATAGTTTTTTTTTACACATTTTACGAAAACAAAACTACATATAAGTCATAAATGCAACTTAAATTATCTTTACCTACAAAAGGGATTCAAGGAATATCCATAGATCTTTGACAGTTTTGCAATGTACACAATTATTTTCAACATCCTTTTCCAAAGTATTTCTTATCAAAATAAATAGTTGCCAATACTCTATAATCAATTGAGTTTTTATATTATCAACGTGTGGATCATTATTTAGATAATCAAATCTACTAACACCTTCAAAAAAATGCTTAATAGACTTTTCCCATGTGAGGTATTCATGCCCATCAGCATCAAGTATGCAGTTAGTATTTTGGCAACAGTAGGAATTAAATCAAAGAAGAGAGATTTGAAATGATTATTATGGACATTTATTTCACTCAAACCAGAGTTCGATGTATTTGTTTTCATCATTATTTCTAGTATATAGCTGGACAACAACATTAAAAATTTGAATAAAATTGAAAAACCACAATTAGGTACTTAAATTACTAATGTAATCACACATAAGAATTTGGTGACAAGGATAAGGTTGCAAGTGAAAGTGCATGATCGGAAGGTTTTCCATGTGTTGGCAAGAATGACTATGTGTAGGTCTCACACATAATTTAACAGTGAGTGCATGTTGCTCACATGTTGCCTAGAATGAGTCATTGGTTGCCAATGTTCGATTTGATCCACCCAGTTTGCAAAATAGACCATCCGTTGTCCATCAAACCCTTCAAATAGAATCTTTAGTACTATTCATGTGTAATCAATGGTCGTCCATACACCAAATAGCAACTACAAATATTGGATTCTCTTATTTTCTTCTAAATACACTACTTTAAGTCACTACCAAATTTTCTATGACCTAGTCACACATTAGAAAAAGGAAAAAAAGAGAAAAGAGGGTGGGAGGAAAAAATGAGGAATGAGTGTTTGATTGGTTTAGAGATTTATTTAAGTTCTAAAGTTTTGTTTTGACTCTAGATACCATGTTAGAAGAAAAGGAAAGATTTATGAGGCCATATCCTTAACTGAGGAAGGTAATGTCTATTTATAATAAAAATATAAGGTTACAAGAAATAGGCCTAGGCCCATATATCTTAGCATATATGAAACTAACAGGCTCACTAACACTAGTAAATGAGACATTAGTATACATTTGTTCTTCAATGACCCTTATTTACGTTGATATAAGTAAAAATTGACATTTATAATAATATGGTGGCATTTCTAAAAATAAATGAAAATTACCACATTGATTATAATAACAAGTTAATATTATGAACCCTTACTTTCCAATAGGAGGTGAAGAGTCTAACATAAGGAACCTTAAGATGAAAGTTATATATTAAACCAATGTATAAAGGAATGTCACTAATCAATTAATGTTTGCATTTATAATTTTATTAGAAAAAGTATGGAATATTAGGATTTTAAATGTTGATTGCACTTGAAAATCAATATATTAAGGTTATTTACAACTAATTAATGTTTGTATCCATGATGTTATTGAAAACTATAAAGATTATTTATATTTTGATGGTCCATTCATTTAAAATGCATTATGGCATTCATAAGATGAAGATGAACCACATTGATTTTTGAAATAACAAACATCTAAAAGTTATATCAATGTAAAAGTTATATCAATAGGCTTAAGACTTTGATTATCTATTGATAATCAAAATAGAATGTATTGTATTGCTTATAAATTACTTTTATAGTTTCCTCTCTCTTTCACTTCATACTTTCTCTTTCACTCCATTTTCATTATTTAGATGTCATAAAAGGAAAATATATAATTGCAACTATTTGATCATTAATTGCTAAGATCCAAGCTATTATTTCTAGGTTGTCATCCTTTCTTAGCCACAATTCATGTCAAGCCACTATTTTGAAATAGATAAATATGACCTAGTCCTTTTTTTGTTGCCAACTTAATAAAGTGAATGTGAGAGTAACAATAACAACAAAGAGTAAGTATTTCTACGAGGATTCATTGATAATGGCCATAAGGATAGATACAGTTATAATGGACTTGAAAGTGAGGAAAAATATTTTTGTCCTATACCATAAAAAATCACCATTAATTTTATTTAAGCCATGAAATCAAATAATATGTATAAAAACTCTTGCCTTTATTATTGGTGTGTGTCCTAGGAACTAATCATAGAGATGGTTGTAATATTGCATAATGTATTACATTTCATTTAGGCAATACAATTATTTTATTCTATTTTATTTTATTTTGTACAAATTATAACTTAAATATAATAATTATCCTTAAAATAGCTTTTGCTATTCCTAAAATGCTCCTAGTCAAGTATTATTACAAAAAGGATAGTAATAATACATCGAGACTAGTATGTATAATGACTGATGATTATGAATTATGGATATATGATATCAAGTCAATATATGAGTACATTGTTAGTGAACAATGTATTGGTTTGACCCACTATAAAAATATTACATGGATAGACGTGTCATAAATTATTCTCATATGATCATAAATGCACATAATCCTTTGACTCAAAGTCACTACAGTTCCCTACATGAGAAATTACTCACTTCAATATTGTCCTATATCACCTTTAATCAGGATGACAAATAGGACATTTATTGGGTATGTCATGAATCATACAGAGGAAAGTGAGTAATATAGATGGGATTTTGTTACTCTTATATAAAAGAAAAATATCTTTAGGCTCCTTGATTGAGTGAGACTTGGAAATGCATGGCTATGCTTAATTGGATTAATATGTGATATTAATAATTTATTTTAAGTTTACTCATAATCAAAAAATATAAATTAAACATTGATGAGGATGACATACTCCATGCCTCCAATTCAATTTGGATATTATTATAAAAGGGATTGTGATGCAAAGAGTTGATCATGTATTAGGTAAATGTCGAATCACAGATATTCTTACTACTTGAGTGGCAGTGATGTATTGCTAGATACCGTTCACTGTCTATGACCCAAAATAAGTCATTATTAATGTAGTAAGAACCTACAAGGTCACACAAAAGAAGTAGGAATAAGATAATTTTAATTGGACTTTAGTTAGACTAAAATCCAATTAATTAGACTTATTTTTGTGCATATCTATTATTATTAAGATAATAATAATTTCTCACGCAATATATATATAATATTATGTAATATTATTTGATATTAAAGTAATATTAGATAATTACGTTATTAGATATTAGATATATTAGATAATTATATTATGAGATAATGTAATTATCTAATATTAGATAATAATAGATAAATTCTATCTCTCCTCACTCTTTCTAAGATAAGGATAAAGTGATAATTGTTTAGTGTAATTAGGATTTTTTGAAGCATTATCCTAATAAGACTAGGATTGTAACATGCCTTAGTTCTATAAAAAAGATTTGAAGGCAGCACATAAGATACACGCTCATAAGCTTCATCAAACCCAAAATCACTCTAAAAATATCCAATCTAATCCTAGTGAGAAATACAAACCCTAGTAGCTTCGCCGAAAGGAGAGGTCGTTGTTCATTTCATGTGGATACCGTAGAGATGCTGTACATTCAAATGGCATTTGATTCATGAATCAATCTCTCAAAAGTCAGAATACAAACACAAACATCTTGATTTATGCCTTTTTTATGGATCCTAGGTAGATTTAGATCAAAATTTAAAATTCTACTACGTATGTTGATCCGTTTACTAACATTTATGAACTATGTTTTTGCCTTCTGCTAGGTTGCTATTTTGTTATAACATCAAAAAAAAAATTTGTCCATTTCATCAAACAATGTGTAAGTCCTACAATAAGTATTCATAATGGTTGTGGTTATGAAAATGATGTCTCCCTAAGTGTGAATGACAAATTACTTATTCTTTAAAATAAGAATTGCAGCACTGGTGGGTATGTTGATCATATAGTGTAGTTTTTGTGTAGGTGGTTGTCAGAAAAATGTCAAGATGCCGATGTTGTATTTTTTTTAAAAAATTAGCCAAACAACAATAGTTATTTATTAAACTTAATGTGCTTTGGAAAAATTAAATAAAATACCATATTGGTTTTTATCATAATTGATGCCTAAAGGTCATAAACCACCAAGTAACTATAATAAATATTTACTAATATAATAATGATGGCATTTATGACATAAGTTATATTAGGAGTTGAATACATGGATCTTAAATATTAAGCATTTACCAGTAAAGTATTAAGAAATTGTTAAAAATTATGATGTTTCAAGGTATATCAATAGTTAAGCTTTATGAAGTAAAACACACATAATACATCAATTTTGGTTGATGATTGATGTCTAAATCTCTGCATGATATCTATAAATTTTATTGTCACTATCCATTTGAAACATTTAGGTTATGCCTTATTAATAATGTACAAATTAATAAGAAATTATAATGAGAAAATGTAATATTGTCATTTTTGTACTAAAAGGCTTGAACTTTTAAATTCATTACAAGTTTTTGTTATACTGCTTCTTTTCACAATAATTTGTCATTAGTTTCCAACTATCACACCCTCCAAAGTCCTTTTTATTATTCATGTTCCATCTCAAGAAACATAATTAGAGAGAAAAAGCAAAATGAGAAAACTAATAAGAAATTATAGTAAAATGAAGTAAAATGACCATTTTTGCACTAAAAGGCTTCAATTCATTGCAAAAATGTTTACATTTCTTCTTCTAATCATAATTTATCATTAGTTTGCATATCCACAACTTCTAACTTAGAAGCCTTTAAGTAATATAAAGAAATTACAGGAAAAGGTGTCCCATTTTATATCCTTTTATGCCATAATTTTTAAGTGGAAATCTAGGGTTATAGTTTCTGGCCATTTATTTGTTTCTTATTAACTTTAACTAAAAATTTTTATTTATTGCAAATTGTAATTTATCATCAAGTTCCACATCTACATCCTCTAATTGTAAAGCTTTGCATGCTTTCATACTTTCAGGATTTTTAAAAAATAGTGTTTAATTTCTTTTGTATATCTTTTTCTCTTTGTTTTATTTCTTTTCTTATAATTTCTATATTTAAAAATTATTTATTTTTAGAAATTATCTTGTTATTCTACTAAATTCTTTTATTTTTAATTGAACAACTTGTTACTCTTCTACCACAAAACATTTTCTTCTTCTATAAATACCTAGTACCCTTATTTCTATCTTCAAACCTTCCTTTCTTTTCTTATTTTAGAAAATGGCTACTTAATCATCTCTTATCCAATTGCCTTTTAACTATTTCAAAAATCCAAGAATCAAACCACCTGCTTAAACTTTATTTTCAAAAAATTTGTAAGCCTCATAGAGTAGACCTATTATCCTTTACTTTAAAAAAACTAGGATTATATTAACTACTTGAAGAATTAATGATGTAATCCATTATTGGAGATGGGTGAATTATGCATAAGAGCTATATTAATCTCTTTTAAGCAAATGTAGTAGTTTTAAAATCTAGAACTAATTTAATAGTATTTGTTAAAAGGAAGATCACTAACTTGAATCCTACAAGGATTAATCAAATCCCTGGGGTACTAAATGAAAAGGGGTTAATTTCTATTCAAAAAGATAACATAAAGTTCCTATGGTACAAGATGAAGCAATAGACCTCGCTCATTACTAATGAAAAAGATTTTCTAAGGGGAGATTCACTGGAAAAAGATGGAAATGCATTGTTGTATATCATTGCCTAACTCATTATTTGAAAGCATTGTGGCCTAAACATTATTAACAAATTTAAAGCCTTCTTTACATGGTTGATTGAGCTAAACATAAAAATTAACCTTGGCTACTTGATCATTTAAAGTATAGTAAGGGAAGTTAAAGAGAATAGGAACTTCTGCCTTATGGAATATTGATAGCTAGGATTTATAGGTAATTAAATATGAAAATGCTAGAAAAGATTATGAAGAGTGATTAAAGGTTATGTGACTAATGAAAACTAATTAATAAACTTTTTTTCACAAAAATATCAAGCAAGCCATGAAGTCTAAAAGCTTTAAAATGATCATTGGAGTCAAAAAGAAGAGAAAAGAGTTACTAACATTAAAAGAGCAATTAGTGCAAGAAAGAATAGTAGAAAAAAGGAAAGAATAGTTAGGAAAAAAAATAAATCTAAATCCTTAGTTGATAATGAAGTTATTATCTCAAACTTTAACTCATTTAAGGAAAAAAAAACTAATTCCTTTTCTAATTTAATACTTGATTTGCCCTTTCCCTCACCAAGAGGTAAAAGGACCATGCTTTTTGAAAAGCCTATCCCTAAGAAGTTAAAGGTGTTGTTTTAACCATGGGTTTAAAGGGTAAGTAGATTGATAAGCCATCTATAGAAGAAATTCAATAATAAAAGATGAAAGAATATGCTAAAATGTTAAGGAATGTTGATTTTAAAGTATTAGGTATGAAACTACCATCACCTAGGAGGTATAATGAACTTAAATATGGCATAGGTATTTGTACTACTATAAAGAAGCCAAAAAAGAAAAAGAAAATAAGCTTAAAAGATCATCATTTCTTTAAGATGAAAAAGAAAAAAAAAAGCTTTTACCATTGTTTAAAGCATCTTTCACCTTTGCTAAGCCCTTTTAAAGATAGCAAACGACACTAATGAAAAGCAATTCATGGAAATACAAGATAATTTTTGTTATTGTGTTAGATAGTTTCCTTAAAGAGTAATCTCAGTGAATTTTAATGATAAAATTGAAAAAGAATAAGAAAAAGAAGGAAAAAAAGGATATTAATTTAGAAAAGTAACCAACTAAACTTGAGAACATTAAGAAGGTAACTCAAGTTAAATGATAAGCACAAGATGATTTGAACAAGCTTATAAATGTTGTTGTTTTAGTTGTATCACTTAAAAAGCATGACATTGTCACCACAAATGAAGCTAACACTTTTTTTGATCTCACACCCATTTCAATAAACTCCATATAGCCTATCCAAACCATAATTTATAGGGAAATGCCATACTCATTTGACTCTTTACCACATACCTTACCATCCATACTTCTGTTGATACCATCCCAGCCACCTAGCACCATACACTCTGCCTCATGATTCACAACATATGGATGCAATTAAAGTATACACCAACTAACTACCTTTAACCTAAACATATATAGACCTCACTTTTTATAAATATTAAGCAATTCATGTTCATGTTGCTACAAATTAGTGACTAGTTAGTCCTTAAAATGCTAAAAATTAGGTTAGCTTGTTAACTTAAAGGGTTAAAATGTTAGAGATATAGATGAATCAAGAAAGAGTTAAAAATGTCAAGCAAGATTAGGAAAGGATGTCAAATTAGATTACTGCTATGTTAAGGGATGCCTTTGAGAAATTTAGAAGGAACTAAAGGAATTTGCCATGATTATTGCTACCAATATTGCTATATTTTTATTCATATTTATTTATATTATTTTAGAAAGATGTTTATTTTATCTAATACTATACCATGTTATTTTAGGTTTTTTCATGTTATTTTTAGGAAGATTCAAAATTGTTTTAGATTACTGTAAGATGTTGCTCATGATGTTTTAGGAAACTACTATGACTAACATGTTATTAGATCCCTAGCACACTGTTCAAACATTTTAGGAGTGAATTTATTGCATTTAGTTTATTGACGTTATAGTCTATTTTTAATAATACTATGCTTTATTAGGATGATCTTATGATCATTTATTATTTTTGATAAGTTCCCTTGCTTATATATTGTGCTTGTTATTTTCTCTACCATTGCTAATAAACTATACAGGTTGTTGAGGTGCATTAACTCAAGGGGAATGCTTTAAATGGATTAATTTTAACTCCTTGTTAGTTTAAGTTTTTGTTTCCTTTTCCTTTCCTTATGAACTTGCAGTCCATGTTTTCCAAACATAACACCACTTCCTTTCATTTATTGCTTTAAAAGTTAATAAGAAAATAAGTTAGTTCATACTTGTCATTATCCTTTTTTATGATGAAAAGGGAGAAAAAATACAAAAGAAAAGTGCAAGCAAACACATTTGCTAAATATGAAAAGGATTACAACATAGGAAAATAAAGAAAACTAAAATCACACACATATATGCTTTGACACTTATATGCTAAACATGTTGCTTTGATATGATCTAATATACAAGTGTTTTGATATATATACTTGCTGATTGGAAATAATTGTTTTGATATTATTGCTACTCTAATATTTATATGTGTGCTATTTTGAAATGCTAAATCAAGAGAGTATTTATTTTCTAACATTTTTGCAAATTATCATTATGAAGAAGGTCCTAAGCTAATTACATTGAACGAGTGTTTAAAAAGTTCAAAATTGATACCTCTGCATTCATTCCAATGCTCACTTAGAAAGGCAATACATTATCTCAATCATAGTGCCCTTAAATTGATATTGAAAGTGTTGAAATGGACAAAATTTCTTAGGCTTCTGCTATTAGTAGTCTTATATGTGCACAAGTCTGCACTCATTCAGATATAGCTTATACTATTAGTATGTTTAGAAGATACTTGAGTAAACTTGGGATGGATCATTGGAGAGCAACCAAGAAGGTAATGATGTATCTTTAAGGTACCAAGAATCGTATGTTAACTTGTTGAAGATCTAATTTACTTGAGATTGTTAGTTACTCAGATTCGGATTATGCCTCATGTACAGATGATCATAATTCAATATCTGAATACATCTTTATGATATTTGGAGGAGTTGTTTCATGGAAAAAGTGTTAAGTAGACACTCATAGTTATCTTAACTATAGAAGTAGAGTATATTGCATGTTATGAGACTACTTCTCAAGTTGTATGGTTGAGGAAGTTGATATTTGGCATGCATTTGGTTAATTCTATATCACGACCTCTAATGATTTTTTACAATAATTCTTCTATTATATAATTCTCTTAGAATCATAGGAATTTTAATTGTATTAAACATTTTGATGTTAAACTCCTATTCATTAGAAAGAAGATTGCTAAATCTCAGACTTACATTGAACACATCCCTAATAGAGATATGCTAGTGGATCCATTAACTAAAGGCTTACCTATAGGAGTATTTAAGAATGATGTAACTCATATGGGTCTTGTTAAATCTTTTGATGAAGCCTAGGTTTAATGGGAGTTTGAGATATACTTGTTTTATTTGTTGATGTTTAAGACCACTTGTGTAATCATTGCTAAGTTTAGATTTTGAAACATTAGTGATGAGTTATATATATATATATATATATATTATTTATTTCCCTATCAAATTCAATGATTTTGAGTTGTTTCTCTTCTAAACTGTGATCAAAAGACTAACTTTATATATTCTATTTTTTTTTAGATTATGAGATAATTAGATTTAAATATCAATTGTTTCCTTATTAGATTTATTGATTCTATATGGTCTTATTCTTTGAATTAAGTTAAGAGCTTAATGTATACTAATTGCTTAATTATTACTATTTCAAATATTTCATGTAATTAATTAATACTATCCAAGTGGAAGATTGTTATATTAAAATAAAATAAATAGTTTATCAGATATTTTTATGTGGATTAACATTAATTAATTTATTAGAATATTTATTTAAGTAATTAATTTTATATTTTAACATTAAATATAAAATAAATTGGGTCTTGATTTAATGTGTATAGTCCGTGATAAATTGGATCATACATAAGTCTATCTAGGAAGAGGTCCTAACCTATAGTACTTTAAAGATTAGTGATTTCCTATTACAAGTTTGGCCTCATGAAGAAAAGAGAATTTTATATAAAAAAAGGCTACTTTTTATGAAAAATTAGGATTTGATATCTCTTTTTCTCTTCTTATTCTCTAAATAATTTAAAGGGTGAAGTAGGTTACAAATTTTGTTTATCATTAATATTTAAATAGATTATGATTTTATCAGATTATATTTCAAGTACACTTATAATTCAAATCATGATTAATTTACATTATTTAATATTTTAAATTATAATATCAACAAAATGTGGGCATGGGTTTCATTGATTTGATGAAGAATCTGAACTTCAGTCATGCTGAATGGGTTTTGCTGGCACTCGAGAGGCTGATGATACAAGCTGCGAGGCTCAAGACAGAAAGATTATTACTTGGCTGTGGGGCCTGCACCCTGGCTTGCTTTACCACTCTATTTATAGCGTAAAAAAGTGCCGGATTATTTGTCTTTATTGATAGCTATTTCCCCGATATCCAATATTATATTGAAATTAAGATTAACGTGACCATGTATAAAACGAATATTTAAGGTTTCCCTATCACGCAAGACAGACAGACAGACACGTATAAGGTACATCATATCTAAATAATGTAAACTTCTAACGCTGAAGTAATGACACAAGGTGAAATGTCAAAATCTTTATAAAGTATATAATTTTTAAAATCTTAAAAAATAATCTAAAATTAATATATATATATAAATTAAAATATCAAAACCTTCGAAAATAAACCTCTACTTATCCCCTGCCTCTGCTCACATAAGCCTCAATACAAAGTTTCTGAAATCACATTTGTACCTTTCTGTTTTTTAGAATGATTAAAGAAAAGTTTCCATTTTATCTTCAAGTGAATTTTAGTTTTAAATGATGTTTGCCTTTATTTTCTTTTGATTTATTATATTCAGGTATCCCACACCTTTTTTTATTAGCTATAAAACTAATCATATTTAGGATAACAATAATAAATAATAAATTCTTTCAGACAAAAGTGACTTCTTGAACTCAACTTTTTATCAAGCTTGAAATGCTTAGGGCCCAGACTACTTCTGCTAAACTAATCAATTGTTGATATGATTGGTTTTAAGTAGAAAGAAATTTTATTTTATTTGCAATTTATTTTTTAATTACTTTTTTAGAATTATAAATTTTATTGAATTTATCAAATATTTTATTAAAAATTATTTTATTTAGACTAAAACAAA
The DNA here is from genome assembly GCA_020226215.1 of Sindora glabra. NCBI lineage: Eukaryota > Viridiplantae > Streptophyta > Magnoliopsida > Fabales > Fabaceae > Sindora > Sindora glabra. Next base: position 32,116,756 of record CM035231.1, read on the forward strand.
TGTTATGTCAAGAGTTTTACTCTCTTTTTAATATTCTATTTATCTTAATATGATCAAAATATATTTTTTAATTGAATTTTATGTAACTTTATATATATATATATATATATATATATATATATATATATATATATATATATATATATATATATTCCAAACCAAATAATTCATTTAACAATGAATTAAAATTATTATTTTTAATAAAATTCTTAGATAATAGAATTCATTTATAAATAAATTGCATTCATTTCTATTAAAATAAAGTAAAATCAATTTAAGAAAATTGTATTCCAAATGATTGTTGTGTTTATTTCTCTATTACTAATTCATCATAGATAATGCCTTATTGCTAAATCAAAGTTTTATAAAAACAATAACCTCAATTGAATCATGTAAAAAGAATAATATTAAATGTGAAAAATAATTCATTATTACCTAATTAATCCATTGTGAGATGAATGTGAAATCAAGATTTACTGCAGGTCATGAATTATTCACGATCAATCTTGATTATAAACTTTAATAAGAATTTGCTACTCATATCAATCCTAAATGAAAACTTAATTGGGGAGATTTTTTTGACACTAATGAGGAGTGTACAAAATCAATTATAAGATTTAAGAGTAGTAACTCTTATTTATATTAATAATATTAGTGGATCGATCCATTGTTGTGAACCACTCGTTACTATATTAGTTAGGTTAGATTACCATTGGATACAAACTATTTAATCATTTTAATATTAGGTCAAACCTTTTTACATCTTATTTTATTATTGAATTAATAAGTCCGTAATAGAAAATCTAACAATCTCTCACTTGGACCATGTAATTCAATAATAATGGATACTTTAATAAGATATAAAAGAAAATTATGGTATCACCATTAGTCTAAATTGAGATTATAAATGTTCAGTAATATAAAATACAGTATTTGATGGGGATATCAATGAAATATATATCCCATACACTTACGTCTTGCTAATTATATATACTATGTACTTACACCTCACTAATCATATACAATATTTGATAGGGATATACATAATAAGATTGCTCTTAATAAGATTGTGCTTAATAAGATTTACATAACAATATTATGATGATATGTGTAAATCTTTACACATTGGTTCAAAACATCCTCCCAAGATGCTAAATGAGAACCATAATTCTCAACACATTATTGAAATATGGTTTAAATATCTTTATAAATATGTTATAATGAAAATGTGCAAGATATATGGCAGGACATGAATGTTTTATTATGAATAATTTATTTATGTACATCTCGAAAAAGATAATTTACATTATAGTACTTCTACTAGCTCAAAACATTTAAAAACTGAGCTAATCTTATATTAATTACATAATCATGATACACTCCTACTATAAAACCTTTGGTTAGTGAATCCACAAGCATACGATTTATGAAAATATGTTCAATACATATAATATGCTCGCATGCCTTCTTTCACATAAATTGATACTTTATATCAAAATGCTTCATACAGGTAGAACTTTTATTATTATGAGAGAAGTTTACAGTAGCAGTATTATCACAATACATGGTCAAGGGTTTTAAAATGCTCTTAACAATCTTAAAACTACCTATAAAGTGGCTTTGTAACATGTCACATATTCTGCTTCCATAATGGAAGTTATTGTTAAGGACTGCTTAATATTTTTCTACGATATGGTTCCTCCTACATTATAAAGATGTATCCAAATATATATTTGTGATCATTTGAACATCCAACAAAGCCTAAATTCAAGTAGCCTATAACTATGGGATCTTTGGATCTCCTATAGGTCAGCATGTAATTTTATGTACCTTGTAGGTAGCTCGTAACTCTCTTTGCAATAGTCCATGTCTCTAATCAAGATTACTCAAATATCTCCCCAATATACTAATAGCATAAGCTATATCAAGATGTATATATACCTAAGCATATATCAGGCTACTAACAATTGATGCATATAGGATATTTTTAATTCTTTCTATGTCAACATCATTTTAAAAATATTGGGACTTGGAGAAAATTTTCCTTTTTAAAATGGGTGTAGAAACTTGAGAGCAGCTTGACATGTTAAATCTCTTCAGTACTTTGTCAATGTAAGTTTACTGAGGCAAACTAAATAAACATCAAGATCTATTATGATAGATCTCTATCCCAAGAACATAAAAGGCATTTCCAAGATCTTTCATGTCAAAATGTATGGATAGCATTTATTTTATCTTAGCCAACAGGTTCACATCATTGCTTATAAGGAGAATGTCATCCACATATAGTACCAGAATAACAAAATTGCCTGCACTCATCAACATATAAATAAACTAGTCTATTGTATTCTCCTTGAACCTAAAAGAAGTCACTACCTCATTAAACTTGAGGATCCATTATCTAGAAGCTCGTTTTAAGTCATAAATGGACTTTTTGAGTTAAAACACAAGATGCGCCTTTCCTTTTCCTTAGAAACCATCTAGCTAGTTCAGATAAATGGTCTCTATTAGATCACCATTTAAGAAGGTTATTTTTACACCTATCTGATATAGTTTTAAATTAAAATGAGCCATCAAATCCATAATGATACCAAATGAGTCTTTAGTTAAAATTGATGAAAATGTTTCCTTGTAATATGTACCTTCCCACTGGGTATAACCTTTTGCTATCAATCTGGCTTTGTACCTTTTAACTTTACCTCAAGCACTCTTCCTGGTCTTAAAGACTCATTTGCATTAATCGACTTACAACCTACAAGAAGTTCCACTAGATCCCATACTTAATTCTTATGCATTTATGCTAACTCCTCCTTCATAGCATTCATCTAATCAGAATAGTTTGAATTAGATGTAGCTTAAGAAAAAATTTTAGGATCAGTATCATCATTAATATCATATTCACGCTTTTGAAGATATATAAGATAGTCATTAGAAATTTTTTATCTGTAAACTCTATGAGATCTTTTTAATAGAAATTCTTCATTTACTTCATTTGGTTTAACATCTTCTATCATTAATTGTACTAGATCAACTAGTGAAGTAATAAAACATAATTCCCTAAATATTGGAGTCAACAGAATAATTGTTCTTTTTTCAATGAAATCCATAATGTGTGGTATTTGTTCCCATTATCCAACTTATTCTTAAAGAAGATAGCTTGGTCAGACTTAATTAATTTAGTTAAATGAGTTGGATAGTAAAATCTACTTCCTCTCAAGCTACTACAGTATCCAATAAAGCATCCACTAATAGTTTCTGAATCAAGTTTTCTTATAGATGGAATATACAACTTTACTTTAGCTTTGCAATCTTAAACTCAAAAGTTCCTTAGACTAAGCTTCTTCTTATATAATAGCTCATAAGAGATCTAAGGGATTAATTTATTAGGAACTTGATTTAGAATGCATGTTGTTGTTCTTAGTGCATCACCTTATAAGATTTCTAGTAATGAAGTATGGGTCAGCATATATCTTACTATATCTATAAGAGTTATGTTCCTCTATTCTACAATTCCATTTTGCTCTAATGTACCAAACATAGTATAACTTGCTTTAGTTCCACAATCTTGTAGGTATCTTACAAAAAAGACTAGGGTTTTTTCCTATTTCATCATATCTTCCATAATATTCATCACCTCTATTAGAATTAACACATTTTATCTATTTTTCTAATTTTAGTTTAATTATTGTCTTGAATAACTTGAATGCTTCTAATGATTCTGATTTATCACTAAATAGCTCCACCCAACCAAATATAGAGTTATCATCAATGAATGCGATAAAGTATTTATAGCCATCTATAGCATAAGATGTGATAGGCCTACTAATATTAGTATGGATCAGTTCTAAAACATTTTTTTTTCTATTTCTCTAACTCTTTATAGCTATAACTATAAGTTTTCCTTTAATGCAATCAACGTATGTTCTAAAATATAAAATCTCTAGAACATGAAGTATTTCTCCCTTTACAAGTATCTAAGTTCTATCTTTAGATATGCATCCTAATCGTCTGTATCATAACATTACGGATCTTTCATTAATTTGACTCATTTTCTTGCTAATAATAAAGTTTAGGATCTAAATAAACTCTATATAAACCATCACATATAAAACCATTACTAACAATAGAAGATTTATAAAATAATTCAAATTTTTCATTTCAAAAATAATAAGAGTATCAATTAGAATCCAAAGTAACAATTAAAATTAAATATCTTTTCATGGAAGGTACATAAATTACATTATTCAATAAAAGCTTATGTCTAGTCTTTAACTTTAACTTCAATGATCCTATGTGCTCGACTTTAACTCTATCTACTTTTTCAAGTCTCACAATTAATTCTCCTTTATTTGGTTTCCTTAGATTTGTCAACCTCTGAAGATAATTAGTCATATGAATAGTTACACCAATATCTAACCACCAAAAGTTTGATGGCACATTAATAATGTTTGACTCAAAATAGATTAGAACTAGATAGGTATCTTTCTTTTTATTTTCAACCCATTTTTTATATTTAAAATAGTTCACTTTCTTATACCCATACTTCGTGTAGTATTTGTAGTTACCCTTGACCTAGGCCTTATTAGGTTTATAGCGCTTTTGTCCACTAAATTCACCTTTCTCACTTTTCTTTCTTTTGTAGTTGTAGTAACCCTTACTAACACCATCATACAGTGATTTCTAAAGCAATGAAAAATATCATCCCTTCTTAACCTTATTGAACTTCTTATACTTTTTGGCTATAGAATCTAGGAACTTTTTTGCATTTTTCATTTTAGGAATACTCTTCTTTATTATTTTATCTATTGTGTACTTTATTACCATCAATTTGTTAGAGTGAGTCAACTTTTTCATGATGATTCTTTTGATCTGTTATAGACTCGGCATTGATATGAGGTTTTCTTCCCTAATCATCAAATCAAGGTTAGATACTGCTAGATATAGTTTTAGTGATTAAGCCTAATCCTCATAATTGGTTCTATTAAGTATTTTAATTATATTTAATTACATAGGTAAAGGAGCTAAGGAAATAAATTTTAAAACACTAATACATATTTAACCCTAGTCATGCTAAAATTTTCCTTAGTAAACTATATAATTGAACTCAATATTATACTATAAGACCTAATACTAATAAGGCATTAAAGATCATATAATATAATATAAGAACTAAATATTATATTCCTAAGATTTTAATACTAATAAGATGATAAAAATTTTAGAAACTTGATCCTTATTTCTATATTTATGTTATCACTAACAAATCCCATTAATATTATTATATCGATAAAGTATTAAAATATTATTAATATGATACTTTTCTTATTTCAACTATCTTTTTTTAAAAAATAAATAAAATTTTATATAATTAGACTCACGATAGGTAGGCCCATAATTATATAAAATTTTATGATATAATATAAGCCTAAATAATTTTTTAAAATTATTTTTCTATGCATAAATATACGTAGAAAAATAATTAATAGACAAATAGTGTCAAAAAATTCCATAAAAATATATGTGAAAGAAAAAAATGCAATAATATTATAGTAAAATTTTTAGTCCAAAATAAAATTATTTGACTATCCAAATTAAATACGCAAAAAATTGTAAAATATTTTTAATTTAAAAAATTGAAAAATGCCAAAAAGTAGCTCATAGAGTGGAGTTAAAAGATTACATTTTAGATGCATATTTTTTTATACATAATAATGCCTTAATGCATCTTTTTAATACTATATATATATTCACACAAAATCATAATTTAATGTACTTTAATGCATTTAATGCCAAAATAGTTTAATTTGAATGAAAAATTCTCTAGAGTAGTTTCTAATGGCTTTTAATTGAGATAATTTTTTTTAATGCTTTAAAACATTTAAAAATATTTTATAATCTCTTTAACTATATTTTAATCATAATAATTGATACTAATTAATTTTCTGAAAAATAATTCATTTTGAAACCAAATATGCCAAAATAAAGAATATTTAAAATGGGCAAACATCATGAAAATATCCAAGTATAAATCACCATATAGTTGTTTTTTTAGGAAATCACAATATGCAAACATCGTGAAATTAGGCAAACTAGGTTAATGTGAATCCAAATGGATGCTTGTCTTTACAATAATCAAATGAAAAATGAATCCAATATGACTCTGAAGTTTATAAATAATGAGATCATCAACAAATTATAAATCATAGCTAGGAGAGATGGACACTATGAAAAATAGGGACAAAAAAATTCAAACTTTCACAACGAATGCTTGTTAATATATTAAATCATATATATATTGGAAATATAATACCTAACTTTAATTTTTTTTTATTGATAGAATTTTCCAACTTTAGATTTCCTAAATTGTCAATTAAAATCATGCTTATAAAATATATTAATATTCAAATATAAATCACAATATGTAAATTATCAAAACCTATAAAATTTATCCAAAGAATGCAAATATATGCCATATATGGATGACTTATACATAAAACTTTTCATATAGTATGTGTATATCATTTATAACAAAATTAAAATTAACATATATAACTTATATAATAACAAAAAAAATAACTCAAGAGTTATGAAATAATTTTAGGATTCAAAGCAATTTTTATTCAAAATAATTCATCACAAAATATAATATTATTCAAAAGATAAAATTTGATTCTTGAAATCATGTAATAATATATTCAATTCACAAGATTCATTGCTTAGAAACCCATTGCTAAATCAAAGTTTTTATAAAAATGATAACCTTAATTAAATTATGTGAAAAATAATTCATTATTACCTCATGAATTCATTATGAGATGAATATGAAATCAGGATTTGTCGAAGGCCACAAACTACTTACAATCAATCTTTATCATGAATCCAATAAAGATTTGTTACTCCTATTATCCCTAGATGAAAACTTAATTAGGGAGACTTTTTTGACATTAATGGAAGTGTATAAAATCAATCATAGGATCTAAGAGTAGTAACTTTTATTTATATTAATAATATTAGTATGTTAACTCATCGTTGAGAACCACCTGTTACCACATTAGTTAGATTAAATTACCACTAAACCTAAACTATTTAGTCATTCTAATATTAAGCTAAACCTTTTTATATTTTATTTTATTATTAAATTAATAAGTCCGTAATAGAAAATTTAACACTTATGCCAATAAGTGAACTCTTTTAATTTAAACTATATATACATGTATATAGTAAATTATATTATAGTGCCACTTCTTAGAATTCCTTTTAAAGAAATATTGGCATTAATTTTTATTTCAAATAAGTACTGATTTTATGAATAATTACTATTGTATTCAAAAATACCTTTTTTTAATTATGAGAATGTGATCATGAATTGAAAAGGCATAATTCTACGATTAGTTAACAATTTTTATATATGACCACTTATTTTCATTTGACTTCATATGATTTTTCAACAAAAAATAAGAAAATTTAATTTTAGTGAGATTTACCTGACTAGAAACATGTAAATTGAGCTTAAAACTTTCAATGATCATAACTTCATGCTTGATTATCTTATTAGGACAAATTATATATTGACTTCATGTAACTTTTCAAAATTTACATGCTAATAAAAGGCTAAAGGCATTTAGCCTGTTTTGGCTAGCAAAAAAAGACCTTTTTCAATGATTTTTCTCAATTTTTCTTCTTCTTTTTATCATTTTGCTAACTTTAATCTCATTTTTTTAATTTAAATTCATTTAAATCCCATATCAAACTTTTGTTCCTTAATTCTTTTGGTATCTAATAGTGCCATAATAACTTTCTTAATAATAAAACTACTAAAGAACATGTTATTGCTTGTAGATAAAATAATAACATGTTATTTGGCATTTTGACAATATCATCAACTAAAAATTCAAGATAAATAGATAAATTAAGTCTTATTAATAATAAAAGTTCCAAAGAATAGCACATTATTATTTTATCTCCAAATAGTAACATCAACAAAAAATTTAAAATAAATAGATAAATTAAGTCTTATTAATAACAAAATTGTTAAAAAATAATATGTTACTATTTATAGACTGAATGGTAATATATTACTATTTGATATTCATAAAGTAATATCAAGCAAAAATCTAAAATAAATGGATAAATTGAGTTTCATTAACAGCTAAATTGTTAAAAAATAGTATGTTACTATTTGATCTTCAAATAAAAGTATTAACTAAAAATATTAAATAATCAAATAAATATATTCTCATTAATAATAGAACGGCCAAAGAATAACATGTTAGTGTTTACTGACCAAACAGTAATATTGATCAAAAACCTAAAATAAAGAGATAAATCATATCTCATTAATAACTAAATTGCTAAGGACGAGCATGTTACTATTTAGTCTCTAGATAGTAATATACAATAATATGTTGCTATTTAGTCTTTAGATAGTAATATACAATAATATGTTACTATTTAGTCTCTAAACAATAACATCAACTAAAAACTTAAAATAAATAGATAAATCAAGTCATATTAACGACCAAACAACCTAAGAAATGCATGTTATTATTTAGTCTTTAAATAATAACATCAACCAAAACCTTAAATAATAGAAAATATCAAGCTTTATTAACAATCAAACTGTAAAGGAAAAACATGTTGCTCTTTGGTCTCTAGATAGAAATATATTACTATTTAGTCTTTAAATAGTAATATTAATAAAAAATTTAAAATAAATAGATAAATAATTTTTTATTAATAATTAAACTGTCAAGGAAGAGCACATTACTATTTAGTCTCTAGATAATAACATACAATAACATGTTGCTATTTAGTCTCTAAACAATAATATCAACAAAAAATCTAAAATAAATAGATAAATTAAGTTTTATTAACAACAAAACTACCTAAGAAGTGTATGTTCCTGTTTGGCCTCCAAATTATAACATCAATCAAAAACCCTAAATAACAAGAAATATCAAGCCTTATTAACAACCAAACTACAAAGGAAGAATATATTTCTCTTTAGTCTCCAAATAGTAATATTTACTATTTTATCTCTAAATAGTAATATTAACTAAAAATTTAAAATAAATAGATAAATCAAAACTTATTAACAATTAACTGCTTTAGAAGTGCATGTTATTGTTTGGTTTCCAAATAGTAATATATTACTATTTAGTCTTTAAATAGTAACGTCGATAAAATATTCAAAATAAATAAATAAATTGAGTTTCATTAACAATCAAACTATCTAAAAAGTGTATGTTACTATTTAATTTTTAAATAATAACATTGATAAAAAAAATCTAAATAATAAGAAATATCAAGTCTCACCAACAATCAAACTGTTAAAGAAGAGCATATTATTATTTAGTTTTCAAATAATAAATTGACTAAAAACTTAAAATGAATGGATTAGTCAAGTTTTATTAACAGCTAAACTATTTAAGAAGTGTATGTTACTATTTAGATTAAACAGTAACATGTCACTACTATTTAATTTTTAAATAATAACATCGATTAAAAATTTAAATTAATAAATAAATTAAATCTTATTAACAACCAAACTACCTAACAAGTGCATGTTGCTGTTTGGTTTCCAAACAGTAACATTAACAAAAAATATCAAATAATAGGAAATAGCAAATCTTAATAACAACCAAACTACAAAAGAAAATAATGTACTATTTGGTCTCCAGACAGTAACATTAACAAAAAAATACCAAATAATAGAAAATAACAAATCTCATTAACAATCAAACTACAAAAGAAAAGTATGTTGTTATTTAGTCTCTGGACAATAACATCTTACTATTTGATTTTCAAACAGTAATATCAATAAAAAATCTAAGATAAATAAATAAATTAAGTTTTATTAATAATTAAACTACTTAAGAAGTACATATTACTATTTGACTTTTAAATAGTAACATCGATCAAATATTTAAAATAAATAAATAAATTAGGTCTCATTAACAATCAAACTATTAAAAGTATATTACTATTTAATATTCAAATAGTAACATTAATAAAAAATTTAAAATAAATGAACGAATAAATTCTTTTTTTTACCAACTGATGTTTTTATGTCTATTTGCATTTTCATTTTCCCAAAAAGATAACTTTGTTGTTATCTAAATTTTTAATATAATAATAATTCATTGAGGATAATTATTTTTTAAAAAAATGGTAAAAGAAAGAGACTATTCTTTGATGCTATGTAAGATTTTGTGCCTCCAAATTTTTATTTATTTATTTATCTTGACTAGAAATCTATTTTAATCTCTAAAATTGAATTTTTATTAATTTTATTTATAGTTAAAATTTTATATTAATTTAATTTTTGTAAAGTTAAAAATTCTTCAATTTTAATTCTTATAAGTCTTTAGTGTTTTTTTAATTTTTATAAAATTAAAAATTCTTCAATTTTAATATGTGACAAAAGAGATTTTTGTTTTGGTGCTTTTGTTCTTCCTAAGATATGTTGTAAGTATGTCATTTTGTTTTTTAGGTACTATTGTAAATTATAATTTATGGGTATACTTAAATGAAAGAAAGTCAATTTGGGGTACCTTATTATAATAAATTGTAATAAATGATACTAACTTAATTTTTTTTCATATATATATATATATATATGTTTAAATTATTAGCTAGATTATCTTTAGAGACTTTTATTTTTAATTATGAAAAGACTTCTATTTTTTCTTTGTTGATTATTGAAAGACTTAAATCCTATATAAAAAAAAATTGGTGGAAAATAATTTTGGGAAAAATGCAAAAAATTCCTTTTAATTATGAGGAGATTGAATTTTACTTCCTACAACTATATAAAACTTGAATTTTACCTCCACAATTAGTAAGAAAACAACTGTAACACTTAGCGGCAGTTTTGTGTAATTAACGACAATTAAAACTGATGTCATATCATATCATTTAGTAGTGGTTTATAAACCATTAGGAAACTAACAAATATAGCAGTGATTTTCCTGACAGATTCCATTAACTTAATAATAATAGAGATAAAATCCAAGTTTTATATAGTTCTAAAAGGTAAAATTTAAGTTTTTATAGTTTAAGGAGGTAAAATCCAATCATCCTATAGTTGAAGAGGCTTTTTTGCATTTTTTCCATTAATTTTTATATGACGGTTGCGTTTAACAAAATTAATGGACTTTATGTTCAGTGGGTTGTAGAGAAAAAAACAAAGTAAATGCGGCAATCATGCGTCACTTAATTAAATGCTTATTTATTTTCAAACGGTAGGCGACGAAATTGTCTGCATCTCACGAAATTTAATATTTTAGAAATTTACCATTTTAACCCCTTGTTTTTAACTATTAAAATAATATTTCATTTCCTTAATTTTCTAAATGTTTTTCATTTTTAAATGACATATGAATTTACATAAAAAAATATTTTATTTCATTTAATAGTAATATCTGAATTAAGTACAAAAGAATTTTATTTCATTAACAATTCATATTATAATTACATTTATACTATTATGAAATCCATCAAATTTCATCAAATTTCTAAAGACTTTATTATAAATCATTTCATTTGCCTTGAAACAATTTTTATATAAAAAATTTACCTTCATTCTAATTTACTAAAGTACTTTCTAAATTTACTTTTTAATTAAATTTCATACTTTTTTTAACATATTTCATTCTAATTTACTAAAGTACTTTCTAAATTTACTTTTTAATTAAATTTCATACTTTTTTTAACATATTTCAAATAGAAAAATTCATTTCCAAGTAAACTAAAATCATTTATATTGTTTGTAAATTAATTAAAATTATTTAATTCAATTTGAAAAAATTGATTCCAAACCAACCCTTAGTTGATTTGATCATAGATATTGATATCAATTTTAAAGAAACAAACTTTTTGTAAATGCATAAACAAGTGTCAAGATTCATAGGTACTAAAACAGCATATTTATAAATGTTAAATTGCCTCACAAAGGAAAAAAATATTTTTAGTAATAACATTGAAAACTCAATATTACTTCCATATAAATATTATCGATTGTATTTTTTTAACTAAGCAATCTAATCTAGCAAAAGAATATTTATTTTTGATAAGAAACCAACTATTTTTAGATCATTCAGATTAATAAATTATAAAAATAATATATAATAATATTTATATGCATGTCGTATTAAGTTTTCATTGCTAACGTAATAATAGAAGTTTTTTCCTCACAAAGAGTGGCAAAAAATATGGAAAGAATTAATCACCTAGAACGTTATTGCTTTTAACATGAACTTGGGTTTTCTTCTATTATAACAAAATTGAGGCCAAACACATTCACAATTTCACGTGCAATTTTAATTAAAATTGCTAAGTTAAAGGATACGACAAAATTATCACTATGTGTAGAAATTTGTTTAAATAATAACAGTTTTCTATGTATAATATTTAATCCTTTATTTATTATATTTATACAGTTACTCTATATTAACAAAGAATAAATTGTCATTACAATATTGCACTACTACAATTTTCGCTTTTTCCGGCGAATATTGTCCGTCCGAAATAAGAACAAAATCCATCTGAAAACCGTTAGAAAACGTGTGTGGAAATTCAAAAATTTTGTTGTTTTTAACATATTTATTTCCAATGAAAATTAATCAAAAAAATTAATGCAAAATTTGATGTAAAAATTCTCATAATTTCCAATGAAATTTTTAAATGTACGATGAATATTTTTGTAGAAAATTTCAAACACTATGAAATAGTGTGTAAAAAATTCTTCCTCCTCACATTTTCCTTCCTTCTTGGTGTAGGTGTTGTGTTCTTGAATTTTCTTGATTTTTATTATAGCAATTTAGAAATAAATATTATAATTATGAACCGATTAATTTATTTTTGGGACCTTATTTGCTCATTTTTGCAGGTTGATTTCAACATTTTTTGGGATATTTTATGCAGTTTCAGGCTATTATCTCCATAGAGGCTTTGCTTCCCATTTTCTTCTTACTTTGGTAGTATTTTTTTTTCATTTATTTATAAATGTATGTGTTTACTTTATTTAGTTAACTATAAAAACTTATTAGTTTCATAGTAATTGGAAATATTTATTAATTTTATATAGTTTAGTAAATTAGAATCACTTATTAGTTTGGTATATATGTTAATTAGAAATGTTTATTTAATTTTATTTAACTAATTATTTAGTTTATTTAGTTAATTAGAAAGGCTTAATTCTTAGTTTCATTAATATGTAGCAAATGCTAACAACCACTCTCATGGCAATGGACAATACACAATACATTAGACTATAATTACCCTTATATATATTATCTTAGAATTTATTAACAAAATCTCAAATTAATATGCTCCTTTATTTTAATACAATATTAAATAGAGAGAAAATGGAAATGTTAATAATTAAGAAAGAGATTGAAAAGGGTCAATATAATAAAATTGGATTCAAATTAGTGGAAAATGTGAAGCTACAATTGTGTTATACTCTTTATAGAATTTTAGAATTTTAGTCCATCAATGAAATAATTAATTAATTATGATAATGACAATAAAAAATAAAATTTTAATTGAAATAGATAAATTGTGATAAGAAAATATGAATGAGAAACTAGATAAAGGAAAACTAATTAATTGAACAAAAATTTGAGGTGGGAACCATGTGTGAAAAAGTTGAGAAAAGGTAGATGAAATAAAATATTTAAGAGTTTATAATGTTTAGAGGTGAGTAATTGAATATGGAAAAGATTTATGATATTTTTTTCATTTTATCCCTACCCAATTTCCATTTTTATCCCTTTCAAATTAGCCTATAACCTTATTTTTCCTAAACTTCAAATCTCTGACCCCAAACTTCTCCAACTTCCTTTTGTCCTGTTTTATCTTTTCTTCCAAACAAGTTAGAAGGGAGTTAATTTTTACCAAATTCTTCATACAATCAAGATAATGGTACCTAAACCTCTATTAATGTCAAGTTTTTCTTCCATTTCTTTAGGATTTAGTGAAACTTAACCTTTAAGATCCTAAAGAAAAAGATGAACCTTAATCTCAAACTTATTAGTTTTGGATGATTAAGGATGACTAACTTACAATTTCTTCTAGCAAGAGAATCCTTCATACTCTGTGAGTGAACATTTTAGCTCTATTTTAAAATTTTAATTTGATTTGTTTAGCTTGAGTTCTAGGTTTTTTATGATTATATGAAGAATGTGCTGATTTAGGGTGTTTGATATATGTTTGATGTTGAGAATGTCATAAATGAGGTGAGGAATAGCAATATTAATTATTTGGTAAGGTGTTATGGCCTAATATATAAGTATGACTGCAATTTATAGCATATGCAAACAACTTCATGCTAGAAATCTACATAAAATGGGATAGTAATCAACTAAATAGCTAACTATAATTTGAGAATTACTCTCTATGTAGCCATAATCAATAATTTACTGAAGTTTTAGCCTCGAGAGGCTTGTAGTCTATTACATAGTTAACTATGGGTAGAAAGGTTGCCTTTTGGAAGACTATTGTTGTGTATGTAGTTAACTATCAAATTAGACCTTGCTTTCTAGTGATTCATAGTTGACTACATAGTTAACTATAACCATATTTAAAGGTCTTATAGTCAATAACATAGTTAACTACTTAGGCTTATTTCCAATCCTTAGATCTTTAATAGTTGATTATGCACTCATTTTAGCATAGCATAGCCAACTATATTATTGACTACGTTTCTTAAATTTCATGATTTATGATATAAAAGAGGATCGATTGAATTAAGTAATATATGATGTTAAGTATGATTATTTTATAGGGTATCGAAATGTCATGATTTGAATTATAAGTTATAAATAATATTAAATTTAGTATGAATCATGAGAGTTAAGATGAAGGTAACATGTTGCATACAATAATCAAATATTGAATCTAGTAATGAGTTGTAAGGGATAAGGTTGACCCAAAGAAATAAGGATACGCTTGTAAGGAATAAAGATGAATGAAAATTACAAAGAGATTTATTTACTTTCATTATTTTGTTATTCTTATACCTTGTGTAATATGGATGTGGCATGTATGTGTGTATCTAGGTAATGGTACAATGCTAATGATAGCTATACTATAAATTTTGTGGCCTAAGTGTTTTGGTATACAAAAAGGTAAATTCAATCCATAAGCTTTTACTTAAAATTTTAAGATTATGTTACTTGAATGTTTGCTCACTAAGTTCTAGATATACCATTCCATGTTTTTCTTTTATAGATTCTCACTACAAGGAAAAAGCACAATAGCGACAATACTTTTAATGATAACAAATTTTTTATCATCGCTAAAATTATCACCAATTATACAATCATCAGTGATGTATGAAATTGCATTTCTTGAGACTAAAAAATTGGTAGGAAAATGAAATATTCAGCAATGACTTTGTTATTACTGAAAAAATTAGGTGGGAAATTTACACTTTTTAGCGATGATAAGAGTCGTTGTAAAGAGTTTGGCGACGACTTTTGTTGTTACTGAAGAGATTAGTGGGAAATTGTTCCCACTCTTCAGTGATGGCAAGAGTTATCATTAAAAGGTGGAAATATACATTGACACCTTTCTACAATGACTTTTGTCATCGTTGAAGGGTGGAAACAATTTCTTATAGTACTCTTTAGCAATGATAGTGTCGTTATTGAAGGGTCAGAGTTTTTACCGATAACTCTTTAACGACAAGCAAGTATTTTGTCATCATTAAATAGTTTCCTTATAAATGCACTCCAGCACCGTTTAGCTTTCATTTTTCACGCGATGATAAGGGAATTACGAGAAAAAACTAAGGTAAGTTAGTTTTGTAATTTTTTTTTATAAAATAGTGTATTTATTATTTAAATATATTTTTGATGTATCATAATATTTTATTTTTATAATCTTAATTTGTTAGTTATTGTTGCTATTGATCATTGTTTGTGGTGAGTATTTATAGAAACTTTGATCAGTAAATTTTTGCCATTGAGATATGTAAGTTAAAATTTATAATATTTTATTATAATATATAATTTATAAGATAAATAGTTTGTAATGAATTAATGGAGTTTATGATATAATTGCTTTGGTATGAAATAAATTTTATTTAGTTTTATATATTATAAATATTAAATTTGTTTACATAATGTTGTTTTTTGTGTAAAATTTATAAATATAAATTTTATTGTTATTATGTAACCTTTGAATTATAATTTTATATAATATGATATATGTGTGAATTGCTTAGTTAGATTAATGTAAGATGAAATTGTTATGACATTTTGTTTATAAATTTTAAAATTTATGATATAGTTTAGGAGAACAAAATTATTAGTTTCATTGAAATAATGTAAAATAAAACATTAGGATAATTATATAAACACATTTTAGAAAATACATAATTCTTATAATATATTATCTAGATGTTTAAAATTTGAAGCCAAATAATTTTGTAGCCAAGTTTGTTTAGACTCTTTATTATTTAAAATTGAAGTCAAAACATAACAATATAAATTACATTATTTACACTACACAATAAAAACAAAACCAAATGAAAATGAGACAACACAAAAACTAATCCATTTCTCATTTATTAGTGTATTCTCTTTCATGATTCATAATACATTCCCACTCAATATAATGTTTTATCAAAGAATTTGGGCAATTATGAGTGGGCCTTTTTTATTTAAATAATTTTTTAATTTCAAACATAAAAAAACCCTTTCATTTGACCTATATTCAAAATTTATCTTTAAAAATTATTTTTAAAGATAAACCCTAAACACAATCAAAATAAGTAATCTTTAATTACTTTTTGAATTTATTTATTTTTATTCTAAGTGCTAATTTTTTAATTAAGTGAAATATTTTTTTATTTAAAATTTCAACCACCCTTTGATCTTAGTTTTTCTTTGATTCAAAAAAAAAATTGAGAATAAGAAAATAATTTCTAGAAACAATGAGAAGAAATAATTTTTAAGTATTTTATAAAATAAATTTTATGTATATAATTCTAGTCGCTAAAATAACAATAATATTAAATTAATGTAGAACTTATGAAACTAATATTAAATGTATGGTAAAATATTTTTTAAGACTAATCTAGTAATCTTATAATCTTTTGGATATTAATTTAATGATATTTACTCTAAAGCTTCTTAAAATTTGACAAAAATATTTTTGGAAAAATAGAAATATAAAATATTAAATTGATGAAAATTATTTTATTTATTTAATGTTAAATATAAATTTTTTTATAAAATAGTAGTTACATTTTTTAAGAAAAAAACTTACTTTCTTTCATTGTTATAATTTTGAATGTTATTTTTTAATTACAAATACAGGTAACATATTATTCTTCTTGAAATATATATATATATATATATATATATATATATATATATATATATTATTTTCTACAAAAGGTTTTCTAATAAAATAATCGAAATGATCATATAATAATAGAAATTTAAAAACTTTGAATGCTTGAAAATTTATCAGTACTTATAAAATGTATGTCTCGTAAAAAAAGTTAAATTGTGTATCCTATGAATATAATAAAGTAGGCCACAAAACTGAATTCCTAATTCAAAATTATTAAACATATCAATTTATGTAGATATTTAAAAAAATTAACAATGTGGATAATAAGATACTTGAATAATGGTACTCATAAATGTCATAATACAAGTTTAAAATTATTTAAACATATTTTTACAATAATTTTAAATAGAATTTTATTTTCATTTATATTGTAAACTTAGACTCATTCAAGGGTTGATTAATCTCTATACATCAACCAACCTTTAAATTATCCTAAAAAATTAGATAGTTTAAGATATATCTCATAGTTATTATTAATAAATTATCTAGCTCTCATTTGATATTATAAAATTTTTTGGCATTTTCATTGTTCTCCAAGTATGAACTATACTAATGTATAGTTCACACATTTGAAAAACTATAAGGAGATATTGTCGAAATTTTTGCATGTAAGAAATGATGAGTATGGATAAATTGATAAAATTATAATAATATAAATATCTCAAATGGGATATGACCCTACCCTTTAGAATTAGAGTGATATAGTGGATTTAAGGCACATACCAGATAGTGATCATAAGACATAATTTCATAAGAAGTTATTTTCTTCTTATTTAGTGGTATGATGTCTACAGATAAAAGCTAGATACATCTATGAAATTATTTATCCGATGAGTATTGGAATGGTGTGGTGGCATTTACTAAGAGAGCTAAAAACTTTATTGATGAAAGGGGTTTGGTGAGATGTCCATGCAAGAAGTGTGTGAATCTATTATTTTGAACACTAGGAATGTTAGAGGCATATATCATAGATAATGGATTCCATCCATTATACACAAATTGGGTACATCACGATGAAGTGGATGTTTCAACTTTTGAAGGGACAAGAGGAGTATCTCTAAATGATATAGATGAAATGGTGGACATTATACACAATTTTATTAGCCTTCATGTACCTAAAGAAGTAGTTCACAATGAAATGGAAGGGAATGAGGATGCATATGAGGGGAAGATTGGATTGAGTTATAGTACTTGTGATGACCTATTTAAGCAAGTAGAAATAGAATTGTATCCGAGATACACATCATTTTTAGCCTTGAACTTTTTAGTAAAACTCATACACTTGAAGGTGAAACATAAGTGGACAAATAAGTTATTTAATGCTCTTTTAAAGTTGTTGAAAGAGGCACTTTTGAAGAATAATAAATTTCTTGAATCATATTATGATGCAAAAAAAATGGCTTAACAAGTTGAGGTTAGGGTATAAGTCAATCTATATGTGTAAGCATGATTGTGCACTTTTCTAGAAAGAAGATGCTTTGAAGGATAATTATCCAATTTGTAAAGAAAGTTAATGGGTCGACAAAAATACAAAAAGGAAAAATGTGCCTTAAAAAGTGGTTTGATATTTTCCATTGACTCCTTGATTAAAATGATTATATGTGTTGAGGCATATGTAAAGGATGTGATATAGCATCATACTAAAAGGTCAATAGAGGAAGAGGTAATGCAGCATGCTATTGATGGAGAAACTTGGCAGGAATTTGACATGAGGCATCCTTATTTTTTCACTAACCTACAAAATGTTAAATTAGATTTAAGTGCAAATAGATTTAATCTTTTTGGTGATAAAAACCTATCTTATAGCATGTGATCAGTGGTGATAACTATCTATAATCTACCTCCATAGCTATGCATGAATCAGTCCTTTTTCATATTGACTCTTTTAATTCCAAGGCTACAATTGCCAGGCAAAGATCTTGATGTCTTCTTACAATCAATTATAGAAGAATTAAGGCATCTTTAGGAAATGGGAGTTCAAACTCAAGATGTAAATACAAATGCGATGTTTAACATGTGAGTAGCTTTGTTGTGGACTGTAAATAATTTTTCCTTTGAAGCAGTCTTTCTAGGTGGAGTAGACAAGGATATAAAGCATGTCCTACGTGTAATGATGATACTCCATTAATTCAAGTTAGGGGAAAAATAGCCTATGTTGGTCATTATCGTTAGCTTTTAAGGAGTCATACATAGAGAAATAGAAAGAAATTCAATAGGAGGTTGGAGAAGAGAAACCTTCCTTTTCTTTTTACCAATGAAATTATCATAGACCAATTAGATAGAGAATTCCTGGAAAACATGCTCAATTTGATGGTTAAAGCAAAGGAAGGGTGCCAATGAATTTAATTAGAGTCAAAGAAGCATATTTTTTTACTTTTCATATTAGCTGACAATGAACTTAAGACATAACATAGATATGATACATGTTAAGAAGAATATATGTGATAACATTCTGAGTACATTATTATATATCAAGCATAAAATAAAGGATACGGACAATATGAGATGAGATCTGAAAGACATGAAGCTAAAGGAAGACTTGCATCTATATGAGGAAAATGACCAACTTTTCAAATCACATGTTGCATACATGGTCAACCAAGAAGAACAAAGATGGTTTTGCTAGTATATAAAGAATATGAAATTTCTTGATAAGTTTGTTGGGAGTCTCAAGAAAAATGTCACTGATTGTGACATGAAGTTAAAGAGGTTGAAATTACATAACTATCATATTATCATGCAGAGATTGTTAGGACTTTCAGTCCAAGAATTTTTACTAAAGGAACTATCAAGCCTAATTATTGAGTTGCACAACTTTTTTAGCCAAATATGTGCTAGAACTGTTAATAGGAGGGATGTCCTATAAGCTAAGCAAGACATTGTTATAATTTTATGCAAGCTTGAAAAAATTTACCTTCCAACATTCTTTGATATTATGCTTGAAAAAATTTACCTTCCAACATTCTTTGATATTATGGTTCACCTGGTGATGCATTTTCTTTACAAAGAATTACAAGGAAATCTTATTCATTTTTTATGGATGTACCCATACGAGAAATACATAAAAAATTTAAAAAATTATGTCTAAAATTGTGCTTGATCTGAGGGTCCAATTGAAAAAGGATATGTTGTCAATGAGGCACTAATATTTTATTCTATGTATCTAGAATGAATCAAAATTAAATTCAATCATCCTAATCGAAATTTGGATGTAGCACCCAATCAAACAAAAAGGGCCCTATCAATGTTCCGATCTTAATATCAACTGGTGAGGAAGAAGGTTATTTCTCACTTTAATAGGAGGGATTGAGATATTGTCGTATGGTACATTTTAAACAATTGTACTAAGATTAAAAAATATTGCCAATAAGTTTCTTCCTTTATTTGCACTTTTCTCCTAATTAATTATAATAGACTAAAATACATATGTTTTGTAGTGAGTATTGATGAGAACTCAAATGAAGTGGTGCTAAAAATGTTAATAACTTACAAAGAAAAAAATTTCCTACATGGTACATTTTGAATAATTGTACTAAGATTGAAAAGTGTCTCCAGTAAGTTTCTTCCTTTATTTGTACTTTTCTCCTAATTAATTATAATAGACTAAAATATATATATTTTGTAGCGAGCACCAATGAGAACTTAAACAAAGTGCTTGCAAATAACAATTCCTTGCATGGTTCTACTCTAACGTAAAGGCCTATTCTTCCTAGATGTATTATATCAATTATGTAAATATTTTTCCTTATTCATACTTCTTCTCCAGTTTAATTCTTTATAAAAATGCTATTTTCATGGATGTGCCATTTAAATAGAAACGGTTCCCCAAAAGCCACCGAAGAGTTACTATCATTAGCATCCAATTCAAGTTTTACTATCATAATATACTCAATGTGTATTATAAATGGAGTGCATTTTATAGTTAAAACTCGGGATGCAAAGTATAAGCATAGAACAATGGCATTTTCATTCTAAGTACTGATGATAATATGTTTTATGGTATAATGGAGGACAATATAGAGTTAACTTATTTAAATAAATGTAGTGTGACTTTATTCAAATGCAAATGGTTTGACACTGATCCTACAAAAAGAAACTTTGCATTAACAAAAATATCATAAGCATCTCTATCAATGGGTAATGGTACAAAGATAACCTTTACATACTACCTAAGAAAAATAAGTCTTTTACATTGATGATCTTCTTAATGGGCTAAATTGGAGGGTCATCCATAATGTGGTACATCAGGACATATAGGATCTACCTAATGATGAAGATAGTGCACAATATTTGTCATTCCTGCAGGAAAGTAACTCCTCCAATTTCAATCTCACAGTTGATCTTCGGGATTTCCATTTAGTAAATTTAAGGGATAAAAGAAATGGTCATTCAGTTATTTCATCTTTTGGGAATACTGGATCCATTGGAAATGTAGGGAACATCTTTATTGATGATGAAGGTAGTTCCAAAGATGAAATAATTGAATATTATATAGAGGAGGGGCTTCTACAATCTAATAATGATGAAGAAATTGATGATCATGAGGATAAGTCTATTAGGTTCATCACTACTGATTCAATCAAGGAAATAACATTTTTTTACATTGCAACTTATGATTATGTAGGAGTAATTGTGTAATAGAATTATATAAATACAAAATTTTTTATCATGTTGTCACTCAATTTGAATGTGGACTTTTCTCTTAAATACTTGTGCAATATGTATTATCTTAATCATGGTAGATGTTGAGGGATGATACTATAGAGATAACACTGGAAGGAACCCTCCATGTCAGTCTACTCATATTCTATCATAGTGTGGGGTATCAAGTATCTTTTCTTATTGTACACATTTAAGTTAATTATTTTCTATTATCCATTAAAGTGGTAGCTTCGAGAAAGAAGGGCTTGGTGAGAATGCTAGCCATCTCCCTTGCGATATTGGAAGCATGATCCGAGCCTATATGTTGCCTTATTATAAATCATGGCAAGCTATACCTCAATGGCTATAGGATAAAGTCATGCAGGAGGTTTGCTTAAGTATCCATCTCCTCTTTATCTTGACTTAGTTATATTTAATATTGAAATACTTGAATATAGTAGTCACAACTTTACTAAATGTTTTCTAATGTAGTGCTACTTTGAGTTCTAAAGCATTTCTAAGGGTGAACAGGATAAAACACTTAGCAATTTGATGTAAATTACTACTACCCTGTATAGAGACTGGAAGTATAGGTTGAACAGGTATTTTTTATCACATAGGGGTGATCGAAAGCAGCATTATGACTTGGACTGTGTTAGACATTACGTGTCGCAATTTGTCTTGTTGCAGATATGGCAGAAGTGTATGGACTTCTTTGACAGTGACAATTACAAGGTAAGTATGACATTTAATAAAGTCATGTCATTATTTGATATATATATATATATATATATATATATATTTATGAATGTAGCTATATTGTATGATTATTTTTTATTTTGTAAGAGTTATATATGAAAAATGCAAATAATAGGGCGAAGAAGGTGATGAATGATTAGCATAGATCGAAATCTATTGCCACACATTGTTACAATAAGGTAATTCAACTTATTATTCATGATTTAAATGTACAATTTGTTTGTAAACTCAATAAATATAGTTGTCTTTTTTATCTTTTGTAAAATATAAATAAAGAAATAAGGAGATTGGTAAGCTGCATTTGGTTCTTGAGAATTTTAAGGATCAACATATATATATGTCAGGGGAGTGGGTGCATTTGACCTATGAGGAGAAGTATGTAAGTTAGCTAAACTTTATTTTTTAAATAGAATTTTATGAATGCATTTTGTAATCTTTATGATTGAATTTTATTTTAATAATTCAAGGCAAGGATGACTGAGCTGTTGGCTCAGCATATACAGTCTAGTGTATCATTCATCGACTCACCTAGAACTCCTATATAAATCAATGAGGCTGCTTCACCAATGAAGTGTTTAGCACTCGCCGAAGGTATAGGAGGTTAGTTAGGCATATGCTAGCTAGTCAGTCTTATCATTTAGCGAGCACTTTTGGCATTAGGGGGAGCTTATAGTATATGTCCTAGATCGATAAGTTGTAGGAGCAGTTACAGTAAAGTCAAGAGCAGTTGGAGTAAAGCTGAAAGCAACTGCAACAAAGCTAGTGATTAATTCAAGAGTAGCAGTAATAGCAAATGCAATAGTAGTTTGGGTCATATCTCTTGGAGCTCACCTCTATACTTAGATAATACGGTCTTGTATTGCCTCCGCCACCATTCATTGCTACATCGCTTGAGCTGAGTAGATTTGTCACTACATCCACCACATAGCCACCCTATCTTTCTTGGCCACCACTATTAATGTATCATTCACGTTATCAGGATGATAATGATAATAGTGCTAGCAAGATAACGATACATTGGGATATATGCACTTCCCCTTTCCATAAACTATTATGTATATACAAATTTTTCTTTATATGTACACATTTATATGGATTGTGTATATGTAATTTATTTATATATATTATTTTATTATTATTCATTTTTTTATTCGATCATGTGATCATGTTGTGTATTATTACTAATTCAACTGAATTGAAATAAAGAATATTCTAATTTATGTTATTAAATATAACATGTTATTTTAATTATATTTAATTATAATTATAATTATAATTTACAAGTTTTATTTTAATATTTTTAAAAATTTACTAAAAAAAATAAGTGTTGAATACAATTTCTATAAATTAAAAATAAATTTTAAAAAATAAAAATCAAACTTTCAACGATGACTTAGTCATCCCTGAAAGTTAACTTTTGGCTACAACAAAAAGTCATTGTTGAAAGTCAAACCTTTAGTAACAACTTAGTCATCATTGAAAGTTAATTTTCAGTAATAACATTTTGTCATTTTTGAAAGTTAGACTTTTAGCAATGACACTATCGTCGTTAAAAGTTAACTTTTAGCGATGATAAAAAGTCATTGCTAAATGTTATTTTGTTATTTTCAAAATGGACCAATAGCAATGACTTTTGTCATTGCTAAAAGTTAAATTAAAAAGAAATTAATTGTGAAAATGTTTCCAATAACAATTTTGTCATTAAAGAAATGTGAACTTTTATTAATGACATTTTATTGTCAATGTTGGTGGCTTTACCTATGAACTTATACTGATGACATTTTTTTCCAATGACTTTTGTATTTAGCAATGGCTGAGTATTCTACAGCAATAACAAATGTTATCATTGAAGACCTTTTTCGTTGTAGTGTCTTAGGTTGAGTCGCCTTTATCATTACTTCAAAGTTAGATTCTTGGAAGTTCTCTAGCATGGTAATAGGTAGCTATAAATGTTTTGATTATAAAAAATATTTTAGGCCTTATTCTATAAAAGGTTCAAAGGTAGAAACACATGAACTCATTACCTTTAAGGCTAGTTATGCTAGCTTATTCTCTGGATTGGATGGTTTATAAGTAGGTTTAACTTCACTTTTGTTATCCCTTTCATTACATGATTTCTTTCCCTTACCAACTCATATGTGTTTTAGTACTTTATTAAGGAATGTAGGTTAGGCTAATGGAAATCAAATAATTAGGTTTGGTTAGTTTGTGACAAGTTGCTACATTTGGTCATTGATAAGTTGGACTCCATGACAATGCTAGGGTCAAATACACTTGGATAGGAAAATCCAACATCTAACCATTAATTAGGATAGAAGTCATGAAAATGCAAGGGTCCTATACATTTAGATATCTAAACACACCATCTAGCCACTAATTAATGTGGGCCTTATGAGAATGTAAAGGGTCTTAAACATTTGGATGGTTAAATGCAATTACATACTAGATGAAAATGTGATTTTATTAAAAATAGGAACAAAATATTAAATGAAACCCTATTATTAATTGTTCCATTAAAAGTGAAAACAAAACATTAAACAAGATTCTATTTTCAACATTAAATATGATTAGTTAGAAACTATTAATTATAGCTTATCCATCACCTCAAAAGTGGTCATTAGGGTTGCTTTGATTTATATTAACCAACAAGAACTAACTAATTGAAAATGAAAATGGTTGGTTAATGGCAATTTGAAGCACCTTTTAATCAATTGTGAACTAGAAAGCAAGAGAATTTTAGTTTTTTTATCGATGGTGGGCCATAGGTATGTTAACTGCTAGGAACTAAACCAACCAAAGTAAGAAAGAAATGAGGCCATTTGGTTCATTGAAGCCATGCATTTTAGGAAGATTCTAGAAGCTTTTCAAACCTATTCAACATTAGATTAACTTCAAAACCTATTCCCTTAACCCAGTAAAGCACTATTAGAGATTCACTAGCTAATTCTACCTTACCAACCACTCGCCAGCATTGGAAACCACTTTCTAGTTGGAACCATCCTACTCCCTAAGTAAGATTTGTTGAAAATTGTATTGTTCATCTAACTAGAACTTCTCTTCTACAATGTTTTCACAAAGGTAAGGCTTGTTTGGTTTGTTTATTTTTAAAGATCATAAATGATTTAAAGCTTATGATTTACATCTCCAATATGAAATTACTAATATTATGTGATTGTATTGTACTTTTGTTAGTTGTTTGGATCTAAAACTATAGTGGTTGCATTGGTTTTTATCTTAGGGTGGTGCACTTTATGTTTTGCGAGGATTTGTGATGTTAAGGCTTTGATCATTAATTTTGTTGTGTGTATGAGTGGTAGTATATAATGTATTAAAAGGATGATTTTTTGGGAGATAAAAATGCATGCAATAATAGCTATTGGCAATATAGTCAATAGTATGCTACAATTTTGTTAGTTAGTAACAAAAATTATAGGATTACAAGTAGTTAATAAAAAGAACAAAATAATTCTACATTTGGAATGTAATTATTTACAAGGCCATTCAACCTTTGCTTGTTTCTTTTTTCTTTTCCATGTAAAATGAGCCATCAACTTCTCTAATTTTTGCTTTCCTCTTTATTGGATTTAACCAATGTGAATTAAACAAAATTATAGGTAAGTGTCAACCATCAAGACCAGCTAAAACCTAATTGAGTGTAATTGTCTTGATCAATTTTAGAGTGAGTTATACAAATGAGTTCAATTTATTGACTCTTTGATAAGAATCTATGATATATTGTCCCAAAGTTCAAAAAATAACAAAAGAAAATAGAAAGATGTTCACTCCACATATTAGAAAATAGAGAACAATAAAAGTGATAAGTGATATTTTAGATGTTATACTGGGTGAATCCTTTGATAAGTTTAACATAGTAATTTTCTTCCTAATTTAAAAAATACTGCCACATTATCATAGAAATTAGTTATATTCTTTGCTTGTCATCTTAAGATTTTTATATAATTTTAAAAATATCATCATATCAAAATAAATATCAATGAGAATGTAAATTGATGTAAATTAATCAACATAAATGAGTAAATTTCTAATAGTGACACATCAATTTTTTTAAAATAAAATCAACATCTAAAGTTATGCAAATATCCAACATTTAAAAATGAAATCACCTAAAACATCAATTTTTTTTAATAAATAATCGACATGTTTTCTATCCATGAAACTTTAGATGTTAGTTCATAAAATAACTAATATCTAAATGTTATTTCATAAAATAACTAATATCTAAAGTCATAAGAGCAATGACATTTTTTATCTTTAATTAAAGCAAGTTTTATTTTTCCTTCTATATTACTTTCACTATCCCTCTTATTTGTTTTTAAGCTCGTTCTTTGTCTTTATCCAGCTCCTTCTCTAAAATATTATATCTCACTCTATCGTCCACTGTAATGTCCCGAATTTTCAATTCTATTATTTGAATCTCTAAATTCTGAGGCCGTAGAAATGAAGAGCACGTTTGAATTAGCTTGGTGGGTGAATCTTAAGTTGAAAGGAATTAAGTGTAAGGGTAAACAAAATTTTTGAAGGAAAAAGGATAGTAGGAAAAGAATTAATTTTCATAAGCAGTATAAATGATCAGAGGAGGTTAGAGAACCCTAAAAAGGGGAGTTATCTAAGTCTGACAGTGTAAGGAATTTTAAACAGACAGAAATCCTATGGACTAATTTGCAAAAGTGCAAAATCGAGTGTGGTTAAAGTGTAAATAATTAAGGATTTTGGATTTAATATAAATAACTAAGAATTTAGGGTGCAATATGTGATTTTAATTAGTGTGACCAATAGACTCATGACAAGTGTCATTATTTGAAGAAATGGCAAGAATAGCCTTAATAATTGGTGAAAAGGACTAAAATACCCTTGGAAATCTCAAAAAGGACCAAAATGCCCCTAGAAGCTTCATGAAAACCCTACCTTCTTCTCTATTTCTTCAAAAGCTACAAAAAACGTGCAAGAGAGAGAAGGAAGAGAGAGAAATCTTCTTTTAAGTTTTTCACCCAAAAATAGTGAGATTTAGGCTTGGGGGTAGAAGGGAAAGTTGCTCTTCTCATCAAGCTCTATCCATTGGTGTGTTTAGATTGAAGAAAAGCTTAAGTTTGATCAAGTTTGGGGAGCTCTAAGTGAGGATTTTCAAGTTACAGCAAGAGGTAAAATTGTTCTCCTCTAAAAGCTCTTTAAAGTACCCTTTTTAGTTTCTTGAGATTTTGATGTTGGAGTGGTCAAAGGTAGTTGATCATGGAGTTTTGGATGATTTGAACATGTCTAATGATGTTTTAAATATTGTTATGTTGATTTATGGCTTTAGTTTGGTGTAAAAATAGCAAGAAACCATGATGTACACACTTAGGTTTTAGAGGCATAATGGTGCATGTGTGGATTTGGCATGATTTGTTTGGAATTTGGTTAAAATGATGAAATTAGGATGATTTTTATGAGTTATGAAGCCTATGGAAGATGAATTTTAAGTTATGAAAGTGTGTATGAAACTTCCCTTTTGAGAGGCCAAGGGGAGAAGGAGGTTTAGCCATGTAAATTGTGTTTTTGGAAGATCAGTAATGTACACGGGTAGAACACGGCCCATGTTGTATCCCATGTTCTGTACACGGGGTACAACACGACCCATGTTGAACCCCGTATTCTTCTACGAAGGCTGATCAGTAATGTACATGGGGCAGAACACGACCCATGTTGTACCCCATATTCTAAACACGGGGTAGAACACGGCCCATGTTCAACCCCGTGTACTTTGTCAAGTGAACATTTTGGCTTTAAGTCTTCACATTTTGCATGGTTTTGCCTTTGGATCCTTTTCTAATGTTCATATGTGTCATTTCAAGGCTTGAAAACAAGATATAGAGCATCTAAGTATGCATTTATTTAAGTGGAGGAAGTAAAGAATACATGAGATTTAAGGAAAGTGATGATGTTCTAATAAGAACTATGATGTGTATTTGTATAGACTAAGGAGTGACAACTTGGAAAGGCAAGATGAAGTGTAAAGAAGTTATTGAGTGAGGGCAAAGGAAACATCACATTGGAAGCTTATAAAAGGTAGCTAGCTTTATCCTTAAGCTCTGTTTTCTATTTACATGATTTGCGGTATACTTTGCCATTATATGAATGTGTATGAAATAGATGTGTGCATACCCCGGGAAGACAGTTAAATACTGTGTGAGTAAGGCCTATGGCCCGAGTTATCCCCGGGATGGTAATGAATTTACTGCGTGCACACCCCGGGAAGACAGTTAGATACTGTGTGAGTAAGGCCTATGGCCCGAGTTATCCCCGGGATGGTAATGAATTTACTGTGTGCACACCCCGGGAAGACAGTTAAATACTGTGTGAGTAAGGCCTATGGCCCGAGTTATCCTCGGGATGGTATGAAATTGTTGTGTGCGGTACCTATGACTAGACACCTCGGGAAGACAGTATGATACTGTGTGTGTAAGGCCTATGGCCCGAGTTCACCCCGGGAAGACAGTGAATTGCTGTATGAGGCCTAGGTACGATTATCTGTGATGGCCATCTAGATATCTATGTAAGTCCTTAAATAGGCTTAATGATTGCTATGTGTGATGCACATTTCCTATAGTGGTGTGGAATGAGATGATAAATGATTGATTGATTTCGAAATGTACGTTTTATTTGCTTAAGGATCTGGAATGGCTTGATATGTTTTCGTGGTAATAGCTAGCTACTGGGAAACTCTGTTTCTTATGTTTTTCTGTATTGTTACTAACCATTCCAAGTGATGCTTCCAAAGGCTCTCATGATAAAGGACAATGATGTTTTGAAGTTGTAAATGTAAAAGAAAAAAAAAAGTGTATATAGTTAGGGATATTGTATATGATGGATGTATATTTTTGTAAATTGAATTTTTGTATGATGACCTGACCCTTGCCTTTATGATATGAGATACAAAAATTTGTGGTATTGTGAGCTAGTTCAGAGTAGAAGGCAAATTAGTATGCGTTAATTACCTATTTAATGAGGATTAAGGTGTTGATAAGTAAGGGAGTTACATCCACCATATCTCAATGAACTATTGATACTCTTTCAACTAGCATCAAGCATAAAGCAAGTCTAAAATATAAGAGATATCTTTCTTGCTTTTATTTCTCAAATCTTCATCTTTTCTATTCCTTTCATTTTTTTGCATAGGTTTATTAAGAGGTTTTTAAGAGAACTTAATTAGTGAGCTACCACTACTCCTTCAACTAGCATTGAATATGAAGCGGGTTCAAAACATAAGAGGTGTCTTTGTTGCTTCTATGTCTCAAATCTTTGCCTCTTATATTTCTCTCATTTTTTGCATAATTTTCTTGAAAGATATTTGTTTGTATTTTATTTGTATAACTTTTAAGATTATATCTAAGTTTTAGATGCATATTATGAATTTGATAAAATATTGTACAAATGTCTAAAGTCAACCAAACAATGACAAAGAGATAAAAATAGTGAAAAAAAAAGCCCATCAAAATAGCCATATTTTACGATTTTGGGAAAGATTTTATTATCTTGCAAATGAGTAGATCCCAAAATCAATATAAAATTTTCCCTAAATGAACAATTGAGTATGAAGTTATGACTTTTCAAAATTTTTAACTAAAAATATATATTTTTGATAGATATTAGGTTTATTCAATTTTTACTATAAATATTCTAATGAAGAAATAAAAAGTTGACATTAGAAAAATATTATATAAACATTTCATGTCATATATTTTACTAAAAATTTATATAAAATATAAAAAATTAAAATAATAAATTTCAATTTTTTAGCAAAAAATAACATGATAAGTTTTTTTTTCATATCAGTTATATAATTAATATGAAATGATCTAACATACAACGATCCTCATATATACATTGAGTAATAATTAATGTGCAATGAGTTAAACAACTGATGTTAAAAGTTAATTTTGTAATAGTGCATCTAATGAACTTTATCTAAGTTTTGTTCCAGTTAGAAATGTTTAGATAATTTTATTTAGTTAATTTCTTAGTTTATTTAGTTCATTAGAAAGACTTAATTATTACTTTCAGCAATATGTTAATTAAAAATGTATAGGTAATTTCATTTAGTTGATTACTTAGTTTATTTAGTTAATTAGAGATTTTGAATTATTAATTTCATCAATAATTTAATTAGAATGTTTATTTAATTTAATTTAATTGATTTCATAGTTTATTTAATTAATTAAAATGTCTT
This sequence comes from Sindora glabra, assembly GCA_020226215.1. Lineage (NCBI taxonomy): Eukaryota > Viridiplantae > Streptophyta > Magnoliopsida > Fabales > Fabaceae > Sindora > Sindora glabra. Next base: position 32,147,747 of record CM035231.1, read on the forward strand.
ATTAGTTTTATCAATAAATTAATTAAAAATGGTTAGTTAACATGAATTAGTTAATCGTTAGAAATTTTAATCTAAATATTGAAAAGATTTAGCAATTTAATTATTAGGTAAATAAAAATTTTTAATTTATTTTTATTTCGTGAATTGTTTAATTAACGATGTTGTTAATTAGAAAGGTTTATTGTATTAGCATGGTAGTCAATTCTATTATACATATATTGACTGGACAAGGTTGTGAACATGGTCAATTAAAGCAGGATAGGGATGAGGTAGCCAGGAGTTGGTTAGCGAATCATCAGCATCCGTGTATACATTTCTTGGGTAGATATTTATGCCCACATTTATTTTAGGAGCCTCTCCAATGTTGTCACGCCCATCATTGGCAAATATAATGATACTAATAATTTTTTTATATCACGTAGTTATAGTAACTTAATATATGTATAAAATATTAAATTTAAATTCAGGATAAAATAGAAAAATATGCTTATAATAATATTAAATGTTATTGTACTACTTGAAATGTCTGCTAATAATAATAAATATTAAATAAAAGAGCTTGTGCAGACTTTTGTTTTTGTTTTTTTTCTCCTCTTATTTTAGTATTATTGATACAAATTAACAACTTGTGCACACTCTTTTATACGTACACATTTTGTTTTATTAAATAGATTTCTCTTAAAATCTACTTTACATAGTGAAAGTACACAAACTTATAATTTTATATTACATTTGTTCCCAAAAATGTTAAACAATTTTTTTAAAAAAATTTAGTTAGTTAATATAAAATAAATTCTTAGAAATATTCTAATGGAACCAACAATATTTTTAAGTACCAATTTGATGGCTTAGTGGTTAACTGCCTAAAATGACACGAACCTCCTTAGTCCTTATTATCAAAGTAAGGTAAAAGAGAGACACGTGCTAAACAGTCTATAGTTGAAATTCTTCCTCAATTATAATTTGATTCTATAACTACGATAGCATACAACCTATTTCTGGTTTTAAAAACAAATATCCTAGATCCCAAATTCTGTAGTTATAAGCATTACTGTAAATTCCAAAAGATACCCGACTCTTAAAACTAAGGTTTTAAAGAGTGATTATTGATTACGAATGATTAAAATATCCTGATAACCTAAATCTCTGATACAAATGAATGAATATTTATTCAACGGATATTATCCAAATTTGATTCATTATTTAATAGTTTAGATTTAAATTCATCTATCAAATATTTGTTGAATCCTGTATCATTTTTTCGTATCATATTAAATCTATTATAATATTAATTTATGTAATGTATAGATCTATCTCTTATACATATTTAATAGGTTTTAGATTATGTATAATAGGTTTTAGATTTTGTCGAAGTATTACATTAAGCTTATTTAAATAATATATTTTTAATTAATTTATTATTATATAAAAATCAATATTATTACATATATAAAGATATTGTGATTGTTTATTTAAAGTACATAATTTTAAAAATATTTAAATTTATAATTAAATTATAAAGATATATCAAAATAATTTCTTTTTATTTTATAATATTAGGTTATATATTATAATAATATTTCATAAATACATAAATTGATAAACAATTACTTATTATTTGACTCAATATAATTTTTATTTGATAAAATTAACATTATCATAATCCACATTTACCTTAAGATTAATATTAATAATATAGATGAATCAAAACATATTCAATGTGAATGAAAAAATAAATATAATTCATAATTGTAAGATGTAATTATTATTAATAAAAATATTTTTTATCTTTATTAAAAATATTAAAATTATATTTTTATTAGGGAGTCCAAATACAAATTCATTTTGAATCTTTAAATTGAAACTTGCTATTATCCTTAATTGGTTTAGATCCTCATGAAGTTCACAGTAAGGCCCAGTGCCATCCTTAAGAGTAGTTGAATGAGTGGATTCAACAAAATTAAACTATATTTATTACATAAATATAAATAATAGAATCGATAAATTAATTTAAGAATAAAATTTAAGTAAAATTATTTATATATTTGCAATAAATTTTTATTTTTTATTTGGATTATAATATATATATTGCCCTATTCAAAAAATATTTAAATTATTGATAAATATTGCAATCATCAAAATACAATTGTGAATAATAATTTATAAAACAATTAATACATATATTATAATCTAAATGGAAAAATAAATACCTAAAAAATTTTGTATGAGTCTTTCCCTTAATTTAATTACCACAATTTAATGGATAAAGAGTTATGTTTTAACTTTAATCTATGCACCTATAGGTTTGATATTGTGTTTTTCAAATGATAATTTTGATTATTCAACCAAAAAGATTAGAACAATTTTAACTATTAGTGGTAAATGGCGTTAAAAAAAGATAAATTATAAAGAAGTGCCGCTTCATAGACTTTATTTTAAAGAGGTGATAGCGTTGAACTTTTTTTCAAATAAGTTTCAATTTTATGTTTTATGAATATTATATACCAAAATTATCCTTTTTTTAATTGTAAGAATGCGGTCATAAATTATAAATTTTAAAAAGTCATAAATCTATCATTAGTTAATCAATTTTTACATATGACCATTCGTTTTCAATAGTCTTTATATAATCTTTCAATAGAAAATAGGAAAATATGGGTTTGATGAAATTCACCTAATTAAAATGTGTAAATTGAGTTTAAACTTTAAACAACCATAACTTTATGCTCGTTTGTCTTTTTTAAGTAATTTTTTTATTTTATATAACTTTTCAAGATTTATATGCCTGAAAAACACCAAGCCCACTTTGCTTTGGCAAAAAAAAGCTTTTTTCAATAATTTTTTAATTTCTCTTTATTTTTTTGTTATGTTTTCAACTTTAATCTTATTTTTATCAATTTAAATTTATTCGAATCCCATAATAAACTTTTTCTCCCTAACTCTTTTTAATGTTTAGTAGTACTATAATAATTTTCTTAACAAATAAAATTACCAAAGAATAATATATGACTGTTTATAGATTAAATAGTAATATATTACTGTTTCGTTCCAAAATAATAACAGTAATAAAAAATCTCAAATAAATAGATAAATTAACTCTAATTAATAACCAAACTGTTAAATAATATTATGATACTATCTATTCTCTAGATAGTAACATACTACTATTTTATTTTAAAATAGTAACACCAATAAAAAATTTTAAATAAATGAATAAATCAAACTTAATTAACAACCAAACTGCTAAAGAAGAAGATGTTATTATTTCATTTCAAAATAGTAGCACTAACAAAAAGACCCATAAATAAATAAATAAAAAAATTAAGTCTAATTAACAACTAAATTATTAAATAATAGCATGTTACTGTCTGTTCTCTAAATAATAACATGTTACTGTTTTGTTTCAATTCTAATTAACAATCAAAGTATCAAAAGAAAAGGATGTTACTGTTTCATTCCAAAACAGTAACATCAAGCAAAAATCTCAAATAAATGGATAATAGCATGTTACTATTTATTCTCTATATAGTAACATATTATTGTTTTATTCTAAAATAGTAACACTAACTAAAAATTTAAAATAAATGAATAAATCAAGTTTAATTAATAACCAAATTACCAAATAATGGCATGTTACTATTTCTTCCCAAACGGTAACACGTTACTATTTCGTTTCAAAACAGTAACACTAATAAAAAATTTTAAATAAATGAATAAATCAAGTCTAATTAATAACCAAATTATCAAATAACAGTATGTTACTATTTGTTCTCCAGATAGTAACATATTACTGTTCTAATTAATAATCAAATTATTAAAGAAAATGATGCTACTGTTTCATTTCAAAATAATAACACTAACAAAAAACCTCAAATAAATGGATAAATTAAGTCTAATTAACAATCATATTACTAAATAACAGCATATTATTGTTTGTTCTTTAAATAGTAACATTAACAATGAAACTATTAAAGAAAAGGATATTACTATTTTATTTCAAAATAGTAACAGTAATAAAAAATCTTAAATAAATAAATAAATCATGTCTAATTAACAATCAAATTATCAAATAACAACATATTACTATTTATTCTTCAAACAATAATATTTTATTATTTTATCTCTAAATAGTAACACTAACTAAAAATATCAAATAAATAAATAAATCAAGTGTAATTAATAATCAAATTCTCAAAGAAGAGAATGTTACTATTTCATTCTAAAATAGTAACACTAACAAAAAATCTGAAATAAATGGATAAATCAAGTTTAATTAACAACTAAATTATCAAATAACAGCATGTCACTGATTGTTTTTCAAATAGTAACATGTTATTATTTTATTCTAAAATAGTAACATCAATCAAAAACTCAAAATAAATGGATAAATTAAGTCTAATTAATAACTAAATCATCAAAATAATAATATGTTACTGTTTGTTCTCTAAATAGTAACATGTTACTATTTTGTTCTAAAATAGTAACATTAACCAAAGACTCCAAACAAATGGATAAATCAAGTCTAATTAACAACTAAATTGCTAAATAACAATATATTATTGTTTATTCTCTGAATAGTAACACTAATAAAAAACTTCAAATAAATAAGTAAATAAAATCTAATTAACAACTAAACTTTTAAAGAAGAACATGTTACTATTTATTTTTCAGACAATAATATGTTATTGCTTTATTCTAAAATAGTAACACTAATAAAAAACTCTAAATAAATAAATAAATTAAGTCTAATTAATAATCAAACTGTCAAAGAAAAGGATGTTATTATTTTGTTTCAAAACAGTAATACTAACAAAAAATCTCAAATAAATGAATTAATCAAATCTAATTAATAACCAAATTATCAAATAATAACATCCTACTATTTGTTCTTCAGACAGTAATATGTTATCGTTTCATTATAAAATAGTAACACCAACTAAAAATCTCAAATAAATGAATAAATAAAGTCTAATTAACAATCAATCTGTCAAATAATAATATGTTACTATGTCTCTAAGTTCTTTTTTTATTTTTTAACTAAAAATTTATTTTAATTTCTAAAAAAATGAATTTTTATAAATTTTATTTATAATTAAAATTTTATATTAATTTAATTTTTATAAAGTGAAAAGTTTTCCAATTTTAATTCTTATAAGTTTTTAATCTTTTATTTTTTTATTTATATTAAATTAAAAAATTTCCAATTTTAATGTGTGGCAAAAAGGGTTTTTGTTTTATTTTTTAGTCTTCTTGAAATACACTATAACTATGCCATTTTATTTTTTAGATATCGTGATAAATTTTCATATGTGATTGCACTTAAATGAAAGAAAGTATGTTTTGGGTACTTCACTATAATAAATTACATCAAACGACACCAGCTTAATTTTTCCTCTCAAAAAAATGTGGTTGTGAACAATGGTAGTAAATGATGTAGCAACTATAGGAACCAAACAAAATTACTACTTCTTTTAGATACAAGATTAAAATTTTAACTATTGAAATAAAATTATATTTAAGTGTATGTAATAATAATGCTAACAATAGTTTTGCATTGTTCTTAAAGATTAATTATTGATTCCCAACTAATTATATTTGATATTTTATTTTTAGTTTTAATAATAAAATAAATGATAATACAATTAAAATTAGAATAACATTTAATGTTATATTTTTGTTTTAATAATATATTATTATTAAATTTAGTATCCGTTATTCATTTCATTATTAAAAATAGAACTAAAAATATTAAATATAATTAATTAGAGTTTTGATAATTAATGCTTAATAATAGCCCGGGAGCTATTATTAGCATTTGCCTATATTTTAAATTATTGAATAATTATTAAATCGTCAATATTAATAAATATAGATAATTGTCATTGTCATTGGTTATATATCATTTATTATATTCTTTGAAATAATTCAAATGAAATATGATATTATTTGAGATTTTTTCTTCTTTTATATTCTAATATCTGACATAAGACCTTGTATGTGTGTGTTTTGTAATTTAATGATCCTTCCATTGAAAAACTCCTATTAGATTCAATTATGAAGCTATTTGGCGCCTTTAAGTGAAATAATTAACATTGAGGGATATTTGAAGGTGTAATTAAGGGAAGTGATAGAAATTTAAATCCTTGATCAAAGGAATTTGTCTGTATTAAATAATACTTTAATAAAGGATTATTTGTATTTTGTTATGAATAATTATTAAATATGGATGTCCACAGGTCAAATGTTATATCCCTAATTATGATCAATTATATCCTTAATTATGATTATATTATTAGGTTCTAATTATGATCAATTATATCCCCAATTATGATCAATTCTATTTATGAATTATTATTATGAGATTATCATGTTTGTTCAATTTGCTTTATAAATATGGGTTGTACAAATTATTTTGTATACAGTTGAATGAAATATTCTCCTCCCCTTTATATTTCTTTCTCTTCATATATTTCTTATTCATCTCTTTCTTTTATCACTCCCTAAGTGTTTAATATTTTCATAACATGTTATCAGCACGAGGCTCTGATCCACTGAGTTAATTTCTTCCAAGCATAAAATATTTTACTTAATCTTGTTACTTTATGCTAATATAGTAATCCTTCCATCTCATTATATTCTTCTTCCTTGTTTCCTTCATATTTTGACTTTAATTTCTATAATGATTTTAACATTTTTCTCGAAGAAATAATAGTTCCAAAATATTGAATATGATATGTAGAAATACAAATAAATAATTAAATTAAGAAAAAGAAAATAATTCATATGACATATTACATATTTGTGAATTTATTCTTGAATGCTAAATGAATAAATTGTTTATTTTGAAATCCATGTTAGTTTTTATAAAATGTGTGAGTATTATATATATATGGTATGCAATTGTGGATATGTGATAAGTTCTTTATTATGTTATTATCTCGTGATTGAAAATTTGTTATATAAAAAAAATATAATATATGTTATTATAGAAAGAAAATTTACTTGCATCATAAGGTTTGACTTTACACAAAGATGAATGCAAATATTGAAGAAACTAAGTTTGGAAAAAGGAAAAGAATTATCTAGAAGCAATCGGTGTATAAATATATATATAATTGAGGCATACTTTTCATAAATCTAAATTTTTTTTGCAATGTTTGATCACCATATAGATTAATAATGAAATAGAAGATTGGATTAATATGTTGATTAATAATCTTCTTCAATATTCAATCTATGTTATATTGAAAATTTTCTCATTTAGTTTTATATGTCTATAATAGTATTATGACAGATCTTGCAAATCTTGATTTATGATTCTTAATATTATGAAAAAAAAAATTTACCTTGCGATAAAAGATTCACTTATTCCTTGTAATAGTTTAAAAGAAATATATGATCCACAAAAAAAAAATATCCACTTTCATGTATCCAATTTGCTCCTGCAGTAGCAATATTAAAAAAAAGGATTTTAAGAAATATTCTGAGTTAATTTCTTATCTCCTTGTGATTAAACAAAATAATGAATTTTTTATGAACCCCATCTAACTAACTTTACACCATTCCTTGAAGCGAATGTAGTAACACATGACTATTTTACTTATTAACAAACTTATGGCCTTAGATGTAGTCGTGATCATGTTTCTTATATCAAGAACTCAACTTTCCACTAGAAGTGGAAAAATGAAGAAAACAATGATAAAAAAAGTGGGCAAAATAAGAAGAATATATGTGATGGTAAAGGTCACTAGTCTCGTACCTATCGTACTCTAAAACATTTTGTTGACTTTTACTAAGAATTGCTTAAATGTATACATATAAGAAAGACAAATTTAGCATGTGAAAAGGGATTTGAATTAGTTTTCTTAAAGAATGCTTGTAGTTATTTATTGTCTACTTAATTTTCTATAAGTATACCTATCTCAAAGCTGTTAAGAAGCTTCTAGCAGAAAAAAAAATTTACTAAATACAAATGTTTGGCTTCCACCCTATTTCTTTTGAAAATTTGATTGGCAAAGCATCCTTATTGTATTAAGACATTTAATTTATGCCCATTATTGATATACTCATAAATTAGTTTTATTTTAATGGTATTTTTCATTGGCCAATTTTAAGAACATTTCTATAATATCTATCATTTTATTTTATATCAGGTTACTCGAAATTAATTTATATAAGTAATCATAATATTTGGATATGTAAATATACACCTTATTATGATTTGTTCTTATATGGTTACCATGATATCACTCTAATATGAGTCATTTTTACTTAAATGTGTCATAACCTTTTTCTTAGGAGATATTATATAGTTACTAAAAGGTTTTAAATTGTAGTATAGCATAAAATTGTGCACTGTTGAATCAAGCAAAATTATAGGTGAAGATATTAAAGATAAGTCATAATATATGTGTATCTTAACTTTCTATGACTTATTAGGTTAAGGATATTTACTATCTATTGCATGTAAAATTCTATTTTTCTTATTTAGTAATGCAAAATGCCAATGTTAATACTATTTAGTACTATAAATTTAATTGAAGGCTCCAGAAGAGCTAATGTTTTATCATATGGAGAAACAAAATTACATATTGCTAATGCGTTATATTCTACTAACTCTTATAGAAACTTATTAAGTTTTAAAGATATTTGTCAAAACAGATTTCATATTGAGACAACAAATGAAGAAAATATTAAATATCTTTTATTGCTGATATGATCTCAGGTAACAAATGCATATTTAAAAAATTACCTGTTCTTTCATTTAGTTTGTACTACACATATATTAGTACAATTGGAACACATGCTATAAACAATCAGAAGTTTATTAATTCAAAATATTTACTATTTGGCATGAATGATTAGGGCATCTCGAATCACTAATGATGAAGAAAATTATTGAGAATTCATATGGGCACCCATTGAAAAACTTGAAGATTTTTCAATTTGAAGAATTCTCGTGCGCTGCATATTCTCTAGTTAAATTTATTATTAAGCCATCACTAGCTAAAGTTAGAACTAAATCTCCAACATGTATACAGGGTAACATATGTGGGCCTATACACCCACTATTTAGACCATTTAGATATTTTATGGTATTAATAGACGCATCTAGCAGATGGTCTCATGTATGTTTACTATCAACTTGTAATCTGACTTTAACGAGATTGCTTGCTCAAATTATTCGATTAAGAGCACAATTTCCAGATTACCCTATCAAGTCTATTTGTCTTGATAATGTTGGTGAATTCTTTTCTAAGCCTTTTAACAACTATTGTATGTCAATAGGAGCAAATGTTGAACATTCTATAACTTATGTTCATATACAAAATGGCTTAGTTGAGTCATTTATTAAATGATTTCAATTAATAGCAAGACCCATACTTATGAGAACAAAACTTCCTATTTTTGCTTAGGGACATGCAATTCTACATGCAACAGCATTTGTGTACATCAGACCAACTACTTACTATCAATATTCCTTTTTACAATTGGCTTATGGTCAAGAGCCAAATATTTTCCATCTTAAAATTTTTAGATGTGCAGTATATATTCCAATAGCTCTACCATAATGTACTAAGATGGGACCTTAAAGAAGATTAAGAATATATGTTGGGTATGATTCCCCTTCTATTATAAAATATCTTAAGCAAGTGACAAAGAACTTATTTATAGCACGTTTTGCTGATTGTTATTTTAATGAATTAGTTTTCCCAACATTAGGGGGAGAAAAGGATAAGCAGCTGGTCAAAGAAATTATATGAAATATTTTGCAAAATATTGATCCTCACACAAAGTAATGTGAACATGAAGTTCAAAAGATAATCAACTATCAGATGCATTCATTGACCTAAAAAAAGTGATTAAGTCATATATACCAGCTGCTAATGCTCCAATAAGGATTGACATCCCCGAATGACAATCTATTAATGAGAAAGCTAATGAGTCTAAGGTACGCCAGAAGCATGGTAGACCAATAGGTTCAAAAGATAAAAATTCCCGCAAAAGAAAAGGAGCAATTATTAAAGATGAACCCATTAAAGAAATAGATACTTCTGAAGAGTCTAGAGACATAAGAAACAATATAACTCCAGAAGAAGTTCAGATATCTGAAAATGATGAAGTAGATGAAAATAAAGAGATCTCAATAAACTATGTCTCTATGGGGAAAAGATTGAACCGCAAAGAAATTATTGTTGACAACATTTTTGCATATAATGCAGTGCTTAATATTATGAATGATAATGAGGATCATCTATCGATAAATGTCAACATAGATATGATTGGCCAAAATGCAAAGACACAATTCAAGAATTGAATTCACTTCGAAAACATAAAGTTTATAGACTTGTAGTCCAAACACCCTGAAGGTGTAATACCCGTTGGGTACAAAAGGGTATTGATGTGTGAACGAAATGAGAAAAATAAAGTTTTAAGATATAAAGTACGACTTGTTGCCTAAGTTTTTATACAAAGACTTGGAATTGATTATGAGCTCACTTATTATCTTGTGGTGGATGTAATCACATTTCGTTATCTCATTAGTCTGGTAGTACATGAAAAACTTGATATGTGTCGTATGAATATTGTTATAGCATATTTATATGGCTCACTTAATTATGACGTCTATATAAAAATCCCAGAAGGATTTAAAATGCCTGAAGCATGTAATTCAAAGTCTTGGGAACTTTATTCAATTAAATTACAAAAATCTTTGTATAGATTAAAGCAGTCTGGACGAATGTGGTATAATCATCTTAGTGAATACCTGTTAAAGGAAGGGTATGATAATGACCAAATATGTCCATGTGTTTTCATAAAGCGAACAAATTTTGAATTTGCTATCATTATTGTATATGTTGATGATTTGAATATTATTGAAACTCCTGAAGAGATTCAAAAGATAGTTAATTGTTTGAAGAAATGATTTCAAATGAAAAATCTTAGAAAACAAAGTTCTGCCTTAGCCTGTAGATTGAGCATTTAAAAGATGAAATTTTTATACATCAATCAACTAATACCTAAAATGTCCTTAAAAGACTTTACATAGATAAAGCACATCCATTGAGTACCCCAATGGTTGTTCGGTCATTTGATGTGAAAAAGGATATTTTTTGACCTCAAGAGGATAATGAAAAGGTTCTTAGTCTTGAAATATCATATCTTAGTGCTATTACTGCATTGATGTATCTTGCTAATAATACAAGACCTAATATAGCTTTTGTTGTGAATTTGTTAGTAAGATTTAGTTCCTCTCCAACTCAAAGACACTGAAATGGGATTAAACATGTCTTTCAATACCTCGAAAATACTATTGATATGGGCTTATTATGTGCAAATGGATCTAATCACAGCTCATAGGTTATGTAGATACTGAATATTTCTTTGATCTACACAAAGCTCAATCTCAAATAAGCTATTTATTTATAAGTGATAATTTACTGAATTTATTTATTGAGGTATATTCTATTGCGGTATTTAAAAAGTTAGTTCATACTATTAGAATTCTTTGACTGCAAGATCTTAATTGATATTGTCATGAGGGGGAGTTAATATGCACTGTACTCTTTTTTCCTTTGCTATGGTTTTTGTCCCACTGGATTTTTCCTAGCAAGGTTTTTAATGAGGCAGTATTCTATTGTGTATTATATGAACATCCAAGAGGGAGTGTTATGAACAATTATTAAATATGGATGTCCACAGGTCAAATGTTATATCTCCAATTATAATCAATTATATCCCTAATTATGATCATATTATTAGATTCTAATTATGATCAATTATACCCCCAGTCGTGATCAATTCTATTTATAAATTATTATTATAAGATTATAATGTTTGATCAATTTGCCCTATAAATATGAGTTGTATAAATTATTTTGTATACAGTTTAATGAAATATTCTCCTCCCTCTTGTATTTCTTTCTCTCCATATATTTCTTATTCATCTTTTTCATCTCTTTCTTTTATCATTCCCTAAATGTTTAATATTTTCATAACATATTTTACTTTTTAAAAAAAAATTCTACACATTTTAAACACGTTTTCCATGCTCATTGCTTAAAAAAAAAATTTTTTTTCTGACGTTTTCTAAAAATAAATTATATTTTCATACAGAATTCATATATAAAGTTAGAGTTAGTTTATATTCAATATCATGATTGTCTTTATCCAAATTTATTAAACACTTAATAATTATATATATATATATATATATTATGTTTGGTTACCTGCTTGATTTGACTAATAGTAGACTTTGAAGATGGAGTTGTTTTTATATGTTCTCGCTTACATATGGTCACCTCTTGAATTCAGGTAACTCAGCGTTAGCTATAAGTGATATAATGACACTACAAATTTATTTTACATTATAGAGCGATGAAGCCTATTTTATTATTAAATTATTTTTTATTTTAAAATAAGTTAATTGAAATTAAAAATATAAATATTAATATATTAAATGTAATTCAATAGTGAAAACACTTAACCTTTAAGATGATAAAATTTCCCATAGCATTACCCATATATATATATATATATATATATATATATATATATATATATATATATATATATATATATATGGAATTGTTAACCTCCGTATTGTAGAGGTTAATAACATTCATTTGTTTGATTAGATTAAAAAATTATATTATTTTAATAATAATAAAATAAATTATATTTAAACATATGTTACAATATATTAAATTGCAACACAAATTTAATTGAAATTATTATAATGTAAAAGAAACTAAATTTCATAATTCTATACAATACAAATTTATATTTTAAATTGTTGAACTATTACTAAGTCATCAATAATAATAATAATAATAATATAGGTGATTATCATTAGTCGTATACCTTTCAATTAGATTCAGTTACGAAGCTAATATTTTGTATTCACTATTATAAAATATGTTTCTTCGGTAGTGATTATGAAAATGTTAAATAACTACTAATAATTAGTATTTTGTATATTGATCATTACAATTTTTTAAAGCGAATTTTACACCCGTTGAAACTATTTAAAATTGACCTATAATTTACATCATGATCGTAGCTTTTTTTTTTGGTTAAGTCAACTGTGGACTTGTGCTTGTGCTTGGTTGCTTATGTCTATTGGTGCGTGCTTGTGTCGAGAGGTTCTTAATTAATTAATTGATACATAATTTATATATTCATTATTAATAAAATTTAAGAAAAATATAAAATCTAATTAACAGATTAATTAATTATTCTATTTTATATTTATCTTAATTTTTATTTATAATGGATAAATAATTTATATTTTCACTGACTATCTTAGAATTTTTGAGATGGGGTGTCATGAGAGAACAACAGTACAAGTTGAATTGCTGCATGTTACGCATGGTGTCCAACGGTTGCTGGGAGAAGCTGCCTCTTCACTCTATCATCAAACACGCAGCCACAATTTTAATATTTCATGTGAACTTTTAATTGATTAACGGCCTTGCACAGCTTCCGTTCAAAATTTTAATATTTCTTTTCTTTTTAACTCTTAAATTTTAAAGTAATTAGGTGGACAAATTACTAGTGTGTCTCAACTCTAAACATACATAATCTTGTGTATATCCACATTTTTTGTGTGTTAGAAATTCTTCTATCTTAAAAAATAATTATTAAATTTTTATTCTTTTTGTGTAGCTTAAAAATATTCTTTTTAAATACATTAATTAGTTATTTTAATTTCATTTTTATGTAAAAATAAAATATCACTGACAATTACAATAGATTGCGTCTCAATAATAATAAAAAATATTTAAGTTTAATAATTTCTTATTTTTCATATTTTTTATCAGAAACATATACAAAGTTTATCAGTGAGCAAGTGTGTTTTTTATTTCTTTATTCTCCTTTATATTTTAAGGTGTTTTGTAATTTTACATATATTGAGTAATAATAATATTCAATTTGATTAATTTGATATATCTTATAATATGAGATATCCAAAAATGTTTTGAGAACTCATACGACTACTAATTAGGATCTAAATATTAATTTTGACGTAAGTATTAATCATTTTATATAGTCACAAGCTTATTTTGTTCAAGTATTCCAAGTAATTAATGTTGTTTTGTAAGTATAATTTTTTTTACTTTAATTATGATTATTTTATTTAATGTATTGCAAGAAAATTATGTATTAGTTCGAATAAAAAAAATGAAGCAGAGGGCAACCCCATTAAGTAAATATTCTTGAAAATTTTGGTATATAAGAATTTGTAATTATTTGAATAAGCATCTAGCGCACGTATTTGAAGAGAATTTTTATTTTTACAATGTCAAGTTATTGCTAGTAGTAAAGTAAGACAATTAATATCTGAAAGTAATACATTTAATTCAAGTATCATATAATATTTTTATGATAGTTTTATCTTCTCTCATATTGACTTCAATCCTAATATTTTGAATGTATATTTAGTAATTTAATCACTCCAATCAAAGGCAAGATGGCAAGATGGTTAGTATTCTAATTTTAATTCAATGATATTTTTATTTACATTGTGTTTGGAAAAGAATTCTAGGCGGATAATTCATTTCGAGTGAGCATTTCAAATTGTTATTGCCAAAAATTCTAGTTTGGCTAAACACAAGTTTTATTATTCAGTATTTCAAATTTCATGAAAATAGATGTCACTTCAAATAACACATTCTTTTACCTCAGAAATCACGTTTCCGTCTCGTGTAAAGATCAGGCAAACACGCAGTTTTACCTTCTCTGTTCAATATATTTGTATTTATATACATGAAAATATAATTAAATTTATTGATCATTGATATAATAACTAATATAATATGCTTATCTTTAGGATGCAACTTATGTTCATATTAATAAAAAATGCGTTTTAAACAATTTGATAATTTATTAATACCCATAGCATGTGTTTTTATAATTAAAAAATAATTAAATATATTCCAAATTAAATAATTATTGAAATAATAGGGAAATTAAATTAATTTTAATACAATAAGTCATTTATTGTATGTAATACAAATAAAGCTTGCAATATTAATATTTATTTTGACATTTTATTAGTTTGTAAAAAATGTTCAAGCATATACTAGTACAACTGTATATATTATCCAAATGTATATATTCTTTAAATAAATGGAATTAAAATGAATGTGATTAAAATTTTTGCATTTCAAATTCTGTGAAATTTGTAAATACCTTATCCAAACACAATAGTATTCTCTTATTGTTTGATATAAGAGCAGAGGTAACAATTTTCGACAAAATAATCTAGCACCAAGACGATATTATACCCATGGTTTCATGTTATAAATAAATCAATCAATTTAATACAAATGATAAATGGAATGAATTAAGCTAATTCGCAACTAAATAGGTTCACATACCAACCATTCAACAATGATATTAAAATTTTATAAAAGGTATTTAAGTAATAAATAAAAAATAAATTTGAAAATAATATATAATATAAAGATAAGTTCCATCAGTTTAATTTTAATAGCAACATGTTCTTATTAAATGAAATTGTGATAAAATAAATGAGTACCATGCCACCTAAAATATAATTGATGTTTCCTACCCTTATATTCTTTTAAAAAATAAAATGATTTGTTATCCTTAAATAAAATAATTAAGAGTCTTTGGATATCTGATATTGTAAGATATATCAAACTAATTATCAAACTAATCAAAATGAAGCACTGCAGGAAATTTAATTGTCAATGGCAATAATTCGGTGACGTGTAATAGTCCACTGAATGTAATACTTCTGTGACAATATTTTATGTTGTCATCGAATTGCCGGTATTAGTAATAGGATGAGTTTACGGTCACAAAAATAATTTTTAATGATAAACTTTATTTTTTTTTCACTATAACTATTACAAAAATTTTTAATATTAAAAGAAATAATAAAACTATAATACATAGTGGCAACGAAAAAAAAAATATTACACATAACATATAAATTTAGAAAGCACCTTAAAATATAAAGAAGCATGAAGGAAAAAAAAAAACCACACTTGCTCACCAATAAACTTTTATCTATAACTACTATAAAACAATTGATTGATGTCAACTATTTAGTAGATTATATGTTAAAATTGGGTCAATGTCTTACCAAGTATCATTGTAAATAATTTATAATGTTAGTTAAACTAACGACATAAAAAAGTAAAATAACATTGGTTCCTATGTTAACAAAGCCATCATCTTTGGTAAAGAAAAATCTATTATGATTTCATAAACATATAACTTTGTTATAAGTTATGAGTTAAATATGTTGATTGTTATTTAGTAATTGTTGAAACAAATTGAACTTCCATGTTGTTGTTTTTTTTTTA
Source organism: Sindora glabra (assembly GCA_020226215.1). NCBI lineage: Eukaryota > Viridiplantae > Streptophyta > Magnoliopsida > Fabales > Fabaceae > Sindora > Sindora glabra. The sequence continues at coordinate 32,164,087 of CM035231.1, forward strand.
AGAACTTGACATGGAATGTTGTATATATCAAATTAGTTCCAATAAATAGCTAACATTGCATTACCTGCCCCTAAAAAAAATCTTTCCTCTTTGTCACCTCACCCCATTATGTTTCCCCTTTCCATTCTACATAGCATCTTAGAGGACTTCCTACTACATTATTCTCGATCCAAAATGCATATAGAGCCCTCTAAATGAGCTCCAACTTCAAAATACATATAGAACCCCACAAATGAAATAAAAAGCAATGTAAATTTTATATTATAGCACACAATGTCATATTCAACAAATCCATTACATAATAGCTTAGTTGAGATAGAAGCCACATTTCCCATTACATTAATTACATACAATTTGGACATAAAATCAAATAGTACTTCAAGATTTGCACTTTTAAATGGCATACAGTTATGGCATTTCAAACTACAAGGGAACAAAATAAGCATATGACAATTTGATAGTTAAAGCAATTACAAAGCAAATAAGTATATGACAATTTGATAGTTGAAGCAATCACCAAAACAAAAAAGGTCTATTGGTGAAAGAAAAATTATCTTCTAATTTATCTTTGATATTTTTTTATTTGAGTATGTTTTACTCATTATTAGTGTACACCTTTCACATAAGACCTTATTTAACCAAAGGCAATTTTATTAACAAAATACAAACTAACAAGCAAGCAATTATGATGGAAGCATAACTATAAAATAGAGGACATTAATACCTTGAACTCATGCTAGAAATTTATTTGGTAGGATTGGTAACTCATATCCCTCTATTATGATCTTTTTACATACAGAATTCCTCTAAAATGCCCTTCTGATTAACTAGAGGTAGTTTTAATGAGAAAGGAGGCATGTTTTTAATATTAATAACTATGTCTTCTTTATTCCTGCTGCCAATAATTTATCTCTTCTCTTAAAGAACTATAGACCACTTATTATTAATTGGATCTGATACATTAAAAAACTTATATTACTTAGGATGCTATTATAAAGGGTTTCCTCTTATGACTTTCTTTACTAAGATCCACTAACATGAATCTTAACTTATCCATTCAAATACTATTGTTGTTCTTCACTCACTTACATTAAAAGATAAGCTCTAAGAATTGGATATAGTCCAACTCTCCTATGTCTTTTATAATCTTGTAATATGACATCATTGTATAGACATGGTTTTTATCTTTAACACTAGAGACATGCATTACCTAAACTAGTAGAGTTACCCCATTATCTTGCATGGTGCTCCATTCTTCTTATCTCTTCATGTAAAAAGAATATCCATTAATGTCATTGATAGGATAAAAAAGATACACCAAGAGGGGTGAATTGGTGTTTCAAAAATTTTAAAATATAATCTTTAAAACTAACTTACTTTTTCATGATCCCCAAAGACCAATCAAAATATAGATATGAAGGATCAAGTAAATAATAGCTAATGATAAGCAATGAAATGTAAGAAATAAAAGAGTAAGAGAAAGAGAAAATAGCACTAATGTATAATAGTTTGATTGTCCAAAAGAATAATCACTCCTTTAGTTTTACTCTTCTAAGATTAAATCCACACTTGGTAGTTATCCACTAGAACATTTTCTTTTACAAAGCCCAAGTATACTTTTCCACTTGATCTTTCAAGGACTTAAGCAATCCCACCTCAAATATTTGAGGATTTCTTTCTCATAACCTAACTACAAGGTATCCTTAAGAGTTTCACTCACTTTTCACCCTAGCTATTGAACATTTAGATGAGTAAGGTTTGTTTCTTAAAGAGATTACAAGATTTATACACTCTAATAGTGTAAATTTGTAAGTTCAAGCTCAAGCAAGAAGACTATAAAGAATAGAAAAAATTCTAGAGAGAAGAGGAGATATTTCTATGTCTTGCCAATGAAGTATGATCCTCTATTTATAGTGGAGGATGGAAAGCTAGCCATCATAGGTTTACCAATCCTAAAGAGTAACTTCTATACAAGGGTTCTTTCTTTTTCCTTCAAGTCTTCCTTGCTACTTACTCTTTACAAAATGTCATTGATATGTCACTTTTAAAGTCAACATATGTTGAATGGTAGTGCATTATCTCTCCTTTGCTATCTTGAAAGTTCATTTTCACTGTGTACTTAAAAGTTCAATTTGCTTACTTCTTTTGGAAATCTTGAATTTCTTCAAGTATTGTCACTTTCAACTATAGTACTTTGCTTACTCTTTCTAATTTAATCACATGTGAAAATTCACAAATTGACACAACATAAGATGTCATTCATAAAGAGTAACTTGCAAGACATTAAATTTTTATAAAAATATACTGATAAGGAATAAAGAGCAATCTAGACATAATATTTTTTTTTAACAATAAAAGAGCAATGTATCACTAATATAGTAAGTAGCATTTTATAATAAGTCAAACCTTTTCTAAAAACAAAGTAAATATTCATGCAAAAAATAGCTAGAAAGTCAAATTTGACTAAAGTTTAGCAAAGTAAAGAATAACTTGGGTAGTTTTGTTGTTAAACCAATAAAACTTAACTAAGACACTTCTAAACATTAAAACATTATCTTTACACTTATAAATTATTCCACTTAAACATATCATAAAAATTAATTTATATGATCATTAAAATGTATAATAGAGGTTGCACATTTTACCATCATATCCTTGATAAAATTTGATCTCCATGTGATGCCTATTGGCTAACCATCTTATAATCTCTAAAATAGCATTTAATGTTTCATTCATAATGTTACCCACCTGGTTGCGAAACTAAATGATGAATGAGTGATTATATTCAGCTTGATTTCATTACTCACTCCTCCCATGATTGAGCTCTTTTATGAGAGCAATCTACTCATTCATGTAAGGTTCAATTTTTTCATTATTTTACAAGACATCACTACTATATAATTACAATTTTATATCAATTGACAAATGTTGATCATAGCATAAATTAATGTCTATATAAATGCAATGATATTTTTTAAATTATTGGGATCAATAAGATGATGATTGTAAAAAAATATGTCTATTGTTACTTTTCTAAGTTCCATGAAAGCTTAAAATGATAGTTAACTTAATAACTAACATTTTTTTCTTGAGGTTAACATATTTGAAAATAGAAATAATATTAAAACATTGGTTATATGTATAACTAACATCAAAGGTAAATGCAAATAGTTATGTTTAAAAAGGTAAAGGAATTTAACACATCAATTATTTAAAAAACTAATGTTGAAATTTATTATTTGATTTCATTTTTGTAAATATTATCTTAACTTTATACATTTATTTTCTAACAATCTAACATAGTATATTTAAGGTATTGGTTGCCAATTAAGAAATCAATGTGTAATTATTTTGTCTACATAACTTTCATTTAGTCTTCTATTTCCCATCACTTTTGTTTTTTTGAAACCCACTTCCCTAGAATTACCTTTGCTATCAAAATTTTTCCAACAAATCTCAAAGCTCCTTCATGTTCTCTAGTGCACATAGAATTAGCTTCATAGTTATTTTAATCAACAATAATTTTTTTTAAGTATGTTTTCCATTCTCATTTGTATTTATTAATATTAAGAGATTAAATTTGACTTTGTCTAATTGGCATGTATATGTATGTGTATAGTGACATTGTAACAATCTCGTTCATTGCAACTTTTAGGATTATATTATATATTGTGTTTAGTAATTCTTTTAGGGTTTAGTTATCCTTAGGATGTATGATTATGATCATGCTTTATTTGATAGTGATGTATCTCCCATTTTTACTTGCTACCTTTTTCATTGCAAGCTATTGTGTCTAATTTAGGGCATTGGATATATTATATCATTCCATGATTCCTATTTGTTCCATGGTTTTGTAAATTAGTGGAGGAGTTTGTAAAGTATGATGACTAGAGTAATCTTATTGAATTCCTTATTATGCAAATTATCTAATTTGCTGTGTAATTTAATGCAACATCTATTATAAAGACCAATCTTATATTTGCTACTTTATTTATTGTTAAGCAATGTCAACATATAACTCTTCTTACATATCATTATACATGATTGACACTAGTTTATTTTTTTAATATGAATCCATCTAGAAAGGTAGGTGCCCCTACCAAAATAAATATAAAGGGTCCCATAACCTTGAAATGTATTACCATAATGTAGTCTAGAGGTGAGAAATTACATGTTGAGTTCAATGAGAAATGATAGACAGAAGGAGAAAATGCATTGGCAAATACTAGTTATAATGGAGTAGCTATATGGTCTAAAGTATCAATAGTTATTCCTCATTAGAAGAAAGCTCCCACAATATTAAAGGATAATATTTAGGATAAAGTTCAGGTATATACATTTGTTCGGATAGTTTTATTGTATAGATATGAAAAATTATATTTGTAACATACTCAGATATAATTTAAACTTTTATGTATATTTTTTTTCTTATAGAGTTCCTTCCATATTCCAAACACCCTATAAATGCATAAAAAAGGATTATTGCATGCAAAAACCTTGTGGAGGGATTTTAAGACAACATTAAGGTGGGGCTCTATCAATCCTCAAATTATGAAAAGAAAACAAACCCAACTTAATGATAGAACGACATCAACAGGGAATCATGGCAGAAGTTCTAGGAGTAATGCACAAACACAAGTTTCAAGGTAAAATTTTTACATTCTAGAATCTAGATCATCTCAATATCTTGTTTATATATCATCTAGATGAACTAATATATTTTTTATCAATATAATTTAAATAATTTCAATCAGGAGAAGTGAAAGAAGAATATATATCCACACAAACTCTTTTGAAGAGGCTACAAGAAGCTGGAGAAAGAGTTATTAGTAAAGAGTTATATTGAAGCCATGTAGGAGGAGGATGTTGATAAAGGATCTTTTATTTCTCATATAAAGTTATAGAAGTGAGGCAAAGTATACAAATAAAGGAAGTACATGACCATGTGGGATCAAGCCACTGTAGAGAGGATTGTAAATGTTAAGATATATACTAAGATGTGTTGTTAAATTTTGAAGCTTCCATTTGACTCAAGTTTATTCTCATAATCTATTCTTTATTAATTGCTACTAGACACTCACACACAACAAGCCTCCTTAGATAAGTTTAAGCCGATTGGGAAGTATGAGATCTTAATAATGGCTTTGGGAAATAAGGAGCATCCTAACCATGTTTAAGCTGTTAGACTTGGTGTTGGCCAAAAGGAGTTCTTCGGCCTATCAAAGTACCTTCTAGTAGGATATTTGAGTGCTAGGTTGGTGATTTTTTAGACTATCAAGGTACTTTCTAGTAGGAAAAACTTTTCTTCTTGGAATTAACAACACATTTTCATTACTTTTAGATTTTTTAGACTTGATTTCTTCTATTTTGGTCTTTAATTTCTTTAGTTCATCAATGGCTTCATCAAAAATTTTCCTTAATTCCTCATTAGCATCTTTCAAACATGCAAGGCAACTTCATTTTCAACTTCTTTCTTTGTGTATGCCTTGACTCCATCTTGTTCATGTCTTCCAAATTTGTTTTCAAATATAACTTTGCCAGAAAACTTGGTTGATGATCTGTACCAAACTTGTCATATACATACTTTGCTAATGCAAATTCAACTTTTCTAGTAACTCCTTAAGTCGTGCTTTAAATTGAACAATCACAACAAGAGGCTCTTCATTCTCCATTCTTAAAATTTTTTTGCTATTACGAATATTTTAGAGATTTTCTTCTTAACCTCACTATCCCTTGAAGACTTCTTTCATCTTCTTTTCCTTGTGGAGTCTAGCTCACCACTTATATCCACTCAATACATTCTCTTTTCTTCAAACCTGGAGGTATCACTACATACAAATAGCACTCTCAAATAGGTTTTGCCTCTTTTTTTACTAGAAGTAACTTGGAAGTTGTTATCAATTAACCAAGCTTAGATACTACTTTATTAGGAGGAAAAGGATATCATGAATTTTCTTAATATCATATTGGTATCACCAACTACTCAAGAAGATATTAGGAAGAAAGAATATATATATATATATATATATATATATATATATCGACCTTTATTCTTACAATATTCCATAAATACCTAGCCTATATAATCTACTTTAAACAACCCTTAAATTTCAACTCATTAATACCCAACACAACTTCCTAAGTATCTTTAATCTTATCACATTCATGTATTCTATAATAAATGAATCACACACATTTAGATATATTAACTATAAATCACACTTCTCTAAGACATGAATCATACTTTTATATCTATTTAAATTTACTATTTCCAACATATCTTCGCTCAATCTTCTCAGCTTTTCTTGTATTTCTCTGCCAGCAATTTACAAGTATCAGTATTTGGCAATATTTTTAATATAATGACAATATTTTTCCGTCCTGATCGCAAGTTATATACATAACGTTATTTGGTTGTCCAATCTGCATTCTACACAGGACAGTTTCTCAACTTTGACGCAAGGAATAGGCCGCATATAAAGTAAAATACATTCTAACTTGATACTCATGAATCACTCCCATTTTCTTAGAAAAATTTGTATCATAGATTACAGGCATCGCATTTCACTAACAGAGGTTGAGACCTAGCCAATGAGATCTGTCCAGAAAACAAGGACGAGAACAGAGATAATGATATGCCATATTAGAAGAAAAGGACCATCTTAACATGTGGTCAATCCGAACTTCACAAACGTTAGTGCTACTTTCACTTATTGTATAACTCCCTTTCAATTGTAGAAGTTGCATAATTTCGCAAAAATTTGCAACAACTCTAGTTCAATCCATTCATTTAATAGAAACAAAGTTGGTTTACTGGCTTCATTTGATTTTATTGAGTTCACAGTTATCTAAACACAATCACCTCAGAATATTGTTTCAGTTTCTTTACATATAACCTGAGCAACCATTAAGAAATTCTTTCAATGTTGTATCATTCACATAGTTAGGGCGGTCTGGTTAGTACATATATCAGTCTCAGGATCCAGAATCAGCATATTATTAGCTACATAACGCCTTCCAATTTTAGCAAACTCAGCAGCATATTCCAGTAAAGGAAAGATCTTAACCAGAAAATTATGAACCTCAACCGTAACATCCATTAACCTAATTGGAACTGTTAAGAACCTAGAATTCTTTCCTAGACTAGATCTTGTTAATTTGTCATCCATTACCACACAATCAACAGTGGAAGAAGCCAAGTCTAGCTCACTTATTCGCCTACAAAAGCATAGATGTTACTAATTTATCCGCAAGGTCTTATCGTTAACTTATATTTCCTATATGAGTATAGCATTCTAAGTTGTCTTGGTATTAGGAGAAAAGGTAGGGGAGTTCGTTGAAAGGTAGTTTTCTATCCTCAAAAGAGAGTTCCTCGTCTCTTTCATCGTATGCTTAACACATGCTCTTTAGAAGGCCAACTATAGGGGGTGAGTCCAAAGAATGTGTGTTAGCATATAGCTATTTATTCGAACACGTGACACCAGCCTTGAAGAAGGGCCCGGTTCGTTCCACCGAAGTCAAAGATTTTCATTTGTTGAAAGAAAGCACAGTGCGCTTTAGTCATTTTTCGTTTCGGGAATCAAGCATCTCTCCATAAATACTATAATCGTAAAGAAAACATTCAAAAGCACAAGTTAACAGTTACAAAGGAAAGGAAAGGAAGTTTCCAGCAGTACATGAAAATCAGTTATAATAGGACTTGAGCATAGCCTTACACTATTATTGTGAGTGGTGTGAGAGTGGCGCGAACGCTACACTTCTGTTGAAGAGTGATGCTTTTGACTTTCTTTATGTACTCTATAAATATTTTAATCAATCATTGTCATTCTCTATGTCCTTATTTAGTGTGTTCTTTTTGGTAGTAAATGAGGGCAAATATGTCAAGTTCTCTCCGTCTTTTCTGCCACTATTTTTCTACTTTCCCAGTGAGATGAAGCTTTCTTGGTCGTCTTTGTTTTCTTATATTTTGGGTATGTATGAAGAGGAACCCTTTGTTTCATCATCTTCTTCTTCAATGTCATGTGTAAAAAGGCATCTTATGTCTTTATGTTGAAGTTCTATGTATTGAAGATTTATGTGAATAAAATTCTCATGTTTGGAAGCTTGTGATCTGCTTCTTTTGTAGTATTTTGTGAGTTCCTCACTTTTGTGTTTTATGCTTCTGTTGATACGCTTTGTTCTATCTTCATTATTTTTACTATTTGACACCTAACTCATTAAGGCCGATCTGTACATAGTCTGGTTCGGCCTAACTCATAATCTTCATTTATTGCACTGAAAATCAACAATTGGCATTAAAGCATTTTAAGCCCCTAAGGGACTATACTAGGATTTGCCTATTTTCATTTATTCATGATCTCATCATCTATTTCTATGCCTAATGATCCTATTTTTTCAAGTGAAAATTATCATTTTTAGGCTATCAAAATAAGAAATTTTCTTGGAGCTTCAGATCTATGGAAAATATTAGATGAAGGGTATAATACCTATGCTTCTAATGTTGTCTTGATTGCTGATCAACAAAAAGAATATGTTGAAATTGTGTCTAAGGATTCCAAAGCTTTATTTCTTCTACAATCTACCATGTATGATGCTATGTTATTAAAAATTATGAATGCCTCTACTACTAAGGAGATTTGGAAAATTTTACATGATGAATTTAAAGGCTTAAACAATGTCAAAAAAGAAAGAAAGAAAGACTCTAGACTTCATGTAGAGAATTTGAAACTTTGAAAATGATGTCCACTAAAGTTGTAAAAGACTATTTTTCTAGAATGTCTAATGTCATGGAACAAATGAAGATTTATGATGATAGTACTCCTAATAAACATGTTGAGAAAATTCTTTTTTCTTCACTTGTAAAGTTTGATTTTACTATTACTATCATTGAGCAATGAAGAAATATTAAAATCAAAGATGAAGGCTCTTTTTAAAGGAGCATTTCCATCCAAGCATCAACAAAAACCCTTAAGCTTGAAAAAGGGTAAAAATCTATTTTTTGATAAAAGTGATGGTGATTATTTCAAAAGGTCATCTAATGTCAAAGAGTCTAAAAAAAATGGCAAATTTCCTCCATGTAGTATTTGTAAAAGAACCACTATCTTGAAAAGGATTGTTGGCACAAAGACAAGGCCAAGTTATAATGTAAGCATTACAAAAAATTTGGTCATGTTGAAAAGTTTTGTAGGTAAAAATAGGGCCAAAACTCATAGCGACAAAAGCCTAACCAAGAGGCTAAAATTTCTAAAAGTAAGGATGATGATCATGTTTTCATGGTAGCTTATTCTTCTTCTAATCATGGTAAAGAGACCTGACTTATTGATAATGGTTACAACAACCACATGACCAAAAACTCAAAGGTTTTCAAAGAGTTGGATACTTCTGTCAATATTTCTATCAAGATGAGCAATGGTGATGTTGTTCCTTTTACTAACAAAGGCACAATTGCGATTCCTACAAAGAAAGGTACAAATTTTTGCGTGATGTTTTTTATATGCTGAAACTTGATCAAAATTTCCTTAGTGTGCCTCAAATGGTGAACAATGGTTATACTTTTATTTTTTTGCAATAATCAATGTTCTATTTGTGATCCTTCTAACAAGGAAATTACAATTGTTGCTATGGAAGATAAATGATTCTCTTTGAAATGGTCATGTGATGCTTTAAAGTTCAAGGCTGATGAAACCTCATTGTAGCATAAAAAGATTTGGCCATTATCATTTGAATGCATTGAAACTCAAGCATGATAAAGAAATAATGTTAAACTTGTCTTCTATTCATGTATGTGATGATGTATGTGATGCTTGTCAACTTGGAAAGCTTTGTAAGCAATCTTTTCCTATTGACAAAGCATGGAGAGCTAAGAAGAAATTAGAGTTAATGCATACTGATTTATGTGGTCTAATAAGGATATTAACACCTATCCAAAATATACATTTTCTCTTGTTCATCAATTATTTCACTAGGATGACATAAGTATATTTCTCTTGCCAAAATTTTAAGATCTTTACTATTTTCAAAAAGTTCAAATTTACGGAGGAAACTCAAAGTGGCTATAAAATAAAAAATCTTAAATCAAATAGAAGTAAAGAATACACCTTTATTGAATTTGAGTAATTTTGTGAAGATAAAGGGGTTCAACATCAACTAATTGTTACTTACACTCTTAAACAAAATGGAGTCTCTGAAAGGAAAAATAAAATTGTGTTGGAAATGACTTGTAGCACGCTACTTAAGAAGAAAACACTTAATAAATTTTGGGCCAAAGCTATCAACACAATTGTTTATTTGTTGAATAAGTTGCTAACATATTCTATTAAAGGAAAAACTAACCATTAGTCAAGCACCTAAGAGTGTTTTGTTATTTATGTTATGTTCATGTACCTATTGAGAGAAGGCACAAGCTTGAAGAAAAAAATGAAAAAGGCATAATTCTTGACTATAGTACCTACTCAAAAGGGTACAAAAATTTCAACTTAAAAACTTAGAAAACTATCATTGGTCATGATGCAAAATTTGATAAATGTGCTTTATGGAATTAGGAGAAGTTTAAGGTGGACAAAAGCCATCTACTACTCCTTAACATAAAAATTTTCAATTAGCTTATCTAGAAAATTTTCATGTTGATAATTATGATTCTTCTAGCTTAGATTTTAATTATGATGCTATAATTCCATATTTGGGTGCATCTAACTTGGGTCCTTCTTCTCCAAGGTACCATTCTTCTTCTTCCTTTGAATTTTCAATCAGTAAGACTAAGTTACTTTCTAAAGTTTATGAAAGATGTAACTTAACTATCATGAAGCTAGCAAATTTTCATGAAGCATCAAAACATGATGATGGATGTTTATTATGCAGAATGAGATAAAGATGATTGAAAAGAATTGCACTTAGGATTTAGTTGAAAGAGCTCCTAATAGAAAAGTGATTGGTTTAAAGTAGGTTTGGAAGACCAAGCTCAATTTTGATGGTTTAATCAACAAGCTTAAGACTAGATTAGTAGCTAAGGTATCCTTCCTCTTCTTCCTTCGAATCTCTAATTCGGAAGACTAAATTACTTTCTAAAGTTTATGAAAGATTACTATCATAAAGCTAGCAAATTTTCATCAAGCATCAAAACATGATGAATGGATGTCTACTATACAGAATAAGATAAAGATGATTGAAAAGAATTGCATTTAGAATTTAGTTGAAAGAGCATGTAATAGAAAAGTGATTGGTGTAAAGTGGGTCTGGAAGACCGAGCTCAATTTTGATGGTTTAATCAACAAGCTCAAGACTAGATTAGTAGCTAAGGGATTTGCTCAACAAGCTAATGTAGACTACATTGACACATTTGCTCCTATGACTAGGCATGATACTATTAGAGCTCACATTACTTTAACTACCCAACAACAATGGACCATTTACCAAGTTGATGTCAAATTTGCCTTCTTGAATGGTGTTCTTGAAGAAAAGACCTCCATTGACTAGATTGAGGGGTTCATTAAGAAAAGTAAACAAGATTATGTTTACAAGTTGAAAAAGGCTTTGTATGGCCTAAAACAAGCTCCAAGGGCCTAGTATAACAAAATTGATTTTTATTTTTCTAAAAATGGCTTCAAAAGAAGAATGAATAAGCCCATTCCTTATGTGAAAGTTTTTAACAATTCTGATGTCATTATTCTCTCTTTATACATTGATGATTTGTAAGAAGCAAATGCAAAAAATGTTTAAAATGATTGATCTTAGCATGATGAACTATTTTTTAAGGATGAAAGTTCATTAATCAAAGGATGGAATTTTCATTTCTCAAAAGATATATATTGAAGAGATTTTGAAGAAATTTAAAATGGATCATTAAAAGCTAGTTGCCACTCCTCTACCACTCAATGTGAAGTTGTGTATGGATGATGACTATGAAAAAGTAGATGAAGGGAAATATAGATCCTTGATTAATAACTTGTTGTATTTAATATATGCTACTAGTATGTTAGCCTAGTTCTTGCATGCTCCAAGTTAAGCTCATTATGGGGTTGGTAAAAGGATTTTGAGATACATCATAGGAACTTCAAACTTTGGCATATGGCATCAGTCCAATGGACGTCATGATTTAATTGGTTATAATGATAGCAATTGAGAGGTTCAGCAAATAATATGAAAAGCACTTTCGGATGTGTCTTTTCTCTCGGCTCCGGTGTGTTCTCATGTAACTCAGAAAAACAAAGTGTTGTTGCTTAATCAATTGACGAAGGAAAGCTTATTTCAGCTTTTAATGTGTCAATCAAGCCATTTAACTTCACAAAATTTTAAAAGATTTGGGGTAGCAGCAAAATGATGCAACAATCATTTATTGTGACAACAAATCAGCAATGTCAATGGTGAAAAATCTTGTCAATCATGGCAGAACAAAACATATCAAAATTAAGTATTGTTTTGTTCATGCTGCTGAAAGAAAGAAAGAAATCAGCCTTGTTTGCTGCAACATGGACAACTGTTGATTTGTTGACCAAATCTTTTCCAAGACAAAGATTTGAATTCCCAAGAGATCTTGATGTTTCAAGTAAAAACATTAAAAGAGGAGAATGTAGAAAAGTGACGCGTTTGACTTGCTTTGCGTACTTTAGAAATACTTTATTCAATCACTGTCATTTTCTTATTCGTCCTTGTCTAGTATGTTCTTTTTGGTAGTAAATGAGGGCAAATATGTCAAGTTTTCTCTCCCCCTCTTCTGCCACTATTTTTCTTGCTTTCCTAGTAAGATAAAGCTTTCACTCTTTGTTTTCTAATTTTTTGGGTATGTACAAAGAGGAACTAGAGCTCTTCTCTATTTCATCTTCCTCTTCTCTTTCAATGTCATGCATAGAAAAATATCTATTGTCTTTATGTTGAAGTTCTATGTACTGAAGATTTATGCGAATGAAATGCTCATGCTTAGAAGCTTCTGATTTGCCTCTTCTGCAGTATTTTGTGAGTTCCCCCACTTCTATGTTTTATGTTTTATGCTTCCGCTAGTACGCTCTATTCCATCTCTATTATTTTTATTGTTTGACATCTAGCTCGTTAAGGTCGATTTGTACACAGTCTGGTTCGGCCTAGCTCATTGTCTTGCTGACCTAGGTGTGTTCTTCATTTATTCCATAGAAAATCAACATCTCTGACAACAAGCTCTCTTTGATGATGACCGAAGAAATTCGAGCCAGCTCTCTACGCCCTAGGACAATTAGTTTCAAGTCATTGTGGTTTTTTACACCAAAAAAAAAAAGGTTCTGAGAGAAAATAGAAGTGGTACTGAAATTGTAAAAAGAAGTTGCACACAAAAATCAATGTAAAAGTAGAATTTTGAAAAAAAAAAAGAATAAAAGCCAAAAATATATTTAGCATACAAAATATAATTTTATTATATAAATTAAATTTTAAAAAATTAAATTAAGATAGAACTTTAGAAAAATAGAAGTATGTATAATTTTATTAATTGAAAGAGGAAAATCAATTAATTTATTTGATACAAAATATTATTTTTAACATAAAAATTTTATTATATAAAATAATTTACAAAAGTAACAAGTGTTGCTTGTTAATTTATAAAAGCAACACAAGTGTTGCCCATTCTATAATATACAATAGATTGTATGTTGCCTATAAAACATAATTTGGCAACAATTAATTAAGTGTTGTCTATTATATATTAAGCAAGTGTTTTATTTAGCAATATTAATTAAGTGTTGCCTATTGTTTAATGAGCGTTTGTGTAAAAAACTTCCAAAACCGTTGCTTATTTACACCTTAGGCAACATTGTTTTAATCGTTTCTAAATTTAGTATTGTAGATTAAAAATGTTACAGTGAACCTTAGAAAACAAATCCGAAAGGAAGGTCTCTTAAATCACAGCCATTCATGACCATGCTATCTAAGTATTGACAAATTAAATACAAAATAAAACCATCACCAATATTGACCAATCTTCGAATAACGATTCTCGTTGAACCGATTTTCGAACGATTGTCATATAAATAGATATTAAATCTATCTTCAAAATCATGACTGTACCAATTATATAAAATCTTGACAGTTGTTTAATTAACAGGTCAGGTGATAGCAACACACAACTTGACAATCAAAATAATCTCATTGCCCTAATCTAGAGCCTTCGGCTAACCATCTATTCATATGATAAATACTCTTAACACAGAGACGACCATCTAGAGGATTATTAACTTGAATATTGGAGAAGTTACAGTAGAAACCATCCTGCTTTCTTAATTTTTGCGTGAGAAATGATCACCGTAAAAATCGATTGTCATTGCAAAGCGATTATCGTCATGGTCTGACCATCTTAAGAGTCACAAAATGGAACCTCGAAGCGTATCTTCATATTTTGTAACTATATTCATATGGGACATATTTTCTACCAAAATAAACGAAACCTAACGCAGTCATCCCGGTAATTGAACGTCAAATAGCTCCACCAAATCCAGTTCAACCTCCAAATCTTTTCAACCATTATTCCAGGCTATTACCAAAGTAGTTGACAATAACAGCTTCAGGCTTCCTACTCATATAAATTTACCCAGACTGGTCTCCAAAAACAAATTTTAAAATTATTGACGTATGATGTTCATTTAATCTGTGTATATGCAAATACCGATGTGTTTTTAGAACATGAATCCACTCACATTGAAATTATAAAATCAAACCAGTAGGAAAAGAAATTAACAAGAAGATAGCTAAAGTGCGTAGTAGCTAGATTGCATCTTTTTATTCAGACTTTACATTTTAGTACATAACCAGATAATATTCATACATTTATTCAAAGGCCAGACAATTGGCTCATACACAAGAACTCTACTACATCTCAGACACATACATAAAATATCATAGAACAAGTACTCTAGTACAACATCACAGACACATCCATGAGGATACAGATTTATTATTAAAACAAGCAGATCAGGTACCAGACTCAAGCCATGCACACTACTTCAGCATATATGGAATGTTTGAAATAGCAAGCCATGCAAACTACTTCGGCATATAAGGAATGTTTAGCTAGCAATATTAGTGCGCCCAATCACTTGATCCTCAGTTGCTTGCTGATGATGGTGAATTCCATGGCAACAATTGTAGTTCACTGACTGAATCTCCATTTTTCGGTCGCAATCTGGGCAAGGTAAGTTCGTCGGAACGCCTGAACGAATGTTTACCACTTGGAGATGGCTGCATTCTTGAGTAAATGTTGAACGCTTTGACTTATAATTTTTCATGAAAGCCTTGTCAAAACCTTCTTTCACATCCTTTTTCCATTTTTCAAAATCTTTCAACATATCTGTCATAAGAGGATGACGATCTATTGCCAAAACATTCTGCCCTTTGCTCACAAGAACCCATCCCTTTTCCTCTTTCTTGGAAAGCACCATCTCAATGTCCTCAATTACAGCGTCTTCCTCATAGTTTCCAACCAAAACATGGTCCTGAAATAAATTGTTGATGTTGTCCCAGAATTTTAATGACTTGTTTGTGTCAATATCTCTCAGGTTGAAGTGCTCTATTGAAGCATGTGCATCTTTGATTATGGAATCCTTTTTCATGGCTTCCAAAAGGTTACCCAACCTTTGGGTAATTGAATCGTCCACACCACCATACAGGAAGACGTACTTGGCGTCGTTGGTCTAGCATACAAGGATATATACAATCTTCAGTTAGATATAGGAATCTAGATCTCAAAGAAAATTTGTTAAGAAAGTGCATGTTTGCTGCGGAAAATGCTATTCTCATAATTAGTATAACAAATTAAAATTTTCTAACTGATAACAGAAGCTTAGGAATTTAGTATTTACCCAATTTTTTATAGGTGGGTGAATTTTTTCTACTTCAGACCACAACCAATTCCATTCAGTAGGAGGCAGTGGCCTAGGTAGGAAAGGGAAGGCCTCGATGCCCTGTACAATGATCATGAGCATTGCATTTTTGTGTTTTATGTCACCTCGAGGATCTGTGACCACCACAATAGGCTTATTTTGGTAATGCAATTCCTCTCGGGGGAGCTTGTGTCCTCTAAAGGATTCAGAGTACTGCACTACATACCATGGCATCTTAGATTTCAAATTCTCAAACTTCTCTTTTGCTTCGGTCCAGTTGTTCACAATAGGAATCCACAAAATTCCATAATCTTGTTTATCGTTGTCTCTCTTGAATGCATCGTAAATTGGTGTGAGGTGCTTAATCTCATCCTCAATGTGATCCAAGCCCGAAATGAATAATAACAGATTCTGTTTCTTTATCACTTCTGGTCTAACCTGTTTTGAAACCACGCAACCCCCCGCCCCCCAAGAAAAAAAAACCTTCAATTAAGTGTCTAATTAAGCAAATAATGTTATTCATTCATCTGTATCCTCATATCTATAGATAATTATAATTAGTGTGAGAAAACATAAATTAGATGTGAGAACGAGCATGTGGAAGTAACATTACTACCATTGAACTTCCCCAATTATTCATTGCCATATCTACAAGAAAACATGCTATAAGAATACTTTGTTACTAACCATTGTTTTAGTGGAGCCATCAAAGATGTCAAGCTTCTCAACATTCTCAAGAAATATCAAAGCCTTCAAAAGCACCAGAATTCCTTTAGGATCTGTGATAACGCTGACGGCCCATTTGTACTGTTTCTTCTCTACTGCAGTGCATAGAGAAAATATAATCAGCATTGGATCTGAGGTTAAAAAGATTTGAACAGTACCTCATGATTTTAACCAGCGATTTTTCTGGAATTGATTAAATAAGCAAAGAAGAAAATGCGACAAATTACTATCATCGCAGTTGAAGAATCCAGCACAACTGTAGTATAATGCTATAATCACGGGCAGAAATTTAAATTGCCGTCGCGGTCACCTTACGATACAGGCCAATGAGAAAAAATGCACCATAATGGTTTAAAATTACGAAAAATTGCAAATGTGGTTTGCTCCAAAAATATAATATTACGGATAATATTGCTATTGCAGACCATTTTTTAAATCCTAAATCACGGGTCACAATTTAAAACTACAGTGAAAACATTATGCAATCCTTACATAACCTTTATGTTCTTTGATTTGTCGAAGAACATTGCCCAACTCGAAGAAAACATCATTAGGCTTTTGAAGAAGTACTTCAGATTTGATGTCGCACTCCCTGAATCAAAGCAATCGAAATTAGGGATATACATATGTAAATTAAAGAATCAAACAAACGACAAACAGAAAATGACGAAAGTTAATGAGATTTACAGTTGGTTAGTGTGACTGGCACAAGCCAAGGCAAAAATTGCCCAGTAGGTATAAACTTCTCTCTTGGCCTTAGACAAACCTGCAACTTCCTTCAGGATCGTACTGTCTTCAGCAATCTCCTTCTCCAAATCCATGATTTTCCGAATAATTTGCAACGTTTTTTCAACCAAAGGTCTCGTCTGATCATTGGGTTGAGTAGGTTTGTCCTTTTCAAGGCTTCCAAGTCCGAATACGCGAAGTTCGAGCGAACTTGTTTTTGCAGATTGCATCAGAGAAAGCCGCAATGATTCGCCATAGTCCAATGCGAAAGCAGCCAGAGCTACCACTGCCTTTGCATCCCAAGTATAGCTCTTAAGCTTTTCTAGTATTCCTTTTATTGTTTCATGCGCCGTTGATGCATTGAAAGATTTGCATGTCATCTACCACGCAGAAATAAATATATATTAAAAGAAAAAAAAATAGTTCGTTTCCATGAATATTAAAAATAATGTGGATGCCAATTTTAATTTCACGTCAGACAAGAAATATTTTTGTATTGCAAACTTAATTGATGCGTTGCCTTTTGCCTGATTTAAATGTCAATTTTGATTGTAACAAAACATTTTAGCTTGCTTAGAGGTATTAAACAAACACCTGTTGCGTTGGACCTTTAGAAAATTTAAAGACTATTTGAAGACCCTTACTCAATCTTTTAAATTTTACTAAGTTTAATTGTAAAAGAGGAAAGTAAATTTAAATGAAATTTAATTAGTTATTGGAAAATATATTTTCAAAGTATCCAACTTGTGTCAATCTTGAGATTGGAACCAAAATTAGGGACAAAAATCACTCTAGTTAAAAATAATGTTTGAAAAGATTAAATTTTGGTTCGAAAATCATTTGCAAAACCTTTAAAATCAACTTGTCTTAAGACTGAAATCCGGAGGTTGCGAAGCACTTCATAAAGTGATTCATGCTTTTTAGGGAGGCTTAAGAAGCACATCGCAAAATGCTTCATGTGACTTGTCTCTATAATTGTCACATGACCCAGTGAAATGCTTCATGAAGCATTTTGCCACTTATAGGAAGGTTGCTCGTGCAAGATGAAGTGTTTCACAAAAGCACTTCAACCCTTGGAAATTTTAAATTTTTCTAGCACGCAATTATAACAGTTATTTTAAGAATCTAATAGGCATTTAACAGTTCCAACCCTTATTCAAAGGTTTAAATTCGAATTTAAACATACTTTTCAGGGCTTCTACTATTACATTGACACATTGTCTTCTTCTCTTTGTTTCCAATGATTCAAATCCTTTGAACCAACAAGATTCAAATTTCTTTTTCTAACTCTTTATTATATAGTCTACTCTTGAGAGTTTGAAAGCTTATATTCTAGATTGTAAACACTCTTTTATTATATTTTAAGATGAGGTATCCCTAGAATTTGGTGGAGTGTTCTTTGAGTGAGAAAACTCAAATGGATTTGCTTCTATTCAAGTTGGATATTGTAGAAAGTTCTTTAAATGCTTAGTTTAAACTTTAAAAAAATAATGCAATTTGCAAAATTCATATCAAGTAAACTTGATAGTAGATATAATTCTTGGAGTATTGAATTTTTAAAATCGAACCAATATAAATCATTGTATTTTATTTTCTCAACCCTATCTCTTTCTATTTTGCTGCATAATTTACTGTCTTAAGATTGTTGTGGTGCTGTTTGATTTGCTTTACTTACTTCTATATTGAATGCTTACAAGTTTAAATACTTACCTAATGTTTCCAAGCATTAAAAATTTGTATAATCCTTTTAAAAACTGATTTTGATTTTAAAAGTTGTAAAATTTTAAAATTCAATTCACGACTTGTTGGTGGAATGCTTCGCTACATGATGAAATTAGAAGCTTTCATACATTTCTTGGTAGTTTTTTTTTTCTTTAAAACTTAGTAACTTCTTTTTCTTTTTCTAATTTTACGGGACAAAGCTTATATTTACAAATTAAAGAAAAGCATGTTTCAATTTTTGTGAAGGCATCTAAAGTTAATTCTATAAAAATAATTTTAAAAACTCATGATCCGAAAACATAGAAAATTAGTTTTATATTAGTATAATAAACATATAGAGCAACCTGACAAGCAATCTCTTTCGGTGCGGAGAATGATGGCATAAAAGTTGATTGTTTGTCTTGAGGAACAAGTTCAACAGTCTTGGGACCCTGTAATGAAATCATCAACAAATTAGTAACCCAAAACATAATCATAACGTGTGTGTGTGTGTGTATATTTCTCCAAAAGTAAAAAACATGAATTTAGATGATTTAGAAAATTAAAATACAAAATATAGTTGCAGTAGCAGGAATTTCCCTATATATATATATATATAGAATGCTCATATTAATTACGGCATGATTTTAAATTATAATTATAGTCACGATTGTGATTAACAATTTTCATAGGACAAAATTATAGAAATTAATTTTGATTGTAAAATCTATTGTAACAACTAAATTATAACTGCGGATCCTAATTTAAAATCATGAATCGTTATATGCGTGACTTAATATACCTTGGAGTGAAGAAAGTCAACAACTTGAGTTGAGCTGTTGACAATGTTTGAAACATCATTGTAAAGAGACTCAACATCCTGTCTCTTGGCATGCGAGTCATGGATTCCAATGATGTCATGTGAGATCTTCTCATCATCTGGTATTATTTTATTAGTGGGTAATCCAGGATCAATGCGGCTGGCAGCTAGCCACTTAAGGGACATTTTCAGAATCACGCGAAATCAAAAGGATGTTTTGAAGGCAAAGAGAAGATAGCTTGGGATATTTTGGGCGCCTCTCTCGGTTTCATCTTGAGCCTATTTATAAGCCTAAAACACGGGCAGTTGTTCCAATTTACTGTACTAAAGTCAAAGTGTCCAGACTAAATCTTCTACACGCGGCACCCCCACGGCCATGTTAATTTCTAGTCACCTGCTGAATCAGCACCTAACTTCTCCTGTATTATAAATTTCCTCTGAAAATTTATTTTACATTGTATAAATATATAAATATTTAATTTCCATATAAATTTATCCTTAAAAAATATATATTATGTTAAAATTCATCACAAATTTTAATTAATTGATATAAAATAAATTTGAGAAAAAATTTGATATAATATATATTTTCTTCGATAGAATAATTTGGTAATCTACTCTTTCTTTAAATAACACGAAAGTGGTAAGACATCATTCTGTTTAATAAGTCTAACAAGTCATTTAATGCACATGCGTGCGTATGTATGAGAAATTTTGAATTCAAATTCAAGATAACAAATCTGATATTAAATTTTAAATTTTTTATATATATTGGTTTAAGTTATAAAAAATTATCTTACTGTTTTATATTATTAATAACCCTTAATTTATATTTGGGATTTAATTTTAGATTTCACTTTTGGCATATATATAATATTGCTGATTGCTGATTTAAGATATAACTAGAGAAAGGCCGCAAAATCAACCTCAAATACCACAGTGCGACTAAAAATATTAACCCATCATTTTTAATAAAAAATTAAAGCAAATTATACTTATCTCTATTTTGATATAATCACTTTTTTTATTTTTCACAAATATATATTAATTTATATATTTGTATATATGTTCATTTCTCTTTCTTTCGTTTTAAGCAAGACATCTTGTTTAAATAATATCAGCTAGCTGTCCATGCACGTGATATATCACAAACAATGAATTATCCTCGAGTGGTTGAGGATAATATTATATTTTATTTTATTTTTAAATACCGTTGACGGATGGCGCCAATTTTCCAAGCAATTAATATTATTGTTGTAAATATTATTATATTTTATTTTTAAATACGGTTGAAGGATGGCGCCAATTTTCTAAGCAATTAATATTATTCTATTAATATAGTTTGTCACTTTCATTATCATCTGAAAAAACTTATTATACATTTAATTAATTTTCTTTTTTTAAATATCTTGGCTCATCAAGTGGTTTGTAGGAAGACTTGGGAGTAGACTTGAGGTCGTCCTTGTATCGAAAGTCTTTGGAATCCATCTCTTTTTTTTAATGAAACAGCTAGACATCAACGTCGAACCGTCAGATGATCCAGTCTTCAATTTCCTTTGTAGACTGATATACGACAAACATTGATCGGTGAATTCTACTGTGTTTTGCTGCATTGAATGCAGTGGTGTACTCTAGGTGGATCAAGACCATGAAAATGTATAGCACAAATCTCCACCCTTTATTTCATATGACGAGAGACCTACGCACCAATCTAGTTGTTGATTCTGCGGTCCTTGTTGGCTTGTTGCGGGTGCCGCCAAGGTAACCCATCTAATAATTTTATTTGGAGCGAGTTAATTTAATTATATTACTATTATTATTTAAATTTAAATTTGATTCATTAGAATATTTTATATTATCAATAAATAAAAACAAAAAGGAAACATATCATAGAAAAGTAATAATAATTAAGAAATTTAATAATTTTTATTAATATAATATTATATTAATGAATGATAGTATAAAATTAATTTATATTAATAATAAATTAAATTTAAATCCCTTTTATTTTTAAAAATATACATAAATTAAAAAAAATTTCAAAATGGGAGAAACGCAAGCTCAAATTTGATCGGATGTTATGAGAGAACTTGAGAAATAATATTTCAATAAGTTGTTAAGAATAAAATTTTTATTTAAATGCTTGGAAAATTGGCCCCATCCGTAAGATCAAAATTTATGACTCAGGGATTTAACACATTTATTTTCAAAAACTTTAAATTTTTCATCAACTGTTATTCTTGAAATTTTTGTACTTATTGTTTATTGTTACAATTGTTTCGCTGAGCGAATTTTGTACCAAAAAATTGAAGAGTTCTTAAAATTTTTCATGATTCAGCTCTTACTGATAAACTTATAATTTTTTACATATATGTTAGATGTGTCTTTCATAAAAATTATAAATTGTTTTGGAAATATAATATTTTAAATTATAATTTTCTGAAAAGATTTTTAAACAAATTCCAGTAAGGAAATAGAGGGATAACAATTTTGATGTCAATTTTTGCATCAGGAAGCTGACATTAGGATAACTTATTCATAACAACGTAACATTTCCATGGATTGCTTGTGCATGATAGAAATATATGTCCCCAGCCTTCGGTTCACAACTGTACCATTTTTATTTAGGAGGGCATCCCCGCGAAGTTAAAAGAAAATTTTTGAAAGGATTAGAATATAATTTATTGAAGAATGAATTTTTTTTTTCGAAAACATATTATAAATTTTGGTGTGAATTAAAAAAAATATGGAAAATTTTAGGAAATTTTTAATTTTTTTTCCAATTTTAGCAACATCAAAGAGAAAATTATATTTTATCCACAGTCAATTTTTAATTAATGCACCTGTATTTTAAAGTGTTAAAATTAGTCCGTTATACTTTTCACCGTTTTTCCACCTCCACCTTTTTATCCAATATTTAACAAAATAAACTTCATAACATTTGCGTTAAATAAAATTGGATGAAATTGCGTGCGGCAAAGTATAATTGTTTTATATTTATGTGAATGGTTGTGAATGAAATATGTTAGTTTTATTTTCTTTTTATAATAACACACCATATTTATCACAATATATGAAATGCGTAAAAATTATCAACTAAAACTCTTGATATTTATAAACAAAAAAATTATATATTCCATTATTGCTAACTTTATACAGAATGTAATAACAGCATATAGTTTATAAATGAAAAAAAAGGAGATATAGCTAACATTTTTTAAATGCAATTAAAAATATATAAATATTAATTCACAGGACAAATTATACTTTATTTCTCTGCAATTTCGTGTAAGTTTACTTAATTCATTTGATAGGGAATATTTTGTTAAAAATTGCATAAAAAAATTAAGTGAATAAAGTGTTAATAACAAATGGGTAAAATTTGACACTTAAAAATATAGGTGGGTTAAGTGAAATATATTTTTCATTAAATTATAATAAACCAAAGAAAATAGAAGTCCTATTAATTAAGCACAAAAGGAGCAAGTCTGCTTTGTTGTTCATGACTGTGAAAAGCACTCTGATCTTTTATTTTTATGTTTTTAAAAATAAATTTTTTGTTTAGTGAGTGATTTTATATTATATTTTAAAGGATTTGTTTGGCACCTCGTATAATATATTACTGTGAAAAGCACTCTGATCTTTTTATTTTTATGTTTTTAAAAATAAATTTTTTGTTTAGTGAGTGATTTTATAATATATTTTAAAGGATTTGTTTGGCACATCATATAATATAATATAAAGACTACCGAATAATATAATATAGTATTGGATAGGATAAATTAATATATTATATTACATTTGGTTTGTTATTGTATAAGATAAATATTTATACAAAATTATTGTATTTTTTGTTAGTTGCCATATTGTAGAAGAATATATAAGCTCAAAAATAATTAATTTAATTAAAGTACCATTATATATAAAAAATTAAAAATCAATAAAATTGTTCTAAATAAATTTGAAGTATATATTTAGATGAACATGTCCTTCAAGAAAAATATCTTTTAAAAGAATCGGTAATATATATATATATAAACTAAGGATTTAAATTATAGTAATAAAATAATATAACATATTTCACCAACACTCATATACATGTGTCCATGTATACACATTGATATATATATTTGTAGATGTTTGTTTACCAAATTAGTAAAAAAATTAGAATGAATCAATTTAAAATATAAAACTTAATAAATACCTTGTATAAGACCTTGAAAAGTATTAAAAAATAATATGTACTATTTACAAGTACCATAAATATTGATTAATATTATCAAATAAAAATTTAAAAATACTAAATTAAAATATAAATGTTAATGTAAAAAAATTTTAATTTTAGTTTTATACGAATAATATGTGAGAGAGACCTAAAGAGCAATAAAAATTAAAAAGAAAATTTTTATTTTAATAATTTAAGGTTTATCATAATACTATTTCATTAGCCATTATCCCCTTTCTTATGAAGAGAAAAGTCTTATACTGAATTAGGAGTATAGAAGGAGACCTTTTGATAAGGTATACATTCTGTTTGAATCATCCAAAAAGAATTTTTTTTATTTTAATAATTCAAATTTTGTCTTAATACTATTTTATCAACTTTTATTCCCTTGCCTATAAAGTAGAAAGTCTTATACAAAATTAGATTAAAGAAGGAAACTTTTTGATAAGGTATATATTTTGTTTGATATATTTGAACATAGTATTATATAGTTTATCCTATACTATCAAGTCTTATATAATGTGTCAAATGAGATCTAAATTTTGTAATTCAATATATGTAATTTAAAAATAAAAAAAATAATTTGTAAATATTTCATAATTTATTCTCCTATTTTTGTTGATAATTTTATAATTTAATGAAAATTTTCTTATTTACTTAATTTATTACCATTTATTCTCATATGCTTGATGACAACAAAAATTATGTTGTTGGTAGCACTGACAATTTAATTTTGTGAACCCCATTATAAAAATGATGGGTTCCACAAAATTTGGTGGTTTAGATATGGTGCTATTAATAGAATGATATTTGTTGTTGTACCTAATAATAAAATTCCAAAAAAAAATTACATTAATGAGAAAAATACATTTTATTTATTGATGGTATGATTTTAATTACAATTGATTTAAAATATTAAGAAGTGGGGGTTTTGCACTTTAGAAAGTAAAGTGCATCATCCAAGCTATTAATGAAAAAATTAAGGGAGTGGATAATCATAAATTTAAAAATTATTATTTTATTCATTATTATTTATAAAATTATGAGTCATTAATTTTCTCATTAATAGCTTGGATGATACACTTTATCCTCTAAAGTGCATCTTCCACTTTAGAGGAGCTCAATCCAAAAAGTGGGTATTTAGAGTTTGCACCATTAATACTTTATCTACCTATACTTCTTTTTCCTTCAGACATAACAAATTATGACACATGTCTCATGTGCTCTTCCTCACCTATTAAAATAAATGAAATACTAAAATTTTAATTTATGTGACTAATTTTTCCATTTTCCCTACCTCTACCACAATCCATTTTTTGGCTAATTATGACAAGTATGAAGATATCATATAGATATCTTCACAAAATTTACTAAAATTTTTTCCTTGCAAACTTTGTTGTTTTCAAAAACACAAGACTTAGGGAAGTTTTCTATTTGTAAAGGTTTTTTTTAGACAACATACTTCATATTTAAAGATTGCATTCAAGTGATCAAATAATTATAACTCTTAACCAAAGAAAAAGAAAAAAAAACACACACACACATAAAATAAGAATTTTAAATCAATTTGAAAATTATACAAGCAATTGCATTCTTGAAAACCTTTCTATAAGACATTATGATCTATGAAATACAATTGTACCATTTTATGGAAAATTTATGAATTTCTATTAATGTTGCAAAAGATAAATTTTCTTTGACTCAAAATAATTTTGAAAATAGATATAAGATTTCTTTCCTTTTTTTATATTGTGAAAATAGTGACACTAAAAAACAATTTTTTAAAAGAAAACTTAGGATAGAACTTCTTTTTGATATTTGAATAAAAGTCAGTATTGTAAAATTTCTACTTCTTCCTTAATGAAAATTGTGAGCTTGACTTGCTCAAGGGCATATGCTATTTATTTTAAGAGATTTTGAAAACAGATAAGGATATGATTTGTTTTCTTCCTTGAATTTTCTTAAGAAAAACTGTGAGTTCCGTAAGATAAAAGATGATTGAGAGATTTGATTTTCATAAAGGTATATTAAACCCTAAAATAGACACAAAAGAATAGGACTTGTTTATTAACATTCAAAAATTTTTACATCAGCCATTTGAAAATCATGTAACCTTTTGCTTTAACGATTAAAGTTATTATTTATGGAAAATGACCCTTCTAAAAATTTTTTTATGGAAGATACTTCCAAGAAAAGAAATATCTTTATGGTAGGGTTTCATAACAACAAATTGAGAAAATTCATAAAATCATTGTTACTAAAATCTAAAGATTTTACATAAAACTTTTATTTTGCCCTTCATGGTATTATAACCATGTAACAAAGTTCTTTCAAGAAATATTTTCTTATTCTTAAAGATATTACTACATAAATCATGTTAAGTCTTAAAATTTCATGCATAAATACATACATATATATATGGGACATATAAGTGAAAGGAGTAAACCATGATCATTAGATCTTCCATTGATGATCAAGATTAAAGCATGATTGAGTGTCGTATGACCACTTAAAAAGATCACATGATCATTTATAAAAATCACGTAGCTTTATGTTTTAATCAAATTTTGCATATGCGATAATTAAAACAATTTAAAGAATTGAAAACTTAAACTTGCAAAAAAAAAAGTGCATAACTTAATCCTTGTGACCTATTACAAACCCAGTTCAAATAGTACATAGGTTTATTCATAAACCCTTAATTTACAAACCAAGTTCAAGTTTCAAAAAAAATTTAGCTTATATACTTTACTAGTTAATTAAAGGTTACTAGGTGGATGTGGATGGACCAAAGAGATCCTCATTGATAGGATTTGGAATGTTCATGGTCATGGACTCCAAATTATACGCAACAAGGAGCCATCCCATTAGAACCAATCTAGCAAAAGTGGCATATTGTAACTTGAAAGGATCCACCAATAAGGAAACCCATACCTTTAGTTTGTAGAAACTAAACTTGGTTTAACATGTTTAACTAATGCATTTTAGTATTAGAACAAGAAAGTTTATTGCTAGGTCTATCTATTGAGAAGTATTTGAAAAACAAACAATAAATTATAGTGAATATTAAACTTAGTAAAAAGCTACTAAACCCTTATTCTAGTGGATTTTGGTTAGCAAAATATGTTCAAAAAGAAATACTTACAACATCTTGAATATTAAATCTTACTAACATAAATTTAAAATATTTACATAATACGTTCCTCTTTTTGAAAGCAAATGGCAGATGGTATAGGGTTACCATCTTTTGACTTCCTTCAATCTTATCCCTCTTCCCTTCACCTTTTTCCTTTTAACTACTAACCATATATCATTTTCCTTAGTGAAAAAATGATAGGGTTCTAGACCAACTCCCCCACAATCATATAATGATGCACCTCACAAGGTAAGAATATCATAAAAATCATGGCCATTATAAGAACTTATAAGTCACATAATTAAGGTATAGTCTAAATACAACTCATTCCATGTGATTTTGTTTCATATCCAAAACAAGCTTATTTTTAAATGTTCAAATCAAATTTCATGGTCCATGTTCATAGTTCAAAAGTCCATAAGGTCCATAAGTTCAAGTATAAATGGTTCATAAAGTCCAAATAGTCCATAACCAAGTCGAGGGCTAATTTCATTCAATGCTATAAGGTTCAAAATAGTTTTATGGAATTTAAGTCCAAATGTTCATAAATTTTTCAAAACATCTATCATATTTCAATTATCCATTTTTACCTTTAATTATTACAATTTTTATGAAACATTTTTCCTATGTCCCTTTGGTATACCCTTGAACATGTATAGGAAAAACATATGGGTTTCATAGGTGAAGCTTATATGTAAGCCTACTACCTATGGCCTTTTTCCCATATTTTTACAATAAGAAGCCCATTCTTTTGTTCATTATGGTGATTGGAACATATAGCCCAAATTTTACCATTTTTGAACTCATGAATCATGCTAGAAACACATGTACATATATAATCTAAGCATAATATAACTAATTCCTCGTATATAGGTGTTTAAATTTTCATAATATTACTCATGAATCATATTAAAATATTGGTATCAAGAAAGAGCTAGTATATAGGTGTTTACTGATAAGAAAATTTTATTTACAAGTCTTGCATCATTCATATAATGGCATACTTTGTTGAAAATTTCCATAGATATGAAAGTAAAGGGAAATAATTGCTTTATAAATATGATACAAATATTCATCATCACTTTTCCTTAAAGTTGTGAGATCAAATAATTAATTATAATGTTATTGTATGACATTTACTATTTAATATTGATAATATTATTAGAACAATGATTTGTTTTGATCTATTTTTTGAAAAATATAAGGATGTAGAAGTTGTAAAAAAATTAAAAAATAAACAAATCATGTCAAGTATTTACTATAAAATTGACATGGTTATAATTGGATGATAAAATGTCATTTATTTGATCAAACTAGCATATAAAGTTAACTAACTCTAATAAATAGTCGCAATAAATATTCACTAGGGACCACCTATCTCTAATAAATGGTGGTAGTAGCTATTTACCAAAGTTAGCATCATATGAAGGAGTGGCATGCAACATTGATTTTTTCTTAACAATTGGCGTAAAAAGCTTAGTATTCAATGTTGATTTTTTATTAAAAATAGACATCTAAAGTGATGGAATCCATTTCATTCATTATGATGGTTCATTTACACATAATGACAATTCATCAAAAGTTTACACATAGCAACAATTTATCACCAATTTGCTAAATATAGGGCTTTCCTTGTTTGTTGGAAACAATAATCAAAATAACTCTCCTTATGGTGCTTGATTGCTCTATTTGCTTGGTGCAAAAATCAATTTGTGGATTGCTCTATATGTTATGTCAAATTTTGATACACATAGAACAAGCAGCAGCACTCTCACATTGAAATATAGGAACATTCAAATTCTCAAAGTAAATGATTAATCAAGCTTTAAGGTTGACATAAATAATATTGTGGTGTGAAACTTTGAGGTGTTGCAAAGAAATAATAAATTATTGTGATAAAAAACAACATCTCCAATCTTGCATTGGTAGGTTTAAGTACAATGCAAAATAGTTAATATTATTTTTTACTATAATTTATTATCAATTTACAACTATCTATATCATTTAACTCAAAAGCCCTCAAGTTGTATTTTACTGCAAGAAAATACAAACATAATAAAATTGATGAGAAATTGTAGTGAGAAGAATATATCCATTTTTATATTGGAAGACTTGAGTTCAATGCAAAAATGGATATGTTGCTTCCTCTCACTATAATTTTATCATCAATTTGTTACCTAAAACATAACTCAAACCCTTGAACAATTTGAAGGATAAGAAGAAGTATCCTACTTTCTCATTTCATTTAAAGCCTCTTATTCATTATAAATTATAATTTCTTATAATTATTGGATTGTTCAATCTATTGTATATATATATATATATATATATATATATATATATATATATATATATATATATATATATATATATATATATATAAGAAAAATATTTTGGTTTTTGAATTTATTGCTATTTGTTATATTGTTCATTTAAAGTATTTTTGCATTTGTTATAGCTATTTTTTGTATTTTATAATTGTATAAGAAAAATATGATTATTTAATACAAAAAATAATTTTAATAGTAAGAACTTAAAATTATAAAATTTTTACTTGAAATATTTTTTTAAAATAAAATATTTTGGTTTATGGTGTCAATTGTTATTAAAAACCAATATTTAAACATTTAAAGTTAAATAACATTATTTTACTTTACACATCAATTTTTTCTTAGAAACTAACATGATGCTATTTACAAATTTCATTACAAAGATTTCCAATCCTAAAATGATTATATATCTACCAATGTATACTCACATTGCAACCTAAAAATAATTCTTTTGAAGTATTTTTTCTTATCTATGCTCACCAATTATTTTACAATATTGAAGATCTATTAGCTCGTTAGTAAGTCCATAGGGTTATGTGCTCACTAAAAAAGCATAGAATATAAATTTAAGAATTTTTTTAGCTTTTTTCATTTTGTTTTTGCAACTTAATCTCTTTTTTTAAAGTTATTCTTGCAAACATAATTGCTTGAATCTTAGTTTATATAGTATTTTGAAATATTTGGATAATGAAGGTCCCATTGAAGAGATGCACATGAATAATGAATTAAATATACTTAGATAAAATGATATTTATGACAAATTAGAAGATAATTTTTCTTTCACCATAATAAATCTTTTCTTTATAGTTATTGCAATGCTCAAATTTTCATTTAATTACTTTCTTTCCTTATAGTTTGAAAAAGCTTTTGGTATATGTCATTCATTAGTGTAAATCATTAGGTATTCTCTAATTTTATGTCCAAATTGTATAGAATTAGTATAGAGGGAAAATAGAGCTATATAGTATGTTATGAATTGCATATGTAGATATTAGCAACCTATACTTCTTTATTTGGGTGAAAAAAATCATATCATTAATTTAATAATAATAAAACACTGCTTTTGTTTTTTTCATTTATCACATTTGTAACAAATTTTATCCTTTTTTATTTGCTTCACTAGAAATTCAATAAAGCTTTAGTATTTTTTCCTAATTTTACCATTATTTTTCTCAAATAAATGTTTCATTACTCTACATATTCATCTTGAAATATCTCAACAAATTTATTGCATTATATTTCTA
Organism: Sindora glabra; assembly: GCA_020226215.1. Lineage (NCBI taxonomy): Eukaryota > Viridiplantae > Streptophyta > Magnoliopsida > Fabales > Fabaceae > Sindora > Sindora glabra. The sequence goes on from CM035231.1 coordinate 32,194,831, forward strand.
TTTCCATTCTCAACCATCTTGAAAATTGTGATTACAAAGTTCAAGATATATAAAAGTAGAGAGAGAAATAAGATGAAGTAAATGTTAATTTTGGATTAAAGGGTAGTTTTGAAGCTACAATGAAAAATAAACAAACTAAATTACTTTTCAATCTCCATGAAATAGCTAAAAACAATAGATAAAAAAGGATGAAGAAAGTAATAAAGAGTATTTTAGTCATGCCACCTCCATTAATTTTTCTTAATTTAAATAGTGTATTTATTATGAAGATGAGAAAGCATGAGCAGAATTAATTTAAATATTTAAAATTATTATTTCTTTATTAAAATTATTAAAATATTTTTTATTATTATTAAATTAAGGATAGTTCTTCAATACCCATCAATATCCTAACTAACAAGTTAATGAATAAATGACATATATCTATATATAAAAGAGGTTTTCAGGAATTTTTTTTTTGTAAACTTTACAATCTAAATCTTAAATTTATTCTAATGTTATTTCCACCTTAATTTTTTTTAATAAACTTGTGGGGTTATTAAAATAAGCTAGGTCAATTTTTTCTGTTTGTATGCATTTAGAAACCTTTCTTTTTACATATATTTAAAAATTTGTAAAATGGAAACTAAATTTTCAAAATAAATATGAAGAAGAAAATGAAAGAAGAAAATATTAAAATAAGCTGGGTCAATTTATCATTTTATTTCATTAATCACAAATCAAAATTCATAATATAATGCAATGAATTTTTAATAAATTGCAATAAATTTAGACTAGCTTATTGTAATCTTTCTTAGATATTTTAAAACACTAAAATTATCACCTAATTAAATAATGTAATATATATTTATTATTAAAAAATTAATTTTACAAATTTAAAAATTATATAAACAAATAATTTTTCTAATTAATTTACGATGCATCAAGTTAATTCTCATTAAATTATTACACATTAAATTATTAATATTATCACTTAGTTAAATAGAGTAATATACTAATAATTATTAAAAATCATTTTCACATTTTAAACATTGCATGTATAACTAGTTATGCTAATTAATTTACAATATATCAAATTAATTAGTATTAAAATATTGAAACTTTCATGCATCAATTTGCTAAAATTATCACCTAATGAAATAAAGTAACATATTCAACATTACTAAAAATTAATCAGAGATTAATTTTCATTAAGTTGACATTATAGAAATAAATCATTATGCTAGATTATAATGTATCAAATTAATTAGCACCAAATTGGTTCAACTTTGATGTGTCAAATTACTAAATTTATCACTTAATTGAATAGATTAACATTTTCATCATTGCCAAAAAATTATTTTCTCTATTTAAGTACTCCATAAATAATTAAGCACACTAGTTTATAGTATATCAATTTAATCCTTACCAAATTATTGCAATTTTTTCATATATTAAATTTCTAAATCTCACAACATTTTAACTATTAATAAGATTAGTTTCAATATTTATACATCTTATAAATAAATAATTATATTATTGTCATCAGTAAGGTATCACTAACTATATTTTATTATTAGCATCTAAAATTTACCAATGAGTGAGGTTTCACTAACCATTGCTTTCTATTGCATCTAGGAACTAATCATAAGTAAAGTATAACTAACCAAGCTACATCGTTGCCATCTAAAGACTAGTTATGTATTAATCAAACTTTTTTATTGTATCTATTTAAAGCCCCAAAAGTACCAATGAGAAATATTTTAGGTTGTGACTAATGGTAATCATTAATAATAGATGGTGATCAATTGTGTTCACTAGCAAACAATGGTGGCAATGATTGATGGTGGTAGGTAGTAGCTAACAGTTAATGGTGGTGAAAGATGGTCATCATTGGTCAATATTAGCAATGATGATGTTAAATGGTAATTACTGATAGTAGATGATGATAATAATAATGGTTAATAGTAGTGGATAGTGATAAGTAATAAGAGATGATAGATAGTGGTTATCAATTATTAATGGTGGACAATAATAGTAACTAGTAATGGATGATAATTAATAGTGGTCACCAAGAATGAATGGTTGCCATCAATGGGTGAAGATGGATTGAAGTCACTGGCAATTAGTGATAGCCCATGATAAGTGATAATAAGTGATGGATAATGATTGGAAATAGTTTACATTGATAAGTGATGGTAAAATAAGGTGTTAATGGCAATAAGGCTTAAATAGAAGAGTTTACAAAATAGTCTTTTATATTATTAAAATATTCTCGCATCAAAAGAATGTAGGATACTTATGTCATAATTGTAACTTAATCATGACCAGTGTGGAATCCATTTTTTTATTTCCACCAACCTATTTTTGATTATCTAACTTAATCCTAATTAACGAATATCATGCATAGATGACAATTTAGAAAGAGAACATTTATTAGAGATTGTTGAGGTTTCTACAAAAGATAATAAAGTTAGTTATGCTTATAATCATCCCAAAATGAGGATAAGCTAATCTAACTAACTCATAAGAAATTGGTTTAAATATTTCCTTTACCCAAATTTATGATAAAATAAAGTACAAAATATATTATGTACAAGATTCTGTACTCCCATACTATCATCAATGAACTCCCATGGAATTTAGCTCTAAAAAGGTGGATATGGAGGATCGATCTAAGAATTTATAAAATAAATCATAGAAGAGTAAATTCATGACTTATGAGGAAATAATTTATAAGAACAACAACAATCTATAATAGCTTAACCATCAGACTATCCTCCTTAGATAATCTATATCACATTTAAGTACATTAGTAACTAAGAGCTAACAACATTGAAATTAAAACATACCATTTCATTTTTAATGTGTTACATAAAAATGCTCATGAAATTAAAACAATCCATAATAGCTTAACCATCAAACTATTCTCCTTGGATAATCCATATCGCATTTGAGTACATTAGTAACTAAAAGCTAACAAGATTGAAATTAAAACATACCATTTCATTTTTAATGTGTTACATAAAAATACTCATGAATAATTTATAGTCAAATTCACATCTCATTTGGAATAATAAGTAATAGATAAAATGCATTCATCTATCTTTTGACTTTTAGGCTAACCTTATACCCTATCCACCTATTTCAATTCTTATTTCTCCTAGGCTAGCCTTATAGGCTACTTACCTTATTACTGAGAATTTTCCATCTAGTATTTGCACCATTGCTCCATCACACTTCATAATTCTAATGCTACTTTTAACATAATTCACAATATGATATACACATTAGAATTCAAGCTCAAGTTATCACATTTGCAATACAATTTCAACACAAAATAGCTAATTAATCATCAAGGGGTAATATCAAAGTGCATAACAGTGTATATATATATATATAACACCACTATGCTCTCTTGCATGGCTGCCAGATTGCTCTACACACATAAATATTCATAGCTTATGGCTAATGCAATAAATTCATTTGAATAATTATATCATATAACATCTAATTTCTTATTTTGTGATTACCCAATCATATATGTATTTTATAATCATCATGAACCTCTCTACCTTTGATGCTTGGAGGCCAAATATCCCATGTTGGACCATTATAAGTTATGAAAATATAACATAAGTTGGGTATGTTTTATTATATAGTTACTATAATTGTGACCTTTGAATGATATTTTATGGATAATTCAAAAATTATAAATATATTGTATATGATTTTACATGAAAGTAGACTCAATTAGTTTTTGATAGACTTGTTATTTTCCCAAACTAGTTAAGATTTGAAAGTGTCATGCATTTTAGAAGATAAACACAAAAAGTCTATTTTTCAAAATTTTGAGTTTTTGACCTCTACTAATTATTTTTTATGATATCTCAAAATATACATAAGATATTAATTTAAAACTAATTCTATTTGAAAATAAACTCAATTACATTTCCAATGATAGGTGATTTGCTTAAAATGAGTGTAAGATGAAAGAGTTATGCTCTTTTAAAATTGACATAAAATTCTAAAGATGGTAAATCAAGTGTGCAATCGATTCATCTACCTTGAATTTGCAATTGCAAAAGGAGAATCAATTGCACATTTAATTTTTTATGCCTATATTTGCCTTTGGATCATAAGAATCAATTGTACTCAATTAATAGTTTTCCTTAAAAATCTCACTATTTATCCAATCATAAATGCCCTCTAAACACATGGATTTCATACCAAATATTGATATAATAATTAATACACTTATTTAATATCTCACATCACCTCTTTTCATCATTTATTATTTCCATCATATCAGATTAAATGTGTTTCAAGTAAAATTACAAAATAACTAATATTCATTAATACCATCACATAGTCACAAAATTCATAAATTTAGCTAGATTATTCACTCATCCTATATGGAAGAGATGTTAAAGACCTATTTTGAAGATTTTTTTCAACCTTAATCACATTAAAATTCATAAGTTCTAGAGTTAAGGTTTTAAACACCTAATAAAACTAAAAAAATCTTAAATTTCTTCATCAACCAAGAAGAAATAGAAAGGATCTTGATGAAAGTAATGTTCTTATCTTGATTGGATAAAGAAATCAATAAGATTGAAGCTTTTCTTGCTTAATTGATAGAATGATAGAGAGATTATATAGAGAGTTAGGAGAAATTGAGAAATCGAGAGAATAAGAAAGATTGGAGTTTAGAGGCTAAAAATGGGGAAAAATAATGCCCTAGGGACATTTTTGAAAAAATACTTCTATATATTTTTCATATTTATATACTTACTTATATCAATAAAAAATTTATATCTCATAATTTTAATAAGTTTTTCCCATCAAATTTTCAATAAATTTATATTCCCGTATTTTCAATTTAATTAACTTTATCTTATTTTATATTTTATATATAAAATTCCTAACCTAATTGAATTTACCAGTTATTTTAGTTATTCTTTTCTCATAAAATAATATCTAATTTACTAACAATTAAAAAGGGCGTAACAACCCACCTCTTTCTATAATAATATTCTAGAGGAATATTAAACTAAAAATATTTTTGAAAATATTTTTCTAAAATTTAAACTAAACATGGGAATATAATATCCCCTTGAAACATTTCTAGAAGTATGAAAAAGATTTGATGAACTAAATGCAACTTTAATGTCATTGAGGAAGAAGTAAACTTTTACTTCCTTCAAATGTTTTCTAATTGACTAATTATTGATGTTATAATTCTAACTTGCACCATATTAGTAAGATACTTTAAATTGAAATAAAGTATTATAAAGGTAGTAAGTTTAGGGCATAAACATAAAACACTTTGCATAATTTTAAGTTAAACTTATATGAATTTAGGTTATAAATGAGATAATCTATTTAACATGAATAATAAGTGAATGGTTGGCTCAAAATTAAATATATTAACATATCAACTTATTTAAGTAATTAAATATGATACATAAGTTTAATTATAATATAAATTTTCTTAATTGAAATTATTAAATTATTTAGATAGATTGACTTATCTCAACACATTTAAAGATAACTTAATTTGATTCAACATGATTACTATTCATGTTAAGTTTGAATTGAGCTTATTTGAGTTATTACTAACCTTTGACATGATATGAACTTAACACGTGAATATGAATTATCATTTCTAAGTTATTGTATGTACAAATATAATTATGTGTTTGATTAGTTCTCGATGGTTTAGTTTCATTAAGAATCAAAAGAGTAAGGAAAATGCAAGACTTAAGCTTTCTTTTAATTTCTTTTAGTGAAAATAGATTTATTCCTCTTAATAAAATGTTAACTTGACTAAGTTCTCAATATTTTGTACTTAAACTTAAAAATTAAAAATATTTAGAGTTTTTAAATTTAAATTTAATAATTATATTTTGAAAGTTAAGATTTACAAAATACATATTTATATTGAATTTTATTTAAGTAGTTAGAATTTACAATATATATATATATATATTGTTTTTAGATTTAGGAACATTGTTTTATACTAGGGGGTTAGTGTTTGCGCGCGCGCACACGTACATTTAATCTAATTTTTATGTTAAATTTTAAAGATTATAATATACAAAATTATGATTTAAATTTTCCTTAAAGAATAAAATTTTCACAATGGATAGATCTTTTTTAAAACTATTTATGTAGATAAAAGTGTTCTATTGTTTAAAAAAATAATTTTCTTTACAAACATGGATAAAAATAGTGTAAGTGGAAATAATTAAGTGCAAGATTGTGGTGGTATTGTTCATCATATATATAATTATGTCATGACTTATTTGGATTATTTTTTACAACAAATTTCATTGATAAAATTTTTTGTTGTAATTTTTTTCTCTAATATGTTATATATCTATCATTTATAATTTTGACTCAATATAGATTATGTATTTGTGGATTAAATTTATTAGTTATGGAATATATTTTATGGTCCAATAAATTATTATACAAATAATTACCATCCAATAATATTGGCTCAATATTAACAGTCAATTATGAAAGTCTATTTTAAGTTATTACTAAATATAGAAATAAGTTAAAATATATGGGTAAAATAAAAAAATTACCATGTTGCCATTTTCCATAAGTTAATTTCTTATCATGTCCATTTCTCTTAACTGTAAATTAAAATAAAGTTTGAATTTAATGCTGAATACAATGACATAAAGACAAGTATTTTTATTATCGATATTCAAACTTTTAATATAAATATGTTAAAATTATCCTTAAATTAATAACATATTTTGTTATTCAATTGAAAAAATGGAGGTAACTAGCATTCACATTTAACAATCCCCTACGTATCTTTTAAGTGTAAACAACGGTCAATTATTGAATTGATTAAGCTGGTATGTTTGTTGTCTCACTTTGTATACCTCCTTAAATTATAAAAACTTAGATTTTACCCCTAGTAATTTTATAAAACTTAAATTTTACTCGCAACCATGAAAAAAATAATAATTACAGTACTTAGCGGTGGATCTGTGCGCTCAATTAAAACCGATGGTATATTCCATAATTTAGCGGTGGTTTATGAATCGCTGGTAAACTAGCAAATATAACAGTAGTTCTTAACTGCCAATAAGTAAAATATGATAGCGGCGTTTTTCTTGACAGTGAGTGGGTAAAATCTAAGTTTTATAAAGTTTTTAAGGGTAAAATTCAAGTTTTCAAAGTTCAAAAGTGTAAAATTTAACTATCCCATAGTTGAAGGGTTTTTTGCATTTTTCCTAATATTAAATAAAGGAGACAATGAAGGTGGATTTTTTTTACTTTTTTTTATTTTTTTTGCAAACTATGTATGTTCCCTTATTTTAGCATCAATGATTAAAAAATAACAACTTGTGTGGGTTTTTTTTATGTTTGTATCTATTTTGTTTTATAAATAAAACCTCCTTGATATTAAAGTAAGACGGTAAGGGAGAGAAATGTAGACTAGGATGCAAAATAATGCCATTTACACTCATGTTTATTCATTTTACTCTTATTTCTATTTCTAGTTGTAAAAAAAAGAAAGACTTTCTTGATTTATAAAAAAAATTCTAATTTAAAAAGAAAAATTAAAGAAAAATAAATACATGAAGATGTAACTAACTTTATTCGCAATCGCATCTTAATTTTTTGTTGTAATTTTTTTATAATTATGGAAATCACCTTAATAGACATGTATAAGGTACTAAATTCAAACCCATAACGGTAGGATAACAAAGTTACAAAATCAGCATCCCTATGCTATGGAGGTGCCCCCATTCTAAAAGATCATTTGGGAACAAATTTTTATAAAAAAATAAATTTCATAGCAAGCGAATTTTTTTTAGAATACACAAAATTATTTGATTAATACTAAAAAGTAATATTTTTTAGGAATTAATTTTCTGTCTTTTGCTTAGTTCAATTTTAAACTTCTCATAAAATATTAATAATATAATTATTATACCCTTTATGATTATAACATAACAAATTTAGAAATATTAATGAATTTTAATTATTTTAATTTTTTCTTTGAAATGATGTGTCTTATATCTTTTGCATTATAATTTTCTTAAACTTGTAATTTTTTATTTTTATTAAAAATTAAAATTGACTTAACAAATTATACATAAAATATTCAAATGACTCTTCTCTTATATTTTTATTTTGAAATTTACAATAATTATGTAAAAAAATATATAATTATAGCAATACCATGTAAAACATCTTAAAAATTATAAAATGATAAATATCTTGAATATTAAAAAATACTTAACTTTTTAATGAGATAATCCTCAGTGAGTAAATAAAAGAATAATATTGCCATTAGATAATATTAGTAAGGATATTTTTATATTTATTTTTATAAAAAATTGTGAAAAATCTAACTTATCAAGGGGAAATGTATAAATTACTTCCCGTATTTTATGAAGAATAAATCTTTCTAAAAGTTCTACCTTTTATTTTAACACTCAATAACTTACTTAATCTTCATCTCTTGTATTTTTCACGTAACTTCTCATCCACCAAACTAACTTGTTAGTTGTAATTTGACTCTATTACATCATACAACCTAATTCTAGTTTTTAAAATAACAAATATCTTAAGGGGAAACTTTACGATGATTTTTTGTTTCAAATGTCAAGGTGACTTGCTATCATATGAATGTTGGAAAGAAACTCATAAATCGTATAAACTATTGATGGTTTTGATTATATATAAAGAGGAAGAGAAATTTTCACCTTTTACACGATTTAAAAGAAAATTTATGCTTTAAGCATTATTTCAAAACTCTGCTTTTATCAAGGACGCTATAAATACAATATATTGAGAAATTTGCACTTACATATTTCATATTGAGTATTACATAAGATTCGAAGCAATCCGATGCTTCACAGCAGTCCAAATTCAATATAATTTCTCCTCACTTGGTTTATCAAAAACTCACTAGAGTTTTTATTTTGTATCAAAATTTCGAAAATCTTTTTTCGGGGCATTTAGGTTGTTCCATATTTTAATGGTCTAGGAAATTCTACTCCACTAGTCACATTCCCATTTGAAATGAAATGGGAGTTATTTATTTAATTATTTTTTCCGCTAACGAAAAGCCAACTATTAATGGGAAGCATGAGCTCCATAAAAAAGGTTATAATTTTCGGTAGTAGATGGGATTTGGAATAAACTACCCAATACGCCTTGGATAACATTTGCAACACACTATTCTGACTAATGAGCAATTCTATTACATCTCTTAGAATACTAGCTAAGAGACCTATATAATCACTGAATTAAGTATAGATTTTACAAACTATAGCAGAGTCAAGCCCCACCAGAGGTGCACAGAGATTCCTAATAAATCTTTGATAGCAATCTTCGAGTGACTTTCTACCTCAACATGCCTATGGCGAGAATTATTAGCAACTAATAAACTCATGTAAATTACAAATAATTTCGCATTGAGGACTGATTGACAATCAAAATTTTCATACCATGTTTCTAATTAGGGGTGCCTAGGATTGGCAAACACGAGCTTCTATGGCTGAACCCGACTCTTTTTTCTTCCTTTTTTTTTTTTTGGTGACGGGTCGGGATGGGTCACGGGCAACGGTGAGTAAAATAACAAGTTCATGCAGTTTCCTTTGGTCGAGCTCGATTACAGGTTTTTCAATCCATATAGACCCGTGCTCGACTGATATATTGAACCCTTTACATTTCCTTCATTCCCTTGATTCTAGAGACTTCTTTGTTATCATATACGACATTGTTTTCTTCCAAGTATATAAAACACATTTCAGATATTTTGCCCTCCCTTCACTTCTTCTTTCACCACACAAAATCATTCCCTTCTCTATGTTGTCTCATCGTCTTCACTTCCTCTAGCCTTAGGTAAGTAAGGTAGTCATCTTCGAGAAAAATTTTCCCTACTCCGGCTTTGCCTCTAGTTGTTCTACAACTCTCAAACTTGTTAATATATTATATGATGCCAAATTTCAATGTAAATTTTCCTTCCTTACTCATTTCTCTTTCATCAATTTGGTTTTATTTGTTTTCTTCCATAACAAATTATTTGCAAACGACATTCTTCTGTATCTCTGAGATCTAAACAAAGGTAAGCACAATCACCTACTCATATTTACATTCATCCATTTATCTTGTTGTTTCTACTATTTCATTTCTAATTTGTTTTATGCTTATCATGTTCTTCATTCTTCGTTTCTGCTGCATGCATTGTGTTCTTTGTTCTTGTTTTTGTTTTTCTGCTATGTTGTTCAATTTTGTTGTCTATGTAATGCTATTTGCTTTTATTTTGTTCTTACCACCTTTATTATTGTTTCTTCTTTGTTCTTGTTTCTTGTTTTGTTTTTCTTTATTCTTTGTCCTTATTCATTTTTCTTCTATGTAGTTCATTTTCTGCTGTGGATAATAAAAAAATTTCTTTGGGTGTTCTTCAATCTACTATGTGACGTGTCTAAATCTGCAAATTATTGTTCATCATTGTTTCAACTCTGTTGTTTGATATTTTCTAAAAAAGAAAATTTGTCTATGCAACTTCTCTGCCTCTACATGCAAATACGTTTTTCCTCTATTTGGGAGGCCTAACCCATATGATTTTAAATAACACAATGATGGTATTTGTCTTCTATGGAGGTTGATGGAAAGGTCTCGAAGTAAAGAAAGACTCTTACATATGATTTTCATGGACCTAGAAAAAGCCTATGATTGAATACTAAGTGTTGTGGAAGGCTTTGAAAAAGAAAGGAGTTCGTATTGCATACATCTAGGCTATACAGGACATGTATGACAAAGTAACTATAAGTGTAAGAATTCCCAAAGGAGAGACAAAGGATTTTACTATAAGGATAGGTCTACATCAAGGTTTAGCTTTGAGTTCTTACTTATTTAATCTAGTTTTGAATGTTCTTGACAAGGACATACAAGAGACTATTCTTAAACGTATGCTATTTTCAAATGACATAATTTTGATTAAAAAATCATGGGAAGAGGATAACTATAAATTGGAGCTTTAGAGACAAACATTGGAATTAAAAGGCTTTCTTTTAAGTAGGAGTAAGATAGATTACATGCATTGCAAATTTAATAAGAAGTAAGCTAGAAATGATTTAAAGGTAAGAATTGAAGAGCATATCATATTGTAAGTATCTAAATTTAAGTATTTGGGATCTATATTACAAAGTAATGGAAAAATTAATGAAGATATGACACACATATAAGAAAGAACAAGATACAAAATTAATGCTTACAAGGGCATATTAGGGTGGCATCTATTGAGGAGAAGATGATAAAAAATTAGTTAAGGTAGTTTGGTCATGTGCTAAGAAGACCATTGAAGACATCACTGATAAGAATCGATCACATAGCCTTTTAACCCTAGGAAAAAGTGTAAAGGGAGGCTAAAAAGGATATTGGAAAAAGTTATAAAGAGAGATCTCTTACATGAATTATTAGAAACTAACCCGTTGTTCATATTTTACTCGATCTTCAGTTTCTAATCCGAAGCCAATAATGTAAAGAACCCTTACTTATACTTTTTTTATACTTTCATTTTTATTTATTTTTTATTTTTTATTTATATTATTTACTATATATATATAAATTTGAGGAATTTTTTATTGAGTACATAATTCTACTTTTTTTTTTAAGTAGACAAGCAATAAGAAAAAAAGAAAGAAATTTTCTAGTACTTTATTCAATTACATTGTGTGATCCATGTAGCTGACCTCACTTAGTGAGATAAGACTTTATTGTTATTATTGTTGTTGTGATGATATGTTCAAAAAAATACCTCCTTCTTCCTTTTATTATGTAGTTCATGCGGTTAAAGAAGATTCCCAACAATACTAAGTAAATCTAGATAAGGCCAAAGAAACCTTGCCAAATCTTGATCAACAACTTCAATGTCTGCCAAAATTAGAGGTAATCTCTCTTTTTCTCTGTATGTCATTGTCATTAAGACTATTAATAACAATTGCAAGGTAAACTTGTAATTATACAGCCTCATGCAATAAAAAATTATATTATATACAATATTAAAGTTGTGAAATATGAACTATATTTAAAATTGTGAACTATATTTGCCCTAAAAAAAGCACTATGAACTATAAAAATGTTGCAATTAGTTAAATATTTTGATATTATGAGACCTATATGATAGTACTGTAGATATGTTTTCACTTTTATTTTTTAATTTAAAGATTAAAACCATTCTAGGAAAGATGGGGATAGAAAAGGAGGCTATGGTTGAAGTTCATTTGAGTAAGTAAGAGCACTTTTGGATCTTTGGATAATAAATGACAAATTCTATTTTGCATCCTTTTTATTAACCTCGGTGTATTCTCTTGCACATATAAGTATTTGGTGATAACGGTTATTAAAAATGGTATTTCAAAAGCAAAACCATTTCATATTCAATCAAAAATTAGGTGTGCATTCTTCTGTTATGATTTGGATAGAAAGTTGACTTTAGATGAGACATCTACACATTTTTAAATAAATTATGCATATATTTAAAAAAATTGAAAAAGTCCTATGCAACTTATCCAAACAATAATAAGTGTGCTTAAGATTGGCAGATTTGAACTTATATGCTTGTGCGATTTCTAATGATTTTCTTATTGGTTGCATATTCTCATACCATTTAGAAATGATTGATTTGATAACTGTATAAACTTGAGACTGCAAGTTATTGCTCTGTTGAGTTTAATTCCCAATCTTTTGCTTGTCATCTTGAAAAAAATTGTTAGATGTGTCGAATATAATCAATTTCATGCACAAACATGTAAACCATTTCTACATATACATTAACTCATTTTCTTTCATCGGTGACAAGATATGATACAACATGATTGCAGATGCTAAGGAGCAAGGACACATTAGTCCGGGTTAAGTTTTTTCTTTTTTAACTTTTGAATTTTCCCATCACCTTCAAAGTTTTATATTTATAGAAACTAGATTTTAAACTCAAATTTTGTGCGGGTAAGAAAAATATTATTTATATTTATAGAAATATATATTTTTATGAATAATATTTTAATAGCAAAATATTTTAGTTATTTTAAAAATTATGTAAGTAAAATATTAATATATAAATTAAAGTTATGATTATATTCCCTAACTAGATTAAATCATATCATAAAATTACGTAAAGACAAAAAATTATTTTAAACTACAATCAAAACAAAAATAGGATAATTAATATTTCATAAAATATATGATTTGCTTTGTTACTCATAATTGAATATTTTTAATTGACTTGAAAAATTAAAAATATTTAGCCAAATACAAATAGAATATTAATAAAAAATAAATTATTCAAAAAACTTTAGACAGTTACATAAACTATAGTATAAAAATATTATGGAAAAAATGAAAACAAAATCAATGTCTAGCACTAGTTATGAACTTTTTACTTTACATGATTAGGAAAGATCAATTTAAATAAGATATTTTATATGATTAGTGAGAAAAAATTGAATAAAATATTTAATATAATCAAAAAGGAAATTTTATTTGAATAAGATATTTGAATACAACTTAATATGAAGCATAAAATGCAACAACATAGAAAGTAAATGATTAGGTTGAATAAATCTATAAAGTCTAAGAGGACATTGTGAATAAATAAGAGACAATAACCATTGAGTAGTAAATTCTAACTCAAGATTAATTAATTAATTTGATAGTTATAAAAATTTCACATTCTTAATCAAATATTAAAAATAAATAATTTACATGATTTTAGGAAATTATAAAAATTAGGGTGGAAATTTTTAGTAAAATAAAAGATAATTGTAAAATTAATGATTAATAATAATTATAACTGAAATTGGAATGTTTGTAATTCATGTGATGAGGGAAGTATAAATAAGGTATTTTATATAATTATAAAGAAAAAATTGGATAAAATAAAAAGAAGCTAAAAAACGGATGCCTAGAACTAAACAATTAAAAACATAATATATATATATATATTAGTAGAATTACATCGTATTAAAAAATTAAAATTGAAAACTTAGAATAAAGAAGAATAAAAAAAATGCAACTGGAGTAGCTGTGAGAGCACACATGGCATGCCTCAAGTATGGAAGGATAAACCTAGTATTACTCTATATATATATATATATTATAGCATAACATCTTTGAGCATGACACTCCTTCTATTAAGAAGTTTGTTGCATTGTAAAAATAGAGTAATAATCTTGTTTTTATATTTTATGATGAGATTGACAAAATTAAGGATCTTTCTCATCATGTAAAGTGTCTTTATTGAGCCGATCAATAGAAACATTAGTATGGGTTAGGCATTCATGACAACTACTAAGGGTTATACACTCATTATTACCATGGATAGAAATTTAATTTTAGATGATACATCTACACATTTTAAATAAATTATGTACATAGTTAAAAAAATTGAAAAAGTTCTATGCAATTTATCCAAACTTACAAAGTTAAAGTAGTAGAAAATAAGTTTTGTTGGAGAACAATAGGAGAGTCACCAAAACAAATAATTTTAAGATGGTGAATAACTTTGGTGGAGTGAAGACATGTATGTATACTAAGGTGGAGCATGTGTGATTCCTCACTTTTTCCATTTTTCCAAGACAGATGTGAATAACTTGATGGTAGTTCATATTTTATCTTATTCTTTACTACTTTCATTTATATAATTATATGTTCATGATATGTATTAATATTGTTCATTTATGATATGTTTGTAGGACTAAAATATGAGCTGCCCAATAGCCAAAGCATGTTTCGATTGAGCTAACTAACATGATTCTGTATAGTTGATAGTAGAGAGAAGGAAAATAGAAACTTATTTTTCTAACTTTTTCTATCAGTGCATTCTTTAATGCTTTTATTTATGTTTCTTAATTAATTGAAAAAAATTATAAATTCTCCTAACGATGATCTAGATATGTCAATAGTGTTCTCATTCAAGGTGAAAAAAATGTTATAAATAAAGGCAATATTTTATCATAAACTCTGCTTTATGTATAGTTTTTGTAACCTAAGATTTTTTTAAATTAGTGAATTGTCCTATCACAAGTTAACAACATAATTCACTTGGATTGAAACTAACTTACCTTTGATTAGTGTTATACTCAACATATATGTCTCAAATTCATATCATTTTGCATAAATCACAATTGAAATTGAATTAAGCTTAAATTTGTTGTTGATTTCAATTTTTCTAATGGCTTTAGGTTGATCCTACTAGTTTCTATCTAATACTACAAGTTTAAATTGTTTAACATTTCAATCTCATTTTTTTATATCTCCTTTGTTAAGATGAAGCTTAGATATAGCAAGATCTTATAATACAACCAAATGAAAATAAAGAAATTGAAAAGTGAACTGCTACACCAAATGGAAAGGAAACCAAATCAAAAGGTAAAGGAAAAGTCAAATGCAAAACCAAAATTAACTAAGTCTAAATGAAGCCTAGAAGGAAGCCTACTGCCAATGGAACAAGACATGCCATAATGGGATGGGATTACTTTACAAAAATTCCAAAAATTGAAGTTTATGAGCCTATGGCAGCTTGCAACTATTGTGATACCAAAGGGCATGAGACATCCAGCATAAATAGGCATCTCAAGGTTTATCCAAAATTCCCTTAAGCTTTAATATTTGACCTTTCTTAGTAATTTATTTTAAACCTAAAAAAAAGGGTGAATGAAGTAGCATGAAATCTACTTCTCAAGTATGTGACGTAGATGCGTGTAGGAAGGCTTTAGTTATCTTTGTGATTGTTTTTGAACAACCATTCAAGCTTGCTGAACGATAGGGATCTAAATGTTTATGTAACAAAATGTAACCTTAATTTCATGTTTAATCCTGTCATATTGTGGTAAGGGATTGTTTTTAACTTTATTTAGATGAATAAAAAAAATGAAGATAATTTATATCAATAAATTATGCTAAATGTCTCTCACAATAGATTGTTGGACATCATTCCAAAATTTGAATTTTATAACACTTATACCATACTTTGTTAGTAATGATTGGAACTTGCAAAAAAGAATTCTTAAACATCTACCTTATTCTTAATCATAAAGGAAGGATAACTAGGAAACATGTTGATAAGTGCTTGAATGAATGGGGAATTAGAGTCTTTTTATAGTGACAATAGATAATGCATCTTTAAATGATGTAGTTGTAGCTCACTTAAAGAAGAAGTTTAGAAATTCAAATGACTTGGCTATGAATAGTGTTTATTTGCCTATTTGATAATGTGCATACATTATCAATCTAGTTATTAATTAGAGATTAAAAAAGATACATTCATCCATTACTGCTATTAGAAATGTAGTATGATATGTAAATCTTCTCCTTCTAGACTAGCTAAGTTTAAATAGTGCATTGAACGAGATAAAATTGAATCTAATGATCTAATTTATCTAGATATTTCAACTAGATGGAACTTAACTTATTTAATGTTGAATCTACCTAAAAATTTCAAAAGGTATTTGATAAGTTGGAAGATGATAGTCAAGTTATAAGGATCATTTTAATGAAAAGATAGTAGGTCCTTATTATATGGATGATTGAAAAAATGCAAATGTTTTCACAAAATTCTTAAAAATCTTTTATGATAAGACTCTTAAAGTATTTGGTACATTGTATGTAACATAAAACAATGTATTACCTCAACTTGCATTAATCCAAAGTGAATTATTAAAATAGGGATCAAATGATGATTTGTATTAAAAGGAATAACCATTGAAATGAAGCAAAAGTATGACAAATATTAGGGGAAGGTGGAGTAATATCATTCCTTTATTATTTATAGCTAATATTTTGACCTTAGGTTCAGCTTGTCTACATCAATGGTTCTTTAATGAATATGTGATGTTGTGACTACTTATAACATAACTTGTAAAGTAAATGAAAACTTAAAAGCTATATGACTGGTATGATAATATTTATGGATAAAAAATGTCTTCTAATGAAGTTACTAAAACATCATAAGATGTAAGGAATGCTGGCTAAGAAGAGAAACAAGCCCATAAGGGCTAGTACTATTACTTTTAGATCTCACTTGAGATATTTGGCTAACCTTATGTGGATAGTGGTGAATCTTTCAATGTCTTGGAATAGTGGAATGGAAATGATTCAAGTTCATGTCCTCTTATACATAGCTAAAGATGTGCTTGCTATCCTCATTTCAATCGTTGCTTCAGAATTAACCTTTCGCACTAAGGAAGGGGTCTTAGATGTGTATAGAACTTTCCTATCACCAAAGACTTGTGAATTGGATCAAGCCTACTTTATTTCATTTTGAGAATCACAGATTCATGGAGGATTCAGAGAGCTATGAAAAAAATAAGAAAAGTAGATAAATAACCCAATTTTAATTAATGCTTTTTATCTCCAAATAATTAACCTTTTGTGTTTTTGCAAAATTTAAGGATGTTAGACAATAACTTGCAACATTAGAGCTTTGAGCAAAAGAATAAGGTCAACAACCTATGGCTATTGATCAAATAGTATAAAGTTGGTAATTCAATTTATATATGTTGCATCATATTTCTCATTCCATGTAGTTTTTTCTTCTTCACATTGTTTGCATATGAAATCCATCTTTTCTATTTACTAATTTGCTATATTGATTAGCCTACCAATTTGCTATGTTTTTTAATTAAGAATGTTATGTTATTTCAATATTATGATCTTGTATTTAGTTTAACCATTTTGATTGAATAATTAATGCTTACTACTTAGTTAGCCTTGGTAAGGGTATTCAAAATAATAGTGGCATTAGTAGCAAGAGGTAGATAGTAGTAGATGCTATCATTTGTAACTTTTTTTTATTTTATATAATTTGGATGGTCGGGGTACATGAAAAATGTTAGAAAATAGAATGGTGTCTTTGTTTTGTTGATAAGGAAACTTGATTCTTTTTTGCAAGTAAGGTGCTATTGCATACTAAAGGTACAGTAGGTTAGCAATTAACATTTATAGATTCATAAGTTTAAACATTCTCTATTCTTGAACACTCTTTTGTTTATGAGAGTCATTATCAATCTTTAAAAACTTTAGGTTGACAATTGAAAATGGTAGGGTATATATGGCTATACTACTTTGGTTTGTTTCATTTTCAGTATGAGTGTTTTTTTGTCCATTTGATTTAATTTTTTATCTGAATTCATCTTATTATTTTTGTTACTAAAAGTTATTATGCTTAAGGTTATAAGAAGTCAAGAATTGTACAAAGTTATAGGGTAAGTTTATTGTAAATAAGTTACAAGTTTTTTGTAGGTTTTTAACTTTCTATTTTAAAAAGCAATTTGGGCCTTTATTGATTTTGATCTTGTTAAAAAATTGTAACATTAGTTTCTTTCTTAATTTGCTAAATTCCCTTTCTTTTTCAACTTCATTTTAGCCTAAGAAGTATGAAAAAAAATATACAAAATAGAATTAGAATTGAATTTAAGCTTTGTTAAATTCATTTAAAATAATAAAGGTAAAACACATTCACCTCCCCTGAGATTTGGGACTAAGTACACTATCTTCTGCTCATTTTTCATTTTTGCGATTGGACCTCACCACCTAAAGCAAACTTTTATGAGTGGCATTAAATTTATGTTTTAACGGATAAAATTGCCCTTATATATATATATATCTTTATATGCTTCTAGGTTTGCAATCTTCCCCTTTGTTTATGTGTTTGCTAATAAAAAAATCTATGTTTTTTATTTGTAAGAACTCAACAAATAGAATAAATGAAGAAATTCATGAATCTTTGTATATATAAGACTTATGATTTTTGTTGCCATTTCTTGGTTTGTAATGGTGGAACTAAAGATATAACTTCCACTAGAAGAATTTAACAAACGCAATAAAGAAAAAAAATATATAGATTCCTATGGCCAATCTATAACATCTACAATTAGGTTGGTTTGTCACTAATACTTTTGGTGCTTACCATCTAAGCATTGTGAGGATACTCCATCAAGGGTTGATCGAAGGTGGCGATGTCCAAAAGAGAGAGAGAGAGAGGGAGGGGGATGCAAAACAAAGCTTTGGTAGGAAGATGAAAAAAGGAAGGAAGGAGAAGAGAAAGAGAAAAAGAAAAAGAAAACATGTTTTTGATGAAAATAATTTTGTGTTGCGGTTATTGTTAAGTATGGTTAGTTCACTTAAACAATTGATACACAAAGGGTTATTTCCTTTTTTTATATTAAATAAGTTTTTAATTAAGATTAAAGAAAATTTATATTCCCTCTTTAGGCTACTTAAATGCTTTAAAATCAAATTAATTATGATAATTTGTTAATTTAAAGGAAAAAAATTATTTATAATAATATATTCATTTGATTTTAATAAATTCCTTAAGCATATAATTTTAATAGTTTTAGGAAGAATATATTACTTTCTTTAATTATTTTTAGTATATCATTTTTTAAAATATTTATTAATATTAATTTTAAACTATTTAGTTTATTTAATAATTTTTCATAAAAATATTTTTAATTATTGATAAAGTATTTTTTAAATTGTAATTATCATTTTATTTAAATATTAAATTTATATTTTTGTTGTATATGATTATTTATAATTTAATTACTAATTACTTTTCAATAATATTTTTAAAATTTTAGTATAAAATTTTAAACAAATTGATATGTTAATCCATTTATCATCCTTACCCAACATATTTATTATTTGTATTTATTAGGTTAACTTGCTTATAACCTAAATCCATATAAGCTTAGCCCAAACTTATGTAAAGGTTTCATGTTTATGTGGAGTTACCGTTCATGTCAAAACTTATCATCACTAATTAAATGTGTTTAAGAAGTCATTAGAAGATTTAATTAAATAAGGAATTGATTGGATTGAATAAGATGATGGCAATTACCTTCCTTCCCAAAAGTGGCGATCAAGAGTACAAAGCTCCAGCACTAGAGAAGACTAACAATCTCTGGTGAAGCATGAAGAAATCTAGACAGAACGATGGAATTTTCTGAGGAATTTCAAATATGACCTTAAGGCAGGAAAAATGGATGATAGATGAGGAGATTGAGTTGACATCTATTATTCCAGAGACTAAATTATATCGGGACACACAATTATTGAAAGAAGGAGGATCATTCTTAAAACCAAATTAGCAAATAGTAGAACAGAATATCGAGATAGAGCTTAATTTTAAGTTAAGCGAGAGCATTTTTATTACATATTTAGGGGGATTCTCAAGCTTAATAATTTCTAAAGCCAAAAATTCCCGCATGTGCAATCCATGGAAACATACTCTATTGTCAGATTATTGGGTAAAAGAATAGGATGTAATATCCTTAAGAAAAAAAACTTGAATAATTCTAGGTAAAGTCTAGTAAATTATCTTTAATTAACATTGGTAATGAATATTTCATTATAAGATTCAAAAATATGGAAGATCATCATTTTACCCTATGTAGTGGTCCTTGGATCATCTTTGATCACTATTTCATGGTAAAACATTGATATCCTTAGTTTGATCCTTACTTTACAAAAGTTGACAAAGTGACTACTTGGATTAGAATTCCTAATTTTCCTTAAGAACTTTTTGATCTAAATTTTATCCAGAGTGTCAATAACTTAGTTGGCAAATCATACAAGGTTGACCTCAAGATGGCTATTATTAATGGAGGACACTATGCTAAACTCTGTGTTAAAGTTAACTTAACACAAACCCTCTTGCCTAAACTTTTTATAGAAGGTGTGCCTTTGAAGATTGGCTATGAAAGATCCATCTCATATGCTTTAGTTGCAGGAAGTATGGCCATGAACATGATCATTATCCGAATAAATTGGTTCAAAAGGTTGTTAACATAGGGGAGTTTAATCTACCACAAGACTTAGATGATGATTAGGAAAATACTATCTTTGGCCTTTAGATAATAGCATAGAAAACTAGAAGCAGGAGAAAAAGGAAAAATAAGGGTGAAAACTCCAACAGAACTAATAGGAATAAACTTGGCAATAAATATATTCCCTCTTGGAAAGATACTTTGGCAAAAAAATCTTAGTTTAAGATCTTTAGGAAGATCATTGAAAAGGAGTTACCAAGTAATAATGAGATTCCTCAACACCAATTAGTAGAAACTAGGTCCCTAACAATACAAAAAAATTTGAAAAGGAAAGCAAACTACTCTTATAAATAGGCCTGGTCTAGCTTGAACAATAATTATAAGAAATAGCCCGAAGTTTAACTCAATGCTTCTAACAAGAGTTCTTCAACTTCTAAAGGTGGCTCACTTCTATCTTATACTAGTGAAATAACTCGAATCCCCCTTAAAGTGATGGACCAGAATTGTATCATGATAGAACCTACCACTTATAAGGTAGTTATGCTATCTCCTTATCTTACTAGATTGAAAGATAATGATGGCCTTTAATATACTAAACCACCTAACACAACTAAGAATAAAGGTGGTTCTGAAAATATGAATGTAGAGATTCCTTATAATGACCTGGGAGAAAGTAATGTCCCTTTAAATGATAGTAATGATGCTATGATTATTGTTTAATTTGATACTTTCACTTTAATGAAAATATTAATATGGAATGTTAGAGGAGATATTGGCAATGCTTTTGCTAAAGCCTTTAAAGAAATTAGGAAAAGTAACAAACCTAATATAGTTGCTTTGCTTGAACCTAGAATTAGTGGCCAACATGTTAAATGAAAAATTAGATATTTTGGCTTTCAATTTTCTAAACTTATGGAAGTTAATGGTTTTAGTAGGGGTATTTGGCTACTTTGGTTTAATTCTAGTATCAAAAGAGAGGTAGTCAATTATTATACTCAATTTTTTCATGTTAAAATTATGATTGAGAATAAGGACCCTTGGCTTTTTACAACGATCTATGCTAACCCTCAAGAACAACAGAGGGATATTGCCTTGGAACAAATCAAAATACTCGTAGATTCTATCTCTTTACCCTAGCAAATTGTAGGAGACTTTAATGAAATTGCTTTAGGTTCTAAGAAGAAAGGAAAGGCTCTTATTAATGTCTCAAAATGTACTAAATTTCTATAATGGATCAACTCTTGTAATCTAATTGATATGGAGGGCATTAGAGCAAGATTTACTTGGTGCAACCCTAAGTGGAACAACTATGAGCGAGTATTTAAAAAACTTGACCAAGCTATATGTTATGCTGAATGGAGAACTAAATTTCATATAGCTTATGTTAGAATCCTGCCTCGTATACAATCTAAACATCACCCATTCCTTTTTGTAGTATCATCGATCCTCTAAGTTCACTTGATAAACCATTCAAATTCTTAGCATCGTGGCTTAGTCATCCCTATTTCACTTAATTTTTGAAAGATAATTAAAGGCAGGGGAACTATGTCTTGAGTTCTCTTATTAACCTATCTACTTACTAAATAGTATGGAATAAGAAAGTTTTTAACCATATCATTAAACAAATAAAGATGGCTAGAATAAATGGCATCTAACATTGGCTTCAAGTAGGCCCTGATACTTTTTTAGAGAATCTTGAATATAATCTTAATAAGGATATTAAAAACACTCCAAATCAGGAAGAAATCTTCTAGTTCCAAGAATCATGTAGTAACTAGATCAATCATGATGACAAAAACATACACTATAAGAAACTCAAATGGAGAATGGACTGGTGCTCAAGATACTCTTAAAGACATGGTAGTTTCCTTTTACTAAAATCTATATACTTAAACTTCATCTTAACATGTGTGGTATCAAATTCAACATACATGGCCTCGCCTGAATAGAAAAACTAAGAGAGATTTGGCTAAAATGATCAATACTCTTGAAATTTATACTACTTTTACTAATATGGGAGCATTTAAAGCCCCAAGAGGAGGTGAACACCTAACTATATTCCATTAGAAAAATTAAAACTTGATTGGTAAAGATGTGTGTGACTTTATCAAGTCTATTTGGTTAAGTCATTCCTGAATTAACTAGGTAAACTTTGCATTCCTTTGCCTCTTACAAAAAGTAGATAAGCTTAAATATATTTCCTAATTTTGCCCTATAGCCTTATACAATATTGTATACAAAGGAATTACAAAGATCATTGTTAATCAATTAAATAAACTTTTCCATGGCCTCATATCCCCATACTAAGCCAATTTTATCCTAAGTAGAAATATTCATGATAATATAATTATAGCAGAAGAGTTAATTCACTGTATGCATAGAATGAAAGAAAAGAGATGCTTTGTGACAATTAAAATCAACTTGGAAAAAGCTCATAACAAGCTCAACTAGGAATTCATTTAGAAATTTCTTGAAGAGATTAATATGACTTATAATTTCATTAACTTAATGATGAGTGGCATTTCTTCTTCCTTCTTTAAGGTACTATGGAATGATAATAAATCTAATAACTTTATTCCTTCAAGGGGCATTCGACAAAGGGACCTATTATCCCCATATGTTTTTGTCTTATATATTGACAAATTATCCCATCTTATAATGGGTGCAGTTGAAAGTAAGGACTGGATCCCCATAAGATCAAGTCATAATGGGCTAAGAATCTCCTGTCTTCTTTTTGTTGATGATTTACTCTTATTTGCTAAAGCTAATCCTACTCAAATATATACTATCTTTAAGTGCCCAAATCAATTTAGTGAGATATCTAAACAATTTGTTAATAAACAAAAAACTAGCATATTCTTCTCTAACAACATGCCTTCATTTGTTTGCAAACAACTAGTACAATAGAATGGCTTTGCTCATGTTAAGGAGTTGGGTCACTTTTTAGGTGCTATTATGTAGCGTGGGAGGATTATTAATAAATTTTATCATCACATCATTGATCGAATTGAACAAAAATGGAGTGGCTAAAAAGTTCAATGTCTCTCAAAGGTTGGTTGGATTACTCTAGTTAAATTTGTTTTATCTACCATTCCCCTTTTTCAAATGTAACATACTAGACTTCTTAAAGAAATATGTTATGTTATTAAAAAGAAGCAATGTTAGTTCATTTGAGGAGACATGGATCAAATTAGAAAATCTCACTAGATATCTTAGAGTTCAATGTGCTTACCTAAGGAGAATGGGGCCTTAGTTTTAGAAAATTATAAGACATGAACACTACCTTCTTAATGAAATTGGGTTAGAACTTTTTGTCTAATCCCTAAAGTTTATGGTTTTAAGTTCTAAAAGGTAAATACCAACATAATATTGAACTAAATGAACCCATTATTAAAAAGAATAATGCTTCTTGATTATGCAAAGAATTTAGTAAAATTTGGTCCTAACTATTTCAATCAATTCAATGGGATATTAGAAATGGATGAAGTATTCAATTCTAGACTTCTTTTTGGATTATGAATTTGGATCCACTTGAGAAATGGTTCATCAAACCTATTCCAACAGAAGATATTACTATATAGAATACAAATTTTGTTAACTTTACTGGCTGCTAGGATATGTGTAAATTATAATCCTTGCTCCCTTCTTTTGTTTTAGAACACATAAAGATTGTTCTTCCCCTTAGTAATACTAATGGTGAAGACTACATGGTCTGGAATAGTGATTTGAGTGAAAAATTTTCCATTAAATCAACTTATTCAACGTCAATAGGCCATCACTTATTGAACTCTTATCCTATTTGGAAACTCATCTGATGCTGGCAAGGTCCTAATCACATAAAAAAATTTCTAATGGAAATTGCCTATGGCAGACTCTTTACTAATGTTGCTAGAGCTAAATGATATTGTACTACTTCTTCATGCCATTATTGTGGAATGTGGAAGGAATCAATTACCCATGTTTTAAGGGATTGTCCTTTGTCTAAATTATTATGGATCAAGCTTATTCCAGGTAGAATTTGACACTATTTCTTTTCAAATGAGTTAAGTTCATGGCTATTTCATAACTTATATCTTGGTAATGTAAACACATCTAGTAAGAATTAGCACATTACCTTTGGTATTATTTGTTGGCTAATCTAGTCTTGGAGGAACAGACACTTATATGAAGATAATTTTCAATACCCTGATCACCCTTCCAATCTAGTCTTTAACTAGACACAGTTCTTAGTAAATGCAACAAATACCAAGTATGTGGCATTATCATCCTTATAGTATTAGGTAATTAATATTATATGGATGCCCCTAACTGACAATTGAATCAAACTCAATATTAATGGGAGTTAGAAATAGGAATTAAGCAAAGCTAGTTGTGGCGGTCTATTATGGGGTTTGAATGGACATTGGCTAGGAGGTTTTGTGTTTAACATTGGTAGTTACAACTCTTTCACTACTAAGCTTTGGGGTATCCTCATAAGTTTGGAATTTACTTGGAACAAAAGTTTCAGGAAGGTGACAAATGAATCCGACTCTTTGGCTTTTATACAAATTCTTATTGTAGATGCTTTTAATCATAAACATCAACTTCACTTAGTTAACAGGATTCTAAGATGGAGATTTCAAGAATGGGAGATTTCCTTCATTCACCAATTTAGAGAAGGAAACCCATGTGTGGATTGGCTAGCAGAGTTTAGTTTCAAGTTCAACCCTAGATTTCATGAGATTCTTGTTACTCCTGCAAATCTCAATATGCTTCTTCTTACTGATATTGTCGGGGCTACTGTACTTAGAATTGTCTTACTATAGTTTCCTCTAAGTTTGTTTTCTTTCTTTAGGTCATTGCCATGTTTTGCAATAAAAAAATGAATTGGATAATCCATTATGATATATAGATAATACCACATTATAAATATTTTATATATTTAAACTTAAAATTTTATATTTTTTTAGATTATATTTGTTTTTATAAAATTATGTATATATAAAAGGTTATAGGTATAGAAAATAGTATTCAAAATTGAGTTTTGAATTTTTTATATATATTAGATTAAGTTTTATAAATTTATCTCACCATCTTGTATTTAATAATAATATTAAATTTACTTTCAAAACTTAATTTTAGATATCATTTTTAATATATATAACATTATTAATGTATATAATAATAATTATTTATTTGCATGCTATAAACTTATTGAAAAAGAGATGGTAAATACTCTTTTCTGCAAAAACTTCTATATTATCTTATGCTACTACTTCAATTTTTTGCTTTCTTGACTTCTTAAAAAGTAAAAATTTTTCACACTGCAAAAGTGCCCCTTTTTTCAAAAAATCTAACGTGGTGGAAAAGGCATTTTATTTTTAAAAAAATAGTTTTCAACTTGCCAACTAACTTCCATTAGATTAATTAAAAAACACACTTAGGAAAAGGGAGTATATTAGAAACTTTTGGCCTAAAATTGAAAAGGGAAAGGAAGAGAATATATTTAGCCAATACTTCAAGAGAGATAAATGTATTTTACCCAAATAATAAATAAAAATAATAATACAATGTTAATCTGATCCGACCCATCGGAGTTTGAGTTGACCTAACCCATCCTGATAAAATCGAGTTCAAACACAGGTCAATCAGCCGCAGATTTTTATTTTGCAACTTAAAATGTTTTTATTTGGACCATGTTCTATGTCAAGCCCAACCCATGATCATCTCTATTTGGGTTGGCTTTAGGGTCCATACTGTTTACCCTTGTAGCGCCATTTGGGACTTGCTATTCAGTAAACGACATTTCATTTTCACGCATGGGATCGGCTGTGCCTGCCGTGGATTTGGTTTTGCAGAATGAGGATGTGGTTTGGACCATAATCGGGGGTAAACTGGATGGTTCGGGTCTCCAACGATGTGATTTACTTGGGTCTTGTGGATTCGAACCCAAACACCTTGAAAGTTGGGTTCGTGGCAGGTGGGTCACATCGGATGACTTCGATTCCGATTGGCGCACGTTAGTCAGAATAATTTGGTGCAATTTGATTTGGCTAAGTCACGTGGTTCAGGTCAGTGTTTTTGGATCACACCAATTGTGCCAACTTCAACTTTAGATCTAATGTTTGAAAATTTTGATATTACATAATGAGGAATATATTTGTGGACCAAATTGGAAAAAATTGGCCTTGATTCCATGTGGATCAGGCCATATTATGGCATTGTACGTCATTTTACGTAATAATAATAATCTTCATGTAACATATTGTCACTTCATTGTAGAACTTGTGTGATGTTGGATTCCTTTGATTAATGGGGATGACCAATGTTGGGATAGCACCGAACAGCCACAGTTAGAACTGTCAATGAGTCAATTTGTGATGGTTTTGTAAGAAATCTTCAACCGATCCGTAATTTTCGAACTGGATAATCTTCTATTTTTCCACCTACCTATAATTAATGTTAAACACGGGGCTGTTTTAGATCGCTAAATTTGGTTTAAAACAATGTTTAGTGGATAATATCGGTTTAAAGCCTTAAGTAGAAAAATGACCACAAAATTCCCATAATTAATGAAAACAAATAAAATAATACAAGAGCTAAACAAAATTTTCCTACAAACGCACAAATTAAAATCAGAAATCAAAGAAAGAAAGAAAGAAAACATTGCAAAATCAAAGGCTGAAGCTAAAATTGTGAACATCTTTTCATTGTACTATAGCCAAAATGGCAATTTCTCAACTTTGATGAAAGTCTTAAACATTGGCTGCAAAAACTTTGATAACAGTCTTCAACGTTGACTCAAAATGCAATGGTTTTCGGTGGCTCTTTCATGGCAGAGACAAACACAAAGAAGAAAACGTCAAACTCTTATTTTACTCACCTAATAGCACAATCGGCATGATGACCTTAAACTCAATCTTATTTTGCTCACTTAATAGCACAATCGGCATGATGGCAAGGATCTAAACCCTAGTTAGTGGTTAAAATTGGGAGATGGAACAAGGGTTTGGGTTTCAGCATAGGAAAAATGAAGTGTGAAGTCAAAAACCATTAAGTGAAAGTGTGAAAATGACTAGGAAAAATAGATTTGGCAGAATGTGAGTTAAAATGCAGTGTATACTCATTACTACACAATTGCAAATAAACATGGGTCAATATTATCATTAATATTTATTTTGATATAATAATATTTTTGCAATTATATGAAATTTAATACAATAGTTCATAAATATAACTAACATTTATTTAGATATAGTTATATTTTTAAAACTATTAGAAAACTTAAGACATCAATTTTTACTAAATTGATGTTAAAGTATATAATATTTAATGAATATTGGAAAAAAAATAAGGAATCCTATGATGTTGGTTGTAGATATAATCAACGTCTAAAGTTATTATAAAAGTTTAATAAGAAAATATCAAACTTTAACATATTAATTTTGAACTTAATCAACATAAAAAATAATGCCAACTACTAATATTAAAATATAATAAATCCTAACATGTCGACTTTTTATAAATTACCTTCAGTTCTTCCTTATATATTCTTGTGATTAAAATGGAGAAAATTAAGCAACAAATGAGAATTTGCATCAAGGATAAGAATTTTGAAACAATTAAAGTATAAATTTAGATACATAGTAATTTTGTTATAAATGTGTATTGATGATCAAGTGTAGTTTTTGTGAAGGTTGTTTTATAGAATACACACACATATATGTAGAAATAAAATTTCATGATAAATTTGTATAATTGTTCATCTCTTTTTTTTTCTTGTACTTTCATAATAAAGTATTTAATGGAAATTAAATTTACACTAAATTTGTATATTTGACATTTGAATAACAAAGTGAACTAAATAAAAGACATTGAAATACAAATAACTTTTTATTTAAAATAGTTATGCTCTTTGTATTCACAATTTGATCCTTGATATATAGTGTAATTGATATAAAAATACTTGCTAATGACAAGACATTAGCTGACATTTATATAAATTATAACAACAGTTATTGACAATATCAACATTTAAATTTGGAAAGTTAAGATGTGAATTTTATATATAACCTATGTCTAAAGATATTACAAAATTTGGCGAGAAAATATCAAATTGGATGCATAAAATTTAATTAACATTTAAAATGTTTTTGATGCTTTGTTAGCTCATGAGGATTTTTCATAACCCTAGGCACAAAATAAATTTTACACATAAGCTTGAATATAAATGTATGGATTTGTTTTGGCTTAGGGTATATTTTGGAAAATGTTTAACTCTGGATAATCAGGGTTGTAGTTTTGATGCATATAAATATATGAATTTGTTTAGGTTTTGGATTCATATTGAGAATATGTATAATTTGTGATAATACAAGGTTTACTTTATATTGTCATGTGTATGATTTTTACTTGATTAGCTAGTCATGGATGTACAATTTTAAATATGAAACTGGGGATAATGAATTCATTAAATTTGTATTTGGTTGGTGGAGGGAATTTAGTGATGACCTTATAAGGTGCCCTTACATTAAATGTTGTTGTATCATGATGGTTGAGCAACTACGAAATCGTATATTTGTCCATGGCATTGATGCCAACTATATGCAATGGATATGGCACGATGACAATGAATTATGTAACACTTTTATTGATCATGAACACTTAGAAGATATGATGCCTAATATTGCAAATAACTTTATTGAGTATCTACATGTCTTGGATAGCTTATTAAGTGATACAAAGAAGTCATTATATATGGGTTGCACTAAATTGACGCATTCTAGCATCGTGGCCTTCACAACTCTTTCTATCTTGAGTGATATCCATCAATGTCTATGCTTTCCTAATTTTATCTTGAGTTCATCCTTTGATTACTTTTGGCACATCCTATGATGGCTTCTTTACTTCAACATATTGAAAAGGGTTAACCATAGAGCATCCTTTACTTTAGCTCAAGCACCACATGCTTATGCAGTAGAAATGTGAGCTTTAAGCTCATTGCCATAGTACCTCTTCATGATCAACCACCTTGAATTAATCCCTCCAGATTACCTCAACATGATTTTGGATTCTTACTCTATAGTAATTTGCTTGACACCTCACCCATATATGCTCTATGTTACAGTGTGTTTGCAAATTATGGTCATATATTTCTACATGACCAAGGTTTCGTCTTTTGCCTTTATCGATCCCTTTAAAAATGGCTAAACCCTTTGGCAAGACTAAGGTTTTTCTCTCTAACTAGCAATCAATTCACTCATCCTTTTGAATGGTCTTTCACATCCCTCAATGCTACTATTATAAATAAGTGTATAACCAATATCTCATGCATTATTAGTTAGCCTTCTAGCACAAAGGCTTGCATTGAAGCACCAATCAACATTCCTTTGAATGCATCATTCTCCTACATACTAGCTTTTCAAACTTATCCATCCTTTTATACATTTTAGTTAAGTCCTCAACAATATTTCTTTCAAGTTTAAGAATGGTAGCTTTACACATCCCTTATATAGCATTATACAAACTACATCTAAACCAATTGTAGCCTACCTAATCATTTTCTTTTAGTGCAAATTAGGCTTTGATACCAAATGTCATGAGTTAATAGCTTTTTAATCGAAATTGTGCGATACATGATTACCATTTTTTATAAATATGCCATCCTTCCTATTAAACTCTTGTAGTACACTTGGAATAGATATTAGAACTTAAAAGTCCATAAGACACAATCAAATTTTGCTAAAGTATCCATGCATGTCGAGCTGTAAGAATACCTTACACGAGGAGCCTTTAGGCATAACAAGCCAAAAAAGACAATTTGAATATGAAGAGTGGCACTATATTTGTTTGATATATACCTCATTCCATAATTTTGAGTGTGTAAGAGATTACCACAACATAAGGAAATACATCCAAATCCCTAGCTTAGTGCCAAGCTGCCCCATCAAGCCCTCCAACACTCTACCTCCTAAATAGCATTTTAAACAGAAGACCACACAATAGAAGTAGGCATACTTTTTTTGAGTTGACATAAGGCACTTTTATTAGCTCCAAGAGTTCAATTAGTACTAGAATGTACCAAAATGAATATAAAAAAATATAAGGATAGCAAATACAAACTTTTCGAACCCCTTCAAATGCTAGAACCATGTTGAAATTATTAAAATACCCCTAAATTTGACAAAATAGAAAAATATTACCCAATTCAAATTAATCCCAAATTTCTACCATAAGATCCTTGTAACATGGTTGATTTTTTTTTTATCAAGTTTCATCCAAAACCAAACATACTTACCTATTAAAATTGTCACAGCTTCCATTATGACACAATGTAAGTTGAGGAAATTCTATTTTCAATGTTGTACGAGAAAAGGGTTCTATTTTATGTCACTAAAAATGCCATACTCTTTTTCGCAATATAAAAGAAAAGAAAGAAATATAAGTTAGAAAATTAAAATAGAAGAGAAAGAATGAAGACAACATTTTAAATAAAAGAGGACTTAATCTAAAAATATAATAATATCTATTTATATAATTTAAGGTGTAAAGTATAAAAAAAATAGTGATCTATAGCATAATGTTTCATGCCAAAATATAATTGTTTCCATAACTTATTTTTTAATTTATACAAACTCTAAATTTTAAAATTTCAAACATTCCACAATTACTTTGTAGACATTCGCATATAAATTTCTATGAAAGTAAAACCAAATAGATTACTGGTAATTAAAATAGATTATACACTTAAAAGTTTTAAAATTACTAGATAATTTAATAAAGTTTTCCAAATTTCTCAATGCAAATTGCTTTAAATGACTTTTGTATGTCACATGTCCATTTAAAAAAAAAAAAATTAAACCGACCACATTTGTTTGGAAGACCTTTTTTTCTCTCTTTTTGTAATCAAAAGAGTGGTTAAACCACTATATACACAAATAAAGAGTGAAGATCAAATTCTAAATCTAGTAGAAAGTATAAAATCTTTAAGAGATATTGAATGTTACTTAACACAAAACTCTAACCTTATTTGAAAGATGTTTAAATATAATTTTATCATAGTTCTAAGTAATTTGTTGTTAATAATTAAAGTGGGTTACAACTCCAATTTTTTTAAAAAAAGTTAAAATACTGAACCTTTAAGTAAATTTTTAAATCAATTGTTGCAGTTTTTTTCGGTGAAACAGATTGAGAAATTTGTAAAAAGAAGACTCTCAATAGAGAGAGGTCTCAAGGGAAAATTCATAAGGATTTATTGGTGACAACGAGCATTTACATGAAGTGCGACGTCATGGATTTTATTACAAAGCAAATTAGGGAATCCAAACCGAATTTAAAACTTTACAAGGAGCTAGGAGCTTGTCTGCAGCAATCTGCCTTAGTAGCTAGATTGTGGCCAAGCACGCCTCATCCTCTTATTCAATCTGCGTACATCCACGCATGACCAATCAAACAATTAGCTAAACAACAAGCAACCATGTTGCTAAATCTCAGAAACAACAGAATCAAAACACAGATTCAAGCGATGCCCGTGGCTGGAAACTCCTCCGACACATGGACCAGCACATTTCCATCGCTGAAACTGTTTTGTCTTGAACTTTAACTTTCGGCATGCATGCGATTTTCGTGAGAATGATCCTTTCCATGGCAGCACTTGTACCTAACCAATTCGATCTCCATTTCCACGTTGCAATCAGGGCAAGTTATGCTCATCGGAACTCTCGAACCTATGTCAACAACATTGAAGCAGCAGCACTGAGCATCTCTGGGACGCTGTCTCTGATAGTATTCGATAAAATCTTCGAAATTGAGATGGAAACCATATCCTTTGTTTTTCTTCCAACATTTCCCTTCAAACGTATCTGTCATCCCTTGAATATCGGAATCTACTAAGAGGACATTCTTGCCTTTGCTCACAAGAAACCACCTCCCTTTCTCTTTCTCTGAAAGAATCTTACCTATGTCCTCAACCACAGCGACGTTGCTGTAGAATAAGTGGTTTATATTGGCCCAGAACTCTGACAAGACGTTTCGATCTTCAGCTTCACCCAAGTTAAAGTGTTCTATTGAAGTGCCTTTGATGTTAGGATCTGTTTTGATGGTTTCAATGAGTTTGTCCATACTTACTGTGTTCACACCTTCATACAGGATGATGTACTTATTTCATCTCCGGCCTAATCAACAAACATAGTTTAGTTGGACTAGCGTAGGAAACTAAAAACTATAATTATTATATCAAACAAATCTTTAATTCACAAATAAATATTGCTATAGCTACTTACATGGTTCTAAATTACAGTTATTATTAGCAAAATTGAGGATAATATGTTAGCTAAACAATAATAACAATAATAACAAAGTCTTATTTCACTACATGAGATCGGTTAGATGAATTACACTACGTCATTAACTCTATCCGAGACTAAATTTTTAAAAATATTATTTACCAAAAGATTTTTTTTATAATTTCTCTTGATGTCTGAATAATATATTAGTGATAGGAGAAAAATTACAGTCTGCTAGGGATTGCATGCAATATTATATCATAGCTATATTTGTCAAGGTGTTGGTTCATTCAAAAAGAAAAACAGATTGTTAATCAAAACTGGTTTTATAATCATATGTCCAGAGTGTTAATTTTATTGTGTATAAACATGCATTCTAAATGTGAAAGTATGCGTATCTAGATTTGTATGATTCATGTACGGTTAATTTCATATATCTAGAGTCATGTTATTTGTTAAAGAGTCACATAGGCAACTATATATATACCTAATGTATTCAGAGCTTACCTATATCATATATGCCAAGCATTGGTGAAAAATAAAACAATTTCTCTTTTTTCAACACAGAAAACAAGTTAATAACATTTGGAATCTAGGAAACGTGATCATTATAAAGTATAGTGCAATACATAGTAATATTGCATGCTGTGTAATTGCAACTCAAAATCATGATTAGTTATTAATCACAGTGTCAGTTGATTCAAAAAAATCTTAGGACAAGCTGAGAATTGAATAGTTTTATAATCATGTATATATAGAAGTATTAACGACAAAGTTTGGAAATGTGTGTATTATTACCCAATAGTCAATGTCTGGATGAATTTTTGATGCTCCAAGTCAAAACCAATTCCAGTGCTTAAAAAGTATTTCCTCGTTCTTAGGTTGGAAAGGAAAGGCTTTGATGCCCTGTATAAAGATCATAGGCATTGCATTTTTGTGTATTATCTGACCTTCAGGATCTGTGACCACCACAATGGGCTTACCTTTGTAATGAAACTTCTCTCGAAGGAGTTTGAGTCCTCTGAAGGGTATGAGGTGCCGCGCTACATACCATGATGACACCTTAGATCTTATTTTCTCATACTTGGACTTCAGTTTTTGATCATTCCAATTTTCCACAACAGGGATCCACAAGATTCCATAATCTTGTTTCTTCTTGTCTTCTTTGATCTCATCAGCAATGGATTGGAGCCTCCCAATCTCCTTTTCAATGTTATGATCAAGACCAGAAAAGAACAGCAAAAGATTTTGTCTCTCTATAACTTTGGGGCTAACCTATTTTAGCAGAATGAGAAAGGGTGTTATACTTAGTTGAGGTAACTGTATTTTACGACTATTATTTTTAATTAAAGTTTGTAACTTTTACGTGAAAAGAAAGTTTTCAAGTCATCCAATGCAAATTCCATACTAAATTATTATTTTTTCAAAAGAAATTTCAAAATTTTGCATTTAAAACTGCAACTTTTAGATAAAAATTCAAAAATAACTTTCAAGATCTTCAAATATGCATTGAAACATCACTCATCACCCACACGGAGAATCATAACAGATACTTACATATGTACTTAAATGCACATTTTATAATTTCATTTCTTTAGATTCTTTACACCATAATGCTTTGCCACTTACCTCTTCACCAGTAGAGGTATCAAAGATTTTAAGGTCGCAATCATTCTCGAGGAATATCAAAGCCTTCAGAAGCACCTGAATTCCTGAAGGATTGTCGATGACATCCAAAGCTCAGTTGTAGTTTGCCATGAACGCTGCAATACATTGCGAAGATCATATCGTACATTAGGCATTGGATCCCAAGTTCCCAACTAATGACGTTAAAGAAGATGTGAAAAGCACTTTGCTTAAATGTATGTAACCTTTATAGTTTTCTATTTTTCTCGGAATGTCATCTAATTCCAATAAAACATTTCTGAGATCTGAGTAAACGTTCTGATGTCGACCAACTCCCTGAATCATCAAGGAAATGGCAGTTATATCTATATACTTCATACATTAAAGACTCAAACACGAAAGAAAATCATAATATGGCAAAATTTAACGAGAACCAAGTTTCTAAGTTATGGTTCACAAACCGCGAAGTTTTTGCTGCGATTGCACCGCAATGGCAAACATCTTAGTGACTTGACTTTTGCATTTGTCCACAATTTTACTAATTGCAATCAACTCTTGTGCAAGTATGAGAAAATATTATACAAATCTCTCTTCATTCTAGTGATTAATCAACTCTTGTGCAAAGTTCACAAATGACTTCAGATGCATCCAAATAAGAAGGAACAATTAGGGATGCATATCTTCGAATAATAAAGGTAGTAATCCAACAAAAATTTGAACATTCAAAGTGGAGATAGATCCCTAAAATTAAATCTCGTACCAATGTGTGCCATGTGATTAATATGATGAAGAATATTATAACCTGATCGGCAATTTTCTTTAGTGTAGAGGATGGCGGCATAAAAACCGATTGCGAAGCCTCATCGTCTGTAAGCTCAACGGTCTTGGTCTTAGAACCCTGTAATAATATAACAAACAATTGGTCAAACTAATACCATCTTGAAAGAAAGAAAAAATCAGTGAGTTATGTTTATCAATCGGATAAAAATTTGACTAAACTATATCAGTCATTCATTTCAGTCCGTAGGGTTGAAATTATGACTGTTTCATAATTGAATCGATTAAACAGTCGGGTTAAATTTGATTTTTTCATTGGTAATATTAACAGTGATAATTTACTTAAAATACATATAAAATCTTGCATTTAAATATAGAATATCAGAGAAGTAAAATTCTTAAAATAATATCATGTATCACTACACTATGAAGATGCGGAGCAGTTGAATTCAATTTCAAAAATACACTCAAAGGATAGAAGATGCATAATTTTTTTTTTTTATTTCTTTACCTTGAGGTCAAGAATGCTAGCAACATTAGTAGAATTCTTGACAATGTTGGACGCAACTTTGTAAAGAAAATCCACATTTTGCCTCTTGGCCCCTGAGTCGTGGATTCTATCGATTTCATGTGAAATTTCATCAAAGGACTGGAAAACAGGGCTTGCAGCTGGCCTGGAAAAAATATTTGTGAACGAAAGAAAACGATGCACAGTAACTGTGTGGATATTGTTGTGTTGCTTGCCTTTCGTTGCTACTTCGGAAGCCTATTTATAGGCGAAACACCCTCAGCCAACTTCACGCAACCTAACCCACTACACATTTATTTAATTCAAACAGATCTGCTATTACATGGATCTTGGGTTTTTTTCCTTAAATAATTTATTTTACTTTTTAAATATCCAATTAGTGTAATTTAAGTCTTATTATTTAATTTTCATCAACTTTTATCAATTTTGTCCTCCCATTTTTTTTGTTTATACTTAGGTAATCCCACAAGAATAAGGATTTAAATTGCAGTTACGGTCGCGGTCGTGGTTGCATCGCAATGCGGGTGAATGCGGGAAAATACAAATATAACAGCTTAAAATTGTAAAAAATTACAGACGCAATCTATTCTAAAAACGCAATATTGTGAGCAATATTACAGTTGTGAATTATTTTTTAAATCCTAGGCTACGAATTTAATTTTTATTTGAGTGGGAGTAGTAGATAATAAACTTCTTTCCATAAAAGCATCTTTAAGAATGAAACTTAGGACTCTTTATTAAATGTAGAATGCATTGAGACTTAGCTTGCTTTCATTAAATCAATCAATTGTTTGTATTATGCTCCTCTCATTAAATTTCCGTTAAGTTGCAAAATTTAATTGTTGTAATTTTACTCGACCAAGCTATAATGTCAGAAGATTATTAAATTAAAATAAAATTATTTTAAATAAAGACGACCACTATTTTCAAATTATATTATAATTTTAATTCTTCTAATTTAAAATAATATATTTTGTCCTGTTTAATTTCTACCAATATTAGTTTCCCTATTTGATATCCGTTAAATTTCGCAATTCAATTGGTGCAATTTATATGGCTACTGTACCAAGCTATAATGTTAGGAGATTATTGAATCAAAATATATTATTTTGAATGAAAGGAATTAAAAGTATATATAATATTAAAATATTATTGAATTAAAATATATTATTTTGAATTAAAAGAATTAATAGTATATAATTTGTATTTTAGGATAATTTAAATTACTATTTTGGTTACAAATAAATAAATAAATATTATAGTAATAAATGAAATAATAATAATAAATTATTATTAATTAAAATTAAATAATCATGAAAATAAAAATTTAGTTAATATAAAATAATTTAATAACATGATATTAAATAATAATATTAATAAAATAATAATAAATATAAATAATAAAATAATAAATTTAATAACCATTAAAAATAATAATAATTAATATTATTGAAATAATATTAATTATTATTAAGATATTAATAATAATTAAAATTATAAAAATAATAATTAGAATAATATTAATAAGGTATTAATAATTAATATTAAATAATTGAAATTTTATAATATTAACAAATAAAATAAAAATAAGAAGTTAATAATTATAATAATTATTTTAATAATAATTATAAATAAATTATTTTTTAATATTATAATTATTAATAAAATAAATTTAAAATACTTAATTTTCTTTCTTATTTGAAACAAATAAAATAGATAATTATGAGATTTTTATTCCCTTTCTCCTTATTTTTCTTTATTGATTTCTTTTCATTTCCGTAATTAAATCAAACGCCCCTTAATGATATGAGCCACTTTTCTATCACATCACTCAGAGCACACTGCAAGATGCATTTTTGTCCTTGAAAATCAATAATTTATAAATTTTTGTAATTATTTCTAATTCAATACATTGTATTCCTAAAATCTATCTTTTGAACTTTGGAGTTTCAAGTCTATAAATCTATTGTGTTTATTACTGCTATTTTTCCAATTACAATCAATTTTTTAATAAAACAATATTTATTTTAATTTGTTATTAGTTATATATAATAATAAGAATGCAGGTTATTTTGTTAAATTCGGTGAGTAAAATAATAAATAAGAATTAATACAATGTATACGAGGTTTAAGAGAAGGGGACATTGATGAAAATGTCACGATAGAATCCAAGTTGGGTTAATGAAATGGTAAATTTTACTCTTCAGATATATATGTGATTGCAAGACACCCAAATGGTAAATTTTAATAAAATCAATTACCCAAACCAACATTATTGTGTCAGCTGAATTTTAAATTGGCCGTCATGATTAAGGGCAGGACCAGACAACGAAGGGCAGAAAATGACGGCTTCGTTTCTCTGTTAGAAAGAGAAAGGTCCATATTAATGTCTGCTGTTGTTTAGTATATTAAAATAATATTACACTTATAATATGTCAATTTATCTAATTGCACGGGGAACAAAATTAGCCACTTATTAAATTTTTTATATATTATATTATTTATACATAATATAAAAATTAAAAAATATTTTTTATTATTAAATTTATTTAAGCTGATAGATAATTTGAGCTAAATAATGTGATGCACAAATTTGACTAGTGTATTACTTAAGCCAAATTTATTCAAGTTTCACTTATGTAAAGTTGATTTTAAATTGAGATTTTTACGGGTCAATTTTAAATTACTTATAAATAACTTAATTCGTTTACATTTTTGATAATGATGATAAAATAGTCATTTTAACTAAAACATATTTTTGTAACCAAATTTAATTGTAACAAAAAATAAAAATTGCCACTAAAGATTATAATATCTCACTTATTCTCTAAAATACATTTTATATTTTAAAGGAGTTAAATAGTGCATTTTAGAAAATAAAGTAACATGATAATTTTTTATGTATTTTAAAAAGTTAAAATGCCTTGATAATTTTTTGTGAGAAAAGTTAAGCGATTAACTAATTGCAAATTTGAAAAAATAATTTTCAATCAATTTATTTATTAAATTCTTAATATTGGATTTTTTTAATTTATAATTTTTTATTTTACTCTCTAAAATGTGATCTTGCATTTTAGATGGAGCAAATATCGCAATTAACCTAATGCATCAAATCCTCCTTTTCTGGTTTTGTTTTTAACCTCTTATCATTTTTTATAAATTTATTCACGTTCATTTCACTTTTAGCCGCATTGTTAACCAAGTTTATTAGTTATCTAATTGCTTAAATATTTAATCAATATAATTTTAAAGTTTATTATTGAATAACCACGTGATAAATGGGGAAGAAAAAAAGAGAAAGTGAAAAAATAAACAAAGGGGAGACGAGAGGGGAGAGAGAGAGAAGGAAGAACGCAAGCGATGTGTATAAATTTCTATTATGAACAAAAGGAAAATAATAACACAACGACAAATATAGATTTTATGCGGAGATCTATATCTAGAAGCCTGTTAAGTTTGTGAGGAGGCCCTGAAATATAAACTTAAAAATAAAAAAATTATATAATATTATTTTAATTAATAAATAAAATTGAATTATAATATATATCAAATTATTAGTATTATAATTTTATTAAAAAATAATATTTCGATTCTTGATCTAATTTCATATTTCAAAATTATTTTATAATCATCAAGAGCATTTAATTTATATAGCATAGTCTTCCTTTACATCTTGAATTTGATCCCACAATCCTCCATTAGTATGCCTTGAAATTTAACAATTTCTATGATTATTCAAAAAAATTATTATATGACCAATTTATTGTCAATCATATTACATAATTATTTTTTGTGTATGTAACTAAGCAGTTATTCATTAATTCTTCACAATTTTAATTAAAAATAACATTTTCTCCAGAATTATTTTACTCATACGTAAAATTAAGGTTATGCAATTATTATAATTTCTTGATTTTTATTTGGAAAGAAGAAAAACTTACGGAACCAATGCTATTCGGTTCTATTAAGTCTGAATGTATTTATTATATATATTATTTTGGTTAATTAGTAAACTTTGCTGATGTTACAACGATGGAGAACAAAAAAGAAAAAAGGGATAATCAAATGCAATTGAAAATAATGAAACTTCATAACTTGTCATTAAGAGTATCAAACGAATTCGAATCCAAATCTACAGAGATATCTAGATCAATGCAAATTTTTGGTAGATTTAGATTTTATTAAATTAAATTCTTTTTTATATATAATATAAACGTATTTGTTACGGATTAGAATTGTACAGATTAAACAAAATTCATCCAAACCACAGAGTTTTTTAATTAAAGTCCGTAAATATGTATAAACCTGTACAAATTTTTTATTGATTTAATTTTTTTAAAATTGAATCCATTTTTTTATAGACAATATAAATCTAGCCGTAAAAAATCAAATCCTTTGTAGATGAGTTTATATCCAGTCCAATCCAACCATTTGACATTCTTATTTATAGCTAGTTTGAACTCTAAGATAATAATTAAAAAA
The DNA here is from genome assembly GCA_020226215.1 of Sindora glabra. Lineage (NCBI taxonomy): Eukaryota > Viridiplantae > Streptophyta > Magnoliopsida > Fabales > Fabaceae > Sindora > Sindora glabra. Next base: position 32,235,303 of record CM035231.1, read on the forward strand.
ATAATTAATATTGGGTATAGTCTATTAATAAAAAATTTTATTCTAGTAAAAAAATTTAAATAATATATATTGTAGTGCCTAAGGTCTTAAGAAAATTAAAGGATGTAGGATGCAAAATACTAACACAGTATTTAAAACGGGTGAAATTAGAAGGGAGGAATGGATGCGGTGAAAATGAAGGTGAAATTAAAGTTTTCATCTATTTGGCTGAAAATGGAGATGAAATTAGGATGAAAGTAAATGGAAATAGTAAAAAGTGGTGGGTCCAGTGAAATTATAATTTCCCCACAAATGAGAAGAAGTTCGGGTGAAAGGAAATCAATTTTTCTACTTTCCGTATCCCGTCCTTACCGTGTGTGTCAGCCCCTCAACCTTCTTTTTCATATCTTATATTTTTAAAAATTAATTTTTCTACTTTTCATTTCTAAAGATAATAAATGTGTTTAGTCATATTTTAATTTTTATATTTTTAAAAATTATTTTTTAAATTATTCTTGAATTAAAAAATAAAAAAAATGATTAGTATTATAAAAAATATTTTATTTAATTAAAAAATTAATATTTCAAATAAAAATAAATTTTAAAAATAATTTTTAATTATTTTTATAAATTATATATTTAGAATTATAATTTTTAAAAATAAATCATTTAATCAATTAATATTATAATTATTTTCTCATAATATATTATAAAAATATTATAATCATTTAATTCAATTTCATTTTCTTTCTCTCTTATTTTTACACATTTCAAATAAAAAAAATATAATTTTACTCTTATATTTTTTTTCTTATTTTCTCTCTCTCTTATTTTCATCTATTCCAAACAATTTAAAATAAAATTCCTCCAACTCTAATCCCTTCTCTATTTCTTTTCATCTCCAATCCCCCCCCCCCTTCTATTTTCATCATCAAACAAATCATCTTCAACACAGATCCACGTAATTGTTTTTATGGTTGGGATTCTTGACTATCTCGCGAGGAAAGGATCAGAATCGGAAACACGAAAAAGGGCCTTAGATCATTTATACATCATCATTCCGATCTCTAATTTTTATGCTGTGCCATCTGAACGCACCTGCCAGTTTGACACTTCTCCACTACGTGTCTTCAGCTCAATTGACGGCTCTATTTTTTATTTATTTTATTTTTCTCCTTATTTCTTTAAATTAAAAAGCTTTTCTTTTTCCCTTCAGTCTTTCTTCATTCGCTATACACATTTCATATTTAATTTTATTAAATATTTAAATCTTTATTTTTTTATTTCTATACTACTTTATAATTCACATAATATTTCTTGTTCATTTATCAATTCTATTGCATTTTTTATCAGCTTTTATTATTCACGAATCAGTTATTTCACTGTTAAAGTAGAATTTTTCTTTCCTGTCTAAATATTTCATGTTTTTATTTACGTAAATTTTAGTAATATTTTATACATTAATTTTTAAATATTATATTTTAAATTAAAAATATATTAATTGATATTTTTAAATTTAATTAATTTCTAACTAATAAATTTTAAAAAAAACTCAAAATTTTGAAATAAAAATATAAATTAATTACATATTTTAATTTCTTAATTATAAAAATATTTTAAATTTGAAATACAATTTTTGTGAATATTTTCTCAATATTACAATTTAATCCTAGCCTATTTATCCTTCTTTTCACACTTGTTACTTTACCACTCATACATCTGTTTTTCCTTCTTCTTTTTTAACCCTACTGTATTATTCCTCTTATTATTTTATTATTTCTCACGTGCGTTGTTCTCTTCTGTTTAATTATTTAAATTTTGCTAATGTTTTTATAATAATTTTTATATACTATATTTCAAAATAAATATATTATGATTAATTAAAATTTCAAAAGATCTTTTTCTTTTTTTTATTTTCTTTTGCTCCTTATTTCTTCAATTTTAGAAACTCTTCTTCTTGCCTTCAACATTCTCCCTCAGTCTTCTTCATTCTCTATGCAAATTTCATTTTTAATTTTCCTAAACTTAAATTTTATCATATTTGGATTTTTTAATGTCTTCTGGGATAATTGAAAACCATTAACAATAATATTTTAAAATTAAGATTGCATTTCATTTTTTTTATTTTATGAGTATTTTCTAACATATAAAGTCCAATTCTAAGTTGTTTTCCATTTTTTGAATCCTAGTTTATTTGTAAATTCAAATATTGTTCAATCAATTTCCTTTTTAGCATCAAATTATGCAAAACCTATAAGAGGTTTACATTTATGATAAAACTTGATTTTTCATATTTTTAATTAATAAAAGTTAATGTCTATTTTTAAAATTTAGTATTTACAAATTAGGACATTATATCAGTTAGAATAAATATGACATATTAAATTTCATCACCTTTGTAATATATTTCTGTATTATATACACATTAATCTTTTACTAATAAAAAATAATAAATATCCATGCATAGAACAAATTCTAGTTGCATGGATGTGGGATTTCAAAAACTGCCAAAATTTATGTTTCATAAGCTGGGAAGCAAAGTCCTAAAGTCGACTACTCAACGATAATGATAGCCTCTATCATTTCAGTAATATTTCATGTCTTCATCCATAAGTGAAAATACACGTGTTTGTTTGTTTCTTATCTCGTTCCCACGTGGAAGAAAAAATGCATAACATTTGTTATCTTTTCTTATATTATTATGAATGTAATTTGTCATTGTAAAATATTTAATTAATTTAACTATAATTATTATATACAAAACAAGTTTATCACCATAATAACACTAAATCTGTGCAAACTAGCTCACGCCAAACTAGTCAGTGAATTGTTTTTATTTTGCATTTCTAAATTTTATATAGGTTAATATTTTTAATTCATATAAAATTACATTCTTATTTTTCATTTTTAATTATGTAGGATAGTGTTGTGAATGATTTATAAATGATATTTTTATTTTATAAATATTTTATAACTTATCTTTTATAAAAATATATATTTAAAGTTATATACAAATTTAAAATATATATGATTAATTTATAAATAAATATATAGTATTTTTTGAATTATTTTAATTTTTTATTATTTAAAAATTTTAAAAATAAAAAATAAAAAAATCCGTAGACTCGACCCAATTAGGACCTTCATATTAAAGATCTATGCAAAAAACAAAAAAATTCAATCTATCCTGTCTAACAACCATTCCGCGTTAACTTTCTTAACCCGCTCATTCCACAACCATATATATAAAATCATTAAAATTGTCAAATTGAATTAAATTAATTAAATATGCATAAATTTTGATCCGCACTAAGTCAAGTTTGTGCAAACTTTAACCTATATTAATTAATTTATATAAATTCGTAATTAAAATGAAAAATTTTAAACCATTCTATCTGCTTTAATTTATGAATTGGTCTATGCAACCTCTAAACTTTAGTATTTGAATGAAGTATGTGTGAACATGGATTCACACAAATCAAGCTGCGTAAGGTTGCAAATAAAAATGAAATAGGATTTTGATAATCGAGCTTGTTCTAATAATTCACAAAATTCATGTATTGACCTGTGCACAGTAGATTTTAATCAATTTTGACAGATCAACTTAGAGATAACCTAGATAGCCACACCTTGAAAGCAGTTAGAAAATTAAAGTATTTTCTAACATATAAAGTCCAATTCTAAGTTGTTTTCCCTTTTTGAATCCCATTTTATTTTTAAATTCAAATACTATTCAATTAACTTTCTTTTACAGCATCAAATTATGGAAAACCTATAAGAGGTTTACTTTTATGATAAAAGTTGATTTTACATATTTTTAATTAATAGAAGGGAATGTATGTATTTAAAATGTAGTATTTACAAATTAGGATATTATATCACTTAAAATAAATATATCAAATTAAATTTCATCACCTCTGTAATATATTTTTGTATCACATACACATTAATCTTTTACTAATAAAAAATAATAAATATCCAGAACAAATTCTAGTTGCGTGGATGTGGGATTTCGAAGGCTGCCAAAATTTTTGTTTCATAAACAGGGAAGCAAAAGTCCTAGAGTCGACTACTCAGCGAGAACGATAGCCCCTATCATATTATTATAAAAAAAGCACGAAAACGACAACATTAGTTATCTTTTCTTATATTATTATAAATGTAGTTTTTCATTGTAAAATATTTAATTAATTTAACTATAATTATTATATATGGAACAAGTTTATCACCATAAAAACACTAAATCCCTATCAATCTCCAGATGCAACTGCGAGATAATTTTTCTCAATGGACCTTTTGGATGGATCAGGAGGAACCTATCCAAAAGAATGGCTGACTATGGGGGTTGGCATGACATGTTGGGTGTCATGGCTTGCCGGAAATGACATGTTGTCTTCGGAGGAAATGTTTTTCATAATGGGAATCTATTTGGCACTATAATACGAAGAGTTGGAGAATTCTTTTGAACTAAAAACCTGCGTGCTGGTTTTATACCATTCATACTCCCTGCTAGCCTAAAATATTTATTAAAAATATAAAATTAAAAAAAATATTTCATTAAAATTTTAAAATTATAAATAAATAGAAATAAAAATTATTTTTAAAATGCGATAAATTAAGAGGGACGAAGAAAATATTTCTATAGCGGGTAGTTGGTGTTTTCACCTCTAACTTTATCCTGTCTCTTGTGTTAAGGGGTAAAAAAATCCATCAATGTCTATAATGAAAAGGAAAAATACACTTCACTTTACTCCTACATTATATGATTTCATATGAAACCTGTTTTTTTGTGGGTTAGGGTATTGTATTATGTTGTTATCTAAATTTAATAAAAATTATTATATGTAAATTATGTACTTTTTATTGATCTTAATTTGATATAATTTTATTTTTAATAATTCTGAACTATTTTTTTGAAATTCAGGTGTTGGGATTTAAGATAGAAAATGAAGAATTTAATCATATAAATTAGATTTTTAGAATCTTATTCAATTTAATAAGTAAGGATGCAAGAACACATAACAGACATGTGTTAAATTCTATTATATTTAAAAGAAAAACAAATACATATCGATAAAATATTAATGAAATAAAGAATTAATGGTACATATCACATATAACTTCTTTCTAATATTTTAAACTATATATAAATAGATTGCAAATAAAATCGTACTACCAATAAATAAAATGTATTTTTCTAATAAATATAAAATTATTTGAAAGTTTATTAATTCCTCCTACCTATTTATGTATCATCATTAACTAATTTTACACATATTAAAAAAATAATTTAATTTATTTATTTTTAGTAAGCTTTACAACATTTGTATAAAATTTAAAATAATTAAAAATAGAGAAAAAATATAAAAAATAAATATAAGTTAATTAATAGTTTAGAATAATAAAATATTTATTAATAGAAAAGAATATATTTAAAAAAATATTTAATATTTTATTAAAATTTTTAAATAATAAATAAAAAGAAATAAATGTTTTTAAATATAACAAATGAAAAGGAACGGAGAAAGCACAAGGGAACGCTACAAAAATGATACTATTAATAGCTTCGTATCTAAACCACCTCATTTTGTGGAAACCATCATTTTTATAGTGGGGCTTACGAAATTGAATCCTCGATATAATACAACCAACAAAATTTTTGTTGCGACATTCAAGAATTGTTCTAATAATATGTTGCATTATTCAGCAATCACCTCGTTACATTTGTTGTTAGGTGATCATATCAACAATTAACCGAATGTTGATCACACAAATTAGCTTCATTATTTGATAATATTATTTATTTTTATAAAAATAGTTAATCAAATTAATTATTTATTTTTAACTGTTTATATATAAAATAATATAAAAAAGTATATTTTATAATTTATTTATATGTCTTTTTTATTTAATAATTTTTTATATATTAAAATATAATTTATCATATTAAATTTTTCTAACATATAGATCATGATAATTTATTTTCATTAATTTTTAAAAAATAAATAATTATAGTTATTGAAAGCAGTTGAAAAGAAAAAAAATATAATAATTGCCCATACAAATAATATTGAAATAATTATTTCAATATTTTCTTTCTGTATGTTAAAAATAAATTATACGCTATATAAAATTATTTTATAGTTGAATAACTTTAAAATCATGATTTGATTACGGAGAATTCTTCTCGTCCCGCATAATGGACCCGTAAGTATACAGCCAAATGATGTGGCATTCAACTAACAACAAAATAATTAATAATTCCACATATTATTTTCTTTCTTTTAAAAAAAAAATGAGGGAAGCCCATAGAATCTCCTTCCTATGCACTCTCACGACTATAATCTGTATGTTCTTCTTCTTCGCTCAAATTAGTTAAATGCATACTAGAAATGTACTTATTTTTCTCCTTATTCTTCTCAATTTCTCTCTCTAGTTCGAATCCATAATTTTTGAATTTTTGTATTTATCTGTACCAACCATAGTCCTTTTGCTGCAAATTGAATCAGATTTAAGATAGACTTTGCAATTTCAAACAAAATAACGAATATCAAGAATAAGAAAACGTTGAGTCTTTGGATGTTTTCTTTTTTTTTAAAAAGTTATTTAATTTCTATCTTCTCACTTGATTAGATTTTTTTTGCTTGGTTATAAGGAGAGAATTTGCTGCAGCCAAGTCAACGCACATAATAAAAGGCCACCAATATATATTGTAGGTTGTGCGCGTGTATTTCTTTTTTTTTTAGAAAAAAATCAAGTCTATGTCATTTATTGCAATTTATTACAACGAAGTATTTCAAGTTTACTTTCTTTTATTTAAGTACACCTGTATATGAAAATTTATCATGATACCCAAAAGATAAAACAAGACACTTACAGTGCGTTTCAAGAAAATCAAAAGCATTAAAATAGAAACATCTTTTGTCACATTTTAAAATTGGAGAATTTTTAATTTTATATAAATAAAAAATAAAAGACTAAAAATTTATAAGAATTAAAATTGAAGAATTTTTAATTTTATTAAAATTAAATTAATCTAAAATTTTAACTATGAATAAAATTAACAAAAATTTAATTTTTAGGGATTAAAATAAATTTTTATTTAAGATAAAAATAAAAATAAACAAAAACAAAAACTTAAAGGCATAGAACCATACATAGAATTGTAGAATAATCTCTTTCTTTTTATCTTTTTTTTAAATAATAATCCTAAATGAAATACTAATTGGAAACTAAGTAGTAACATTTTCTTCTTTAACAATTTGATTATTAATGAAACTTGATTTATCCATTTGTTCAAAATTTTTTATCGATATTACTGTTTGGAAATGAAACAGTAACATCCTTCTATTTGATAGTTTAGTTATTAATGAGATTTGGCTTATCTATTTATTTTAAATTTTTATTTAGTATTACTATTTTGAAACTAAACAATGATATGTTACTGTCTGAAAATAAAACAGTAACATGCTATTATCTAGTAATTTAGTTGTTAATTAGACTTGATTTATCTATTTATTTTAAATTTTTTAATTAGTGTTACTATTTTAAAACCAAACAATAATATGTTGTGATTTGAAATCAAACAACATGTGTTACTATTTTGAAACTAAATAGTAATATGTTACTATCTAGAGATGAAATAGTAACATGTTGTTATTTGACAATTTGGTTGTTAATTAGACTTGACTTATCCATTTATTTTTTATTTTTAGTTAGTGTTACTATTTTGAAATCAAATAGTAACTTGTTGTTATTTGATAATTTGGTTGTTAATTATTTGAGGTTTTTAATCAATGTTAATATTTGAAGATGAAACAATAATATCATTTTCTTTGATAGTTTGATTATTAATGAGACTTGACTTACTAATTTATTTTAAGTTTTTAGTTAGTGTTACTATTTTGAAACCAAAACCAAACAATAATATATTTTTATTTAGTAATTTAATTGTTAATTAGACTTGATTTATCCATTTATTTAAATTTTTTAGTTGATGTTATTGCTTAGAGATAAAATAGTAACATCCTCTTCTTTAGCAATTTAGTTATTAATTAAACATCACTTATCTATTTATTCTGAGTTTTTAGTTGGTGTTATTATTTTGAAACTAAATAGTAACATATGATTGTTTGAAAACCAAATAGCAACTTACTATTATTTGACAATTTGATTATTAATTAGACTTGATTTATTTATTTATTTTAAATTTTTAGTTAATGTTATTTTTTGGAGAAGAAACAGTAATATCATCTTCTTTGACAATTTAATTATTAATAAGACTTGATTTATCCATTTATTTTATATTTTTTTGTTAGTGTTACTATTTTAAAACTAAACAGTAACATGTTACTGTCTGAAAACAAAATAATAACATACTCTTATTTAATAATTTGGTTGTTAATTAGACTTGATTTATCCATTTATTTAAAATTTTTAGTTGATGTTATAGTTTGGAGATGAAATAAAAATATCTTCTTCTTGGGCAGTTTGGTTATTAACGAGACTTGATTTACTCATTTATTTTACATTTTTAGTTGGTATTACTATTTTAAAATCAAATAGTAATATGTTACTGCCATGAGAATAAATAGTAACATGTTATTATTTAACAATTTGGTTGTTAATTAGACTTGACTTATCCATTTATTTTACATTTTTTTTATATTACTGTTTTGAAACCAAACAGTAACAAGTTATTATCTGAAGACCAAATAGTAACATGCTGTTATTTGGTAATTTAATTGTTAATTAGACTTAATTTATTAATTTATTTAGGATTTTTAGTCGATATTATTATTTGGAGATGAAATAGTAACATTATCTTCTTTAGTAGTTTAGTTGTTAATGAAACTTATTTATCCATTTATTTTAAATTTTTAGTTAGTATTACTATTTTCAAACTAAATAGTAACATATTATTGTCTGGAAACTAAAAAGTAACATGCCTTCATTTGATAATTTAGTTATTAATTAGACTTAATTTATCCATTTATTTAAATTTTTTAGTCAATATTACTATTTGGAGATAAAACTATAACATTCTCCTATTTGGTAATTTGATTATTAACGAGACTTGATTTGATCATTTATTTTGTATTTTTTGTTAATGTTATTATTTTGAAATTAAATAGTAACATGTTACTATCTAGAGAACAAATAATAACATGTTATTATTTGATAATTTGATTATTAATTAGACTTGACTTTCCAATTTATTTTGAATTTTTTATTAGTGTTACAATTTTGAAATCAAATACCAAAGAATAACATGTTACTATCTGGAAAATAAATAGTAATATATTATTATTTAATAATTTGGTTGTTAATTAAACATGACTCACTCATTTATTTTACATTTTTTGTTACTATTTTAAAATTAAACAGTAATAAGTTACTATCTAGAGATCAAACAGTAACATATTATTATTTGGTAATTTGATTATTGATTAGACTTGATTTATCTATTTATTTAGGATTTTTAGTCGATATTACTGTTTGGAGATGAAATAGTAACTTCTTCTTCTTTGACAATTTAGTTGTTAATGAGACTTCATTTACCCATTTATTTTAAAATTTTGATTAGTGTTATTATTTCCACATTAAATAGTAACATATTATTATCTGAAGACTAAACAGTAACTTATCTTTATTTGGCAACTTGGTTATTAATTAGACTTAATTTATATATTTATTTGAGATTTTTAATCAATGTTACTATTTGAAGATAAAATTATAACATTCTACTCTTTGGTAGTTTGATTATTAATGAGACTTGATTTAACCATTTATTTTACTATCTTAAAAATAAATAATAACATGTTATTATTTGGTAATTTAGTTATTAATTAGACTTGATCTGCTAATTTATTTTGAATTTTTTATTGGCGTTATAATTTTAAAACTAAACAGTAACATGTTACTCTCTAGAGAACAAATAGTAATATACTATTATTTGATAATTTGATTGTTAATTAAACTTGACTTATTCATTTATTTTATATTTTTTTACATTACTATTTTGAAACTAAATAGTAACATGTTGTTATTTGATAATTTAGTTGTTAATTAGACTTAATTTATCTATTTATTTAGGATTTTTAGTTGATATTATTATTTGGAGATGAAATATTAATATCTTCTTCTTTGGCAGTTTAGTTATTAATGAGACTTCATTTACCTATTTATTTTGAATTTTTTGTAGGTGTTACTGTTTTCAAATCAAATAATAACATATTACTGTTTGGAGACTAAACAGTAACATGCCTTTATTTGGTAATTTGATTGTTAATTAGACTTAATTTATTCATTTATTTAAGATTTTTTTGTTGATGTAACTATTTGGAGACAAAACTATAACATCCTTCTCTTTGCTAGTTTAGTTTTTAATGAAACTTGATTTAACAATTTATTTTGGATTTTTTATTGGTGTTGCTATTTTGAAACAAAACAATAACATGTTATTGTTTGAAAAATAAATAATAACATGCTATTATTTGACAATTTGATTATTAATTAGACTTGATTTATTAATTTATTTTAAATTTTTTATTGGTATTACGGTTTTGAAATTAAATAGTAACATGTTATTGTTTAAAGAATAAATAGTCATATTACTGTCTGGAACTAAATAGTAACATATCACTATTTGGAGAACAAATAATAACATGCTATTATTTGGCAATTTGGTTATTAATTAAACTTGACTTACAAATTTATTTTAGATTTTTTATTGGTGTTACAATTTCGAAATCAAATAGTAACATATTACTATCTAGAGAATAAATAGTAATATGTTGTTATTTGATAATTTGGTTGTTAATTAGACTTTACATACCTATTTATTTTGCATTTTTTGTGTTACTAGTTTGAAACTAAATAGTAATATGCTATTGTTTGTTAATTTAGTTATTGATTAAACTTGATTTATTCATTTATTTAGGATTTTTAGTCAATATTACTATTTGAAAATAAAATAGTAACATTTTCTTCTTTAGCAATTTAATTGTTAATGAGATTTTATTTACTCATTTATTTTAGATTTTCTGTTAGTATTATTATTTTGAAATCAAATAATATCATATTACTATCTGTTATTATCTGGAAATCGAATAGTAACATGCTCTTATTTGGTAATTTAGTTATTGATTAGACTTAATTTATTCATTTATTTGTGATTTTTAGTTGATATTACTATTTGAAGACAAAACTATAACATTCTCTTTTTTGCTAGTTTGATTGTTAATGAGACTTAATTTACTTATTTATTTTAAATTTTTGGTTGGTGATGCGGTTTTGAAACAAAACAGTAATATGTTACTATTTATTTTCTATACAGTAACATGTTATTATTTGATAATTTAGTTATTAATTAGACTTGACTTACTAATTTATTTTAGGTTTTTGATTAGTGTGACTGTTTTAAAATCAAACTATAACATGTTACTATTTGGAGACCAAATAGTAACATGCTATTATTTAGTGATTTGATTTATCTATTTATTTAGGATTTTTAGTCAATGTTACTATTTGGAGATGAAATAGTAACTTTTTTTTCTTCTTTGACAATTTGATTGTTAATGAAACTTGATTTATCCATTTATTTTAGATTTTTTGTTAGTGTTACTATTTTGAAACTAAACAGTAACATATCACTATCTTAAGAATAAATAATAATATACTATTATTTAGTAATTTAGTTGTTAATTAGACTTAATTTATCTATTTATTTGAGATTTTTAGTCGATATTATATTTAGAAACAAAATAGTAACATGCTCTTCTTTGGTAATTTGATTATTAATGAGATTTAATTTATTCATTTATTTTAAATTTTTTATCAATGTTACTATCTACGTACTAACATGTTACTGTTTGATTTACAATCAATAACAAGTTATTCTTTGATAGTTTTATTGTTAAGAAAGTTGTTATGACACTACTAAACACTAAAAAGAATTAGGGAGCAAAAGTTCAATATGGGTTTCGAATGAATATAAATTAAGAAAAATGAGGTCAAAGTTGGTAAAACGACAATAAAATTAAAAAAATTGAAAAAAGTCATTAAAAGGCCTTTGTTCACTAGTCAGAGTGGGCAAAATGCCTTTAATTTTTGCAAGCATGCAAATATTGAAAATTTACATGAAATTGACATATAATTTATCCCAATCGGACAATTAAGTACAAAGTTATGATCGTTCAAAATTTTGAACTTAATTCACACATTTTCGATTTGGTGAACTCCATCGAAATCAAATTTTCTTGTTTTTAGTTGAAAGATCATAAGAAAACAAATGAAAATGAATGATCATTTGTAAAAATTAGTTAATTGATCACAAAATTATGCCCTTTCCAAGTTCTTGATGCATGTCGCCTTGTCATAATTAAAAAAATGGCTTTTTGGAAATATAATAGTAATAATTTATAAAACTAGCACTTATTTGAAATAAAGATTAGCGCTAATACTTTTTTAAAAGAAAGTTCAGGATATGGCACTACAATATAATTTATCATTTTTTTAAATTTTTTTTGCAATGTCAAAAAAATATTTTATTATTTTAAATATTGCATGATAAATATTTAAAAAATTTTACATATTCATATATATAAACTATAATAATCTCTATATAATATGTAAATTTAATAAAAAAATATACTTTGTTCAATTGGATACAACTCTACTTGTAATTTGTTAACTTAAGATTTAAAATACAAAAAAGAAATAACATATAATTTGCATTGTTAACACTTTCTTAATCTATGTTAAATTTTTGCCTAAATTTAGTGAAAATTATGATATACAAATAACATGTCATAATTTACTTGATTTCGTATAATTTATTTATAATTTCACCTATTATTTCCAATTTACTCTTTTAAAATTAAGGTGTCGAAGTTTGAAATTGAGAAAAAAAATAGAAAAATAGATTATTATATAAATTAAAATTTTGAAACTTCATTTTACAGAAGAGTTTGTGAAAGATACGTTTCAAATTTTGCTACATTTGAAGGAAAAACAAGACATGGAGAAGGTGTCAATAGTTCAAACTATAAGTAACTTATTTTTAACATATTAAATCAAATGTGAGTAGGTAATTTCCCATAACTAGATAAAATATATTTTTTTCCATAAATTTATGAAGCTTAAATATTACCTATTTATTGATTCATATAAATTTTATTAAATGGCAATAATTTATCTAGTGCATGTTTGCAATGGTCATAAAATAATTTGAAAGCATATAAATTTATTGCAAATTTAAATATAAAAAAATAATATTATTTTCTATTTTCTATATCATAAAATACTTAATTTTTTATTTTAAATATAAGAAATTACAATTAACTAGAGGTGACCAAATATTTTGACAATAAATAAGAATTTTCAAATAAAATTTAAAATTGTAACATAAAAACCACTATTAGATATGCATGAAAATAATAGTATAAATTTGATTTTTATGCACTTATCAAGATTTGAGTTTCTTATTTCCTTTCTCCCAATTTGAAAAAGTCATTAGTGGAAAGAATAAAGATAATAAGCAAAAAAATCTCAAAAAAAAAAGAGTAAAATTTTATGATAGAAAATTTAACTTTTCATGTTTCAATTTTAAAAAATTAAAAAAAAAATTAAGATAAGTGAATATCAAAATCTTAGCAAAAGATTTAGTTATATAATTTAAGATAAGATAAAAGGACACTTTTGATTTTCTAAATTTCATTGAAATTTTGATCTTATTATTTTAATTTTTATTAAAGCACATTTACTTTCTAATTTTTAAAAAACATGCAATGTTACTCAAAGCATAACTTTGTTATTATTATTATTTTTTGGATAGCCACGCTTATATGGCATCTTGAAATCATATAAATCATATATATAAATTATATTTTTATATTCTTATGATAAAAATATTTTTCCCCTTTAATTTTTAATGAAGTTTTAATTTGGTTCTTTAAATTTTATTCAAACTTAATTTACTCTTTATCATTTCTCCCAATAGTGTTATAGTTATCCAATTCCCCACTCTCATAAATTCTAACATGATTTATTTTGTTTAATATTTATTTTTATAAATAATTTTTTCTCTATACCAATTTGCAAAAATACTACAAGAAAACAAGCATTTAGTCCCTTGCTAAAATACTTATTTCTATCGCTAAATCATAAATAGAAAGGGATAACTCTGTTGGAAAACACCTTTTTGCTAAATAATTGTGAGGTAGACCTCATTACCTCATTAAATTTAGTGGAATCAATGTTCCCTCGCCAAATTGTAACACTTAATGGTCAAATTCAAATTATTTATAAGGGAATATTGATGGCTAAGTCCATTGCTAAATTTCAAAATTCCCTTGCCAAATTGTAACTCATAATAGTTAAATTACAAATTATTTAAGGGAATAGCAATGGCATCATCCCTTGCTAATTTTAATTAGAGACTGTGTCCATCATTAATTCCTTTGCCAAAAGGTTAGATGTATCATTTACATCACTTCTATGATATTGCTCCCTTGTTTTAGTGAGGGAGTGCTTGTAGCAAAACCTTTGCTAATTTTAGCTTTACCTATTTTTTAAGGGATATTCCCTAGCAAATTCATCACTAAATTGGCTTGTTATATGTGTGTATTAAATTATCCAATGCACCTTGTTTTTACAAGATAGAAATGTAACAAAGATGAGTAGCTTAAAGCTAACATTAATAAATGAAAAAGGCTATTGCAAAAAACTTAAAGCTTTCATTGCCTTTAAATAAAAGTCTACATAATATGTTATATATTAAAACACAAGAAAGAATCACATACTAAATCAATATATGTATATCATTATCATAGGCATATCATGCTTCCAAAAACACCTAATTATAGTTTTATGATAGAAATTATCGAGTTTATCATCATTTCTACAATAGCCATGGTTGATAAGCATCATTTAGAGGACTATGAAATTTGGTGGAACTTGTGCACTTGAGCTTATGGGGGCTAATAAATTTGATGTGCCTAACATTGTAACTAGTTAGGAGCACAATTAGGCTATTTGTTGATTAGTTTCATATTGATGTTCAAATGTTTAGCAGTCATGCTCATCTAATATATTCTCCAATGTAGTTTTAAAGGCAGGAGTTTCAGTAACATCATCAATTATTAATTGTTGTTGGGATGGCCGTAGGGTAACTTATGATCCAAATGTTAATGCAGCCAAGAAGTGACTTTTTGCACCAAGCTTATACAATCTACCCTTTTATGTACCACTAATCGCTTTGAAGAATATGTTTATCTCCTCAACTTTAAATGGTCTCTTGTTATAAGCTAAACATCATTTGTTTCCTTTTCAATATCATCACCTAAGGGCTCCCTAAATTTCTCATTCACTAATGGCATGCTTGCTATCCTTTTTGCCCTTTTATCACTTTTGAACCAATTAAATTTGTACAAATTGTAATTTTTACCCTTCTTTCCAAAAATGCCCTTAACTTTTGATTTAATGATATTTATGTCCTAAATTTCCTTGGAAGCTTGCATACATCGGCCTTTTTAGCAGTCCATTTAGGCCTTCAAAAATTAATTCTAATGGGTCCATAACAAAACAAAATTATCCAATTCGAATATATCTCAATTTTGGGCTCAAAAGGGAAAATTTTCAACCTACCACCCAAAAACATAATAAATTCTTTTTTAATAGTTCATTTTGTTATTTATAACTCTTTTTAACTCATATTAATTTCTAATAAATTTTTCATAAAAATTTTGGTTGGGCATATATCCCAATTTCCTCTATAATCTACCTAAATCTCACTTCAATACATTATCCAAATAACTACTTAGGGAGTTTTTTATTTGATATTTCCTTTTGGATTTTTTTTAGTAATTATTTTTCTCACTTCCATTTAGACTTTCATGTGATTCATTTCTAATATCGATAAAACCTCTCAAATAGGCTTAAACTAATTGATTTTGGATTCGAGCCTACTTTTCATTCTCGAAAGATTTTCGGGGTTTTAAACTCTTTTTGCCATTTGACCATCGATTTCCACTATTGGGCCTTTACTAGGTTTCTTATTAGGCCTTGGCCCAATCAAATCCTTATTAGGCTTATCATACTTTTATTGGGCCTTGCTAGGCTTATTTAGGCCTAGTTGGACTTTTTTGGCCTAATTATGAAAAGAATCCCTTATTGGGCTCTCTTTCCATTTTTTTAAGCTCAATCACATAAAAATCATAAATAGGCTTCCAAAAATTAGCCAAAATCAATTCAAATCAAAACCAAATAGTTCAAATCAGAATATTGAAAATTTGAACTTAGAATGTTAATTTTTGACCTATCAACACCGAAATTTTTCTATGGAATCTTTATATAATTTTTCCAAATTTATTAATTTATAATGACACCAAATAAATTTGATTTAAATTTCCTTATTTCTTTTGGGGATATTACAAAAGAAGTGTTTTTTTTAAATGTGAAATGAAGCATTTTTTTATAGGAGATTAAATAAACATTCTAAAAAATTAATCTGTTGAATGTTCAAATTTTTTTAAGTAAATGTTGGCAGTCATTACAAAGAAATTAGAGAACATTTGGAATGTTGCCAACTATTGAGAAAAATCTAGAGAACATTTGGAATGTTTCCAAACATTAAGGAAAATCTAGCAAACGTTATTAGCAAATCTTAAAGACACTAAAATAAAAATAAATTAGTAAAATATCATATTTTTAGATAAGTATTAAAATGACATTTTAATTTTGCAAAAATTGACTTGTCTCAAACCTCATGAGATATTCATGCTCAGGGGGAAAATTTACTATTTACACTTCTTAACTCATGTGAACAAGCCCATCACTTTGTTTCCTTGCCAAATTTTCTTATATAAGTAGTCTTATATATAAACCTTATTGTGAGACTTAGCTTCGTCAATGTAGGACTCAAACCTTTTAAAATACTCCCATTTTTTATAACAATCCCCCACATATTTCAAAAAGCTTTTAGAGAAACTATGAACTTTGAAAATATCTTGTTGGGTTCTTCTTTCAATGTAAATCAATTTAGTGTTTTGTAGACTATGAACCAAATCTAGAAAGAGAAAGATATAATTTACAGAGTTATTGGTGAATCATATAGATTTTATCAACTAGTAATCTCTTATTTTAAATTAGTGGTCTTGCCAATTAATTCACATTTGAAAACATTTTCTTGTGCAATGCGATTTTACACTAATAGGTCATGTGCACACCAAATGATTCATGAGTACTTTAGAGATTTTGCTAATATCTTATAAGAGTGGCCCCACTCTATACTAATATAAGTGATTCCATTAAATGTACACTACAATTAAATAAATTACTCATAAGGGTTATGCAATTCCTTAAAAGCTTAACCCACTTTCACTTATAATCTATAGTTTAAAGCACTAAACATATACACCATAGAAGGGACTTTTAATGTTATAGTACTTTCAAAACTAACATAGACTTGTTATTACCCATAAGAACCTAATTTATAGGATTATCAATCACATAAGTTAGGTTACCATCAATGTTAATTTCTTTAAATTGGCTTGAGTCTCATTCCTTTTGATGTTTTAATTATTTATTTTCTACCGAAAGGCTTGATCAAAGAATTGGCTAAATTCCTTTTTGACTTAACATAATTTATGGAAATTATTCCATTTTTAAGCAATTGCTTCATAATATCATGTTTTAATTAATATGTCAATTTTTACTATTGAAAGCTTTGTTCTTTGTAATGATTATTGCAGATTGACAATCATATTACATAGATACCAAAGATTTTGATTTTGTACCTAACGATATATCAAATAAGAAATTTCTTATCAACTCAGCTTCACTTTCAACCATCTTGAGAGCCACAAACTCTGACTCCATGGTGGATCTGACTATAATTATTTGCTTAGATGATTTCCAAGTCATTGTACCACCACAAAGGTGAACCCATAACCACTAGTGGATTTTGTCTCATTTGAATCAAAGATCCAATTAGCATTATTATATCCTTCTAATACAATTGGGAATCCACCATATAAAGTACCATAATTCATGGTATCTCTTAGATATTTCATTATTTTAGTCAGAGCAATCCAATGATCCTTATTAGGATTATAGGTGTATCTACTTAATTTGCATATAGCATATGTTATGTTAAAGCTAGAAAAGTTCATTAAATGCATCAAGCTCTAGATGATTTGAGCATACTCAGTTTGACCAACCAAGTTTCCTATATTTTTCTTTAATTGAGTACTAGCATCATAAGGAGTACTAATAGGTTTTTCCTTTAAGTAACCAAACCAAACTTTCTAAGAAGCTTTTTTACATAATGTTCTAGAGTTAACAAGATACCATCATTTTCCCTTATTATTCTAATATCTAAGATAACACTAGCTTCACTCATGTCTTTCATATCAAAATTTGAGGCTAAAAAAGTTTTAGTCTCACACACTATATTAAAATTAGTACAAAAAAATAAAAATATTATCAATATATAAATTTATTATCAGACATTCATTGTCTTCACATTTCATAAATACACATTTATCCACTTTAACACATGAAAAACTATTGTTTATCAAGGTTTGATCAAATTTTTCATGCTACTATTCAGGTACTTGTTTTAGACTATATAAATATTTTATTTTTAATTTATAGACCTTATATTATTGTCATGGGATCTCATAACCTTGAAGTTATATCATATAAATTTCTTTCTTTAAATCTCCATTCAAAAAGATAATTTTCACATCCATATGATGTACAACTAATTTAAAAATAAAAGCTAAAACAAATAAAATACGAATTGAAGAAATTTTTATTATTAGTGCAAAAGTATTAAAGTAATCAATATCTTGTTTTTACATGAAACCTTTTGCAACAAGTCAAGCTTTATATTTTTAAATTAAACCATTAGAAAAATCCTTTTTAAAAATTCATTTGCAACCTATTAGCTTTTCTTTATGAGGCAAGTGCATTAGTTCCCAAGCTTGATTTTATAAAATTGAATCAAGTTCTATTTTAATTACTTCCTCCCAAAATTTTGCTTCAGAAAAAAAAGTACTTCAAAATATGTTTAAGGACTATATCAATAATAAACATATAAAAAATCATTTCCAAAAGAAGTCTCTTTTCTTTTCTCTTACTTCTTCTTAAAGTTTTATTTGTTTATTCTAGATCAAACAAAGGTGTATTTAAAGGTTTTGTTGTATGAGAAATTTTATCACGTAGTGGATAAATATATTCAAAGAATTTTGGCATTCTGTCTCTATTATTGTAGTGCAATCAAGAACATCACTTTTTAAAAGAAGAAACCTATATGCAACATTATTACTCACATATCCTACAAATATACAATTAGAAGTTTTTGATCCTATTTTTCTTTTCTTAGGTTCAGGTAATAAAAATTTAGGTAGACACCCTCATACTTTCAAATATTGTAAATTAGGTGCATAACCTTTTCATAATTTATAAGATGTTTTTCTTGTTTCCTTTTAGGCTATCTTATTTTGTAAATGACAAGTAGATAAGATGGCTTCCTCCCACAAGTTGTCAAGTGTGGAAGAGCTTATTAATAAGGCATTTATCATTTAGTGTGCTATTTTTCCTTTCTGCTACTTCATTTAATTCAGGAGAATACGATAGTGTTAACTTATGTATTACTCCTTCCTTTTCGCAAAAATCATTAAGTAATATAAATTCACCACCTCTATCCAATCTAGCTCTTTTGATTTTTCTACGTAGTTGATTTTTAACCTCGGCTTTGTTTTGTTCATGTTAGGATTGGGAGTCATACGAGCGCAACGGAATAAATCGATCCCAGCCAACGGCTCTATGCAAAATATTAAATTAGAATGTAGGATTCAGGTTATATCTTTATATGATTCCAGATTTTGTTCGTTAATCACCTCTTCGACTTCCTTTTAGTCAAAGACTCTGAGGTATCCACATGAACCAGTAGATCACCAATGAACGTTCTCACAATCACTGGTTGGAATTTGTCTCCTTAGCCTCGTAGTGCTAGCTATGTCTCTTTAAGGATTATGGTCAATGAGAGGTGTCAGGATTTTTCTATGCTGTATGGGATGCATGAATATTGAATCAACTTTATTATTACCCAACAAGCCTATTTAAATAGGAGCATAGAAAACCCTAACTAATTTGGGCTTTGGTTTATGTATAATTATAGGCTTATTATTGGGCCTTATAATTATGACATAGAATTCCCAAGTATTAAGCCCAAACAATTTAGTCCATTAATTCCAAATCCACTAGGCTCTAAGTGTGTGATCCTTCAGGCTCTCATTACATTGACAATAATTATTAATCATATTAATTATCATAAACAATGAGTGGTGTCTAGCAACACATCATTGTTACCCAAGTGATGAGAAAGTCGGTGATTCGACTGAACCTTTATATGTGATCATCATCTATATCCTTTTATCCTAAACATCTAGATTGAGCACGAGACATGGACCGTGTCATTCCCGTATATTCCAATCTCGAGGTTTTTTTATCCCTAAGTAAGTTGACTGAAATAAATCTAATTGACATCCCATGTCAATTCATTTGAGCATGACCATGCATTTTCTCAACTTTACTTAATCAATGGGGCCCACAGATGTTACTCCTATTATATAGGAGGGATAAATTTCATCTTGATCACACAAATTCCTCTACATGATATTTGACATATCCAATAACTACCCTTGTATTCACTCAAGCATGAGTGATAAAATAATATCAAAATATGAAACTCACATGTAAGGAACCTTGGTGATCTCAGGTCAAAGGACTATAATAATAATGATCGCTAAGAATCACTCATAATACTCATATAATAATCCATATAGTGTTCTTAGGATGGGTCGGTCTAGTATATAAGTTCTCTAACTTGTACTCATGTGTAAGCTTAATATCTCATATAAGTCACTACACGTGCTAGTCTTAACATATCAAAGCAACCTAATCTATAATGATATATGACTAAGGACATTTAAGAATATAATTATTTTAAGGTTATTATCATAATTAAATATATTATATAGACAATATATATAAATATAATAATTGAAATTGCCATTAAAATAATATGATTCAAAATTACAATCATCAATATGATTAGTTTTAGGGCATATACACTAACAATCTCTCACTTGCACTACAGCTAATCATCCATGTATCTAATACCTATGGATCTCATATGACTATCATGCTTTTATTGCATTAGGGCTTTTGTCAGTGGATCGGCGACATTATCATCGGTCGGTACTTTGCATATCTTGACATCATTTTTGTTAATAATATCTCTTATGAGATGATAGCGCCGGAGTATATGTTTGGATTTCTGGTGAGATCTAGGTTTCTTGGCTTGCGCAATGGCTACATTATTGTCACAATAGAGCTTTACTGGGTCAGCAATGCTAGGAACAACTCCAAGTTCAGTGATGAACTTCTTAATCCAAACAGCCTCCTTTACGGCATCTGATGCTGCAATGTATTCAACTTCTATTGTAGAATCAGCCACTGTCCCTTACTTTGAACTCTTCCAGGTCACAATGCCACCATTAAGGCAAAATACATAACCTGACTGCGACTTGAAATCATCTTTGTCAGTTTGAAAGTTAGCATTAGTGTAACCACTTACAATGAGCTCTTCCTTACCTCCATAAATCAAGAACAAGTCTTTAGTTCTTCTTAAGTACTTAAGAATATTCTTGACAGTTGTCCAGTGACTTTCACCAGGATCTGATTGGTATCTACTCATCATGCTTAAAGCATACGAGACATCAGGATGAGTATATAACGCGGCATACATGATAGACCTAATCACAGATGCATAAGGGATCTTACTCATGTGCTATCTCTCATACTTTGTGGAAGGACATTGAGTTCTTAAGAGACTTATGCCATATGACATCGGCAAGAATCCTCTTTTAGAATCTTGCATACTAAACCTTTTTGGCACCTTGTCGATGTATGTACTCTAACTTAGGCCAAGCAACTTTTTCGATCTATCTCTATAGATCTTAACACCTAATACATAAGAGGTCTCACCTAAGTCTTTCATAGAAAAATAATTTCCTAACTAAGTTTTTATAGACTGTAGTGTAGGAATGTCATTTCCAATGAGTAATATATCATCTACATACAACACCAGAAAGACTATTGTGCTCCCACTAACCTTCTTGTATACACAGGGTTCATCTTCATTCTTGATGAAACTAAACTTTTTGACCGCATCATCGAAATGAAGATTCTAACTCCAAGAAGCTTGCTTCAACCCATAAATGGATCATTGCAATTTGCAAACCTTTCTAGCATTTTTAGAATTTACAAAACCTTCAGGTTGTGTCATGTACACATCCTCAAGAAGATTTCCATTAAGGAAAGTAGTTTTAACATCCATTTGCTAGATTTCATAATCATAATATGCTGTTATAGCTAGAAGAATCCTGATGGATTTAAGCATGACAACTAGAGAAAAACTCTCATCATAGTCAATACCATGGATTTGTTTGAAACATTTTGCAATCAATCGTCCCTTAAAGCTACACACATTACCATCCATGTCGGTCTTCTTTTTGAAAACCCATTTGCACCCAATGGGTTTTACCCCTTCAGGCAGATCAACCAAAGTCTAAACTTGGTTTGAATACATGGAGTCCATCTCTGATTTCATAGCTTCTAGCCATTTCTCAGAATTTGGGCCCATCATAGCCTCTTAGTAGGTTGTGGGCTCATCTTGGTCCATGAGCAATACATCACCGTGATGAGTCATGAGAAATCCATATCTCTCGGGCTCATGACATATCCTACTAGATTTACGTGAGTTCTATGTTACATGAGCAGGTTCTTCCACAACTGGTTATGGAATCGGCTTAGGTTCCATCTCAAGTTCAATGTTTTCTTATTGATCGTGAATTTCTTCATGTTCTATTCTTCTCCCACTGATTCTTCTAGAGATAAATTCTCTTTCTAGAAAAATACTAATTCGAGTAATAAATACTTTTTGCTTAGTTGGATTATAGAAATAATATCCTTTTATTTCCTTAGGATATATAATGAAAAAATATTTATCAAATTTGGGTCCAAGTTTATCAGAAGCCTGATGTCTTACGTAAGCTTTGTAGCCCCAAATCTTCATAAAAGATAAACTAGGACGTTTCCCAGTCTATATCTCATATGGTGTCTTTTGAACTGATTTTGATAGAACACAATTTAATGTGAAGGCTGCAATCTCTAGAGCATGTCCCCAGAAGGAATTTGGAAGGTCAACCTAACTCATCATTGACCGAACCATGTCTAACAAAGTTCGATTCTTCCTTTCAGAAACATTATTCCATTGAGGTGTTCCTGGTGGAGGAGCTCTGATACCACTGTTGGGATCGGAAGTCATACGAGCGCAGTAGAATAAATCGATCCTAGCCAATGGATTCATACAAAATGTTAAATTAGAATATAGGATTCAGGTTATACATTTATATGATTCCAGATTTTGTTCGTTGATCACCTCTTCGACTTTCTTTCGGTCAAAGACTCCGATGTATCCACACGAACTAGTAGATCACCGATGAATGTCCTTATGATCACTGGTTGGAATTCGTCTCCTTAGCCTCGTAGTGCTAGCTACGTCTCTTCAAGGATTATGGTCAATGAGAGGTACTAGGATTTTTCTATGCTATATGGGATGCGTGAATAATGAATAAATCTTATTATTATCTAACAAGCCTATTTAAATAGGAGTATAGAAAACCCTAACTAATTTGGGCTTTGGTCTATGTATAATTATAGGCTTATTATTAGGCCTTATAATTATAACATAGAATTCTCAAGTATTAAGCCCAAACAATTTAGTCCATTAATTCCAAATCTACTAGGCTTTAAGTGTGTGACCTTTCAGGCTCTCATTATATTGGCAATAATCATTAATCATATTAATGATCATAAACAATGAGCATGTAAAAGAATGAGCATATTAATGATTCAAAATTACAATCATCAATATGATTGGTTTTAGGGCATATACACTAACAGTTCAAACATAGGAAAAGCTTCATCCTTATTTCTAAATAAGCATACTTAGGTATATCTAGAATAATTGTCTATAAAAGTAACATAATACTTCTTAAGAATGCTAAGGTTTATCCTAATATTTAGAACATGTAAAACATCATTCAATGTTAAGGCTTTGCCAGCCATAGGTTTCAAAAGGACTTTACCCTTTCTAAGAATATTTGCAATTCTTAAATCACCAAGGTAGGCTTGATCTTCCATTTCCTACAAGTGAGTAAGAAATGAAGGCTTCCTTGTTAACACAGATATACCTTATAGTACTAAAGTTTACACCTAGTCTTTCATATTGGTCAAAAGATGAACTTCTAAAATAACTGCAACAATTATATCATTATCATTCTCATCTCTAACTAAATTTATTTGAACTTTTTGACGATTATTATTTCTCACTCTTTTTCTATATTGAGGTGCATGATGCCTATACTTTCCATAAATATAACAATTTCCTTACTTTTGCTTAAAGATAGGATCATTCATTTTGGGCTTAAAATCATTTTTAGAGTTATGCTTAGAATTGGCAAAAAAGGGTTCATAACTGTACCTCCTATTATATGGATTATGTTGTACCAAATTTGCCTTCATAACCAATGCCTTTGATTTAGTAGCCGAAAGTTCCTTGTAGTTCGTATATTCTTTGATAATATGAGTAATCAATTCTGCTAGTGTGAGTTGCTTATACTTATGTTTGAGTTATTGCTTATAATCACTCTATAATTTTAGTAGCTTCTTGATCAATATCCCGACAATGAACTCTCCTTGTAACATGATTTTTTTAGCTTTGAGGTCCTCAATTAGTTTATGGTACTCATTTATTTGTATTTCAATATCTTTCTTCATCATCTATTTCTTTACGATAGAAGTTTCTGTTAGTATGTGTCCTAGAAACTAATCATATAAATAATTGAAATAATACACAATGTATTATGTTTTATTTTAGGTAATTTAATTATAATATTTTATTTTCATAATTTTATTATTATTTTGCATGATTTATAACTTAATATAATAATTATCCTTGGAATAGCTCTGTTATTCCTAAAATGCCCCTAGTCAAGTATTATTACGAAAATGATAGTAATAATATATTGAGACTAGTATGTATAGTGACTGATGATTACGAATCATGGATATGTAATATCAAGTTAATACATGAGTACATTGTTAGTGAACAATGTACTAGACTGACCCACTACAAGAATATTGCATGGATAGATGTGTCATAAGTTATTCTTGTATGATCACAAATACGCATAAACCTTTGACCTGAAGTCACTACGGTTCCCTACATGAGGAATTACTCACTTTAATATTGTCCTATGTCACCTTTAATCAGGATGACGAATAGGGCATTGATTGGGTGTGTCATGAATCATGCAGAGGGAAGTGAGTGATATAGATGGGATTTTGTTACTCTTGTATAAAAGAGAAATATCCTTAGGCCTCTTGATTGAATGAGACTTAGAAATGCATGGCCATGCTCAATTGGATTAATATGTGATATTAATCTTTTATTTTAAGTCTACTCAATATCAAGAAATATAAATTGAACATTGATAAGGATAATATATTCCATGCCTCCAGTTCAATTTGAACATTATTACAAAAAGGATTATGATGCAAAACGTTGATCATGTATTGGGTGGATGTCGAATCACAAACATTCTTATTACTTGAGTAACAGTGATGTATTGCTAAACACCGCTCACTGTCTATGGCTCAATAATGAGTTATTGTCAATGTAGTAAGTATTGGTATGTGTCCTAGGAACCAATCATATAGATGATTGAAGTAATATACAATGTATTATGTTTTATTTTAGGAAATTTAATTATAATATTTTATTTTCATAATTTTATTATTATTCTGCGCGATTTATAACTTAATATAATAATTATCCTTGGATTAGCTTCGCTATTCATAAAATGCCCTTAGTCAAGTACTATTACAAAAAGGATAGTAATAATACATCGAGACTAGTATATATAGTGACTGATGATTACGAATCATGGATATGTGATATTAAGTTAATACATGAGTACATTGCTAATGAACAATGTACTGGACTGACCCACTATGAGAATATTGCATGGATAGACATGTTATAAGTTATTCTCATATGATCACAAATGCACATAAACCTTTGACTTGAAGTCACTATGATTCCCTACATGAGGAATTACTCACTTTAATATTGTCCTATGTCACTTTTAATTAGGATGACGAATAGGGCATTGATTGGGTGTGTCATAAATCGTGCAAAGGGAAGTGAGTGATGTAGATGGAATTTTTTTACTCTTGTATAAAAGAGAAATATCCTTGGACCCCTTGATTGAGTGAGACTTAGAAATACATGGCCATGCTCAATTGGATTAATATGTGATATTAATCATTTATTTTAAATCTACTCAGTATTAAGAAATATAAATTGAACATTGACGAGGATAACACATTCCATGCCTCCAGTTCAATTTGGATATTATTACAAAAGGGTTATGATGCAAAATGTTGATCATGTATTAGGTGGATGTTAAATCACAAATATTCTTACTACTTGAGTGGCAGTGATGTATTACTAGATACCGCTCACTGTCTATGACTCAATAATGAGTCATTGTCAACATAGTAAGAACCTACAGGGTCACACAAAAGGTGTAGGAATAAGATAATAATTAATTGAACTTTAATTATATTAATATCCAATTAATTAAATTTATTTTCGTGCATATATATATATTATTAAGAATAATAAATTCACGTAATATATATATAATGTGATATTATTTGATATTAAAGTAATATCAAATAATTACATTATCATATATTAGATAAATATATATTATAAGATAATATTATCTAATATTAGATAATTAATATATAAGTTCTATCTCTCCTCATTATCTCTAAGATAAGGATAAGATGAGTTGTTAAGTGTGATTAGGATTTTGGAAGCATTATCCTAGTAGGACTAGGATTGTGGCTTGCCTAAGTTCTATAAAAGGGGACTTGAGAGCAGCACTTTTTACAACACGCTCATAAGCTTCCTAAAACCCTAAATCACTCAGAAAATATCGAATCCTAATTCCTAGAGAGAGAAACGCATCCTAGCAGATTCATGGAGGGCGAGAGGTCGTTGTTCATTCCATGTGGATACCGTAGAGATGCTGTACCTTCCGACCGGCATTTGATTTATTCACTCTTAAGTTTGGATCAGTAGAAATACGAGTGTCCAATAGGTAAAACCCTAATCATTGATTTATACTTTTTGCATGGATCCTAAGTAGAATTCAAATCAAATTTTTAATTTCCATTGTATGTAATAATCTAAATTCCCAACAGTTTCTAATTACATATTTTTATTTTCTAGCATCCTCAACAGTGTATTTAAGAACCATGGATTCTTATATTGCTTTGGATTCCCTGTAAAAGCAATAAATATTGAATAATTCATTAGATAGTGTACTAAGACTGGTGTGATGGCAAACCTTATTGGTATACTGCCAATTTTCAGCATTTTGATCATTTTATGTAATGATAAGTACTCATGCAATGTCTTGGATGTCTAAAATCAAAGAAAGTCATTCTTGTCATCTTTCAAAATTGCGACTATCAAATAATTCTATTTTTGAGATGCTAGGGAATGGATTTGTAAAAGGCAGGGAGTGCACCATTTGATTGGAGGAGATAACAACACTTGGTAGTAGTGGTTAGAGGATAGTAAAATTAGTTTTAGGTTAGACAACATCATTTGTGACAATAAAATCAATGTTAGTAGCCATAATTCCTATATATTGTAAATTATAACAACAAAAATGATAAACTAAATGGCAGCCTGAGGCATAAAAATTTCACTGTTCTCATGGAATTATTCGTATAGAGGCTAAACAGGTAATTCCTTCAGGATTTAACGGGCTCTTCTGCTGTGTTAAGCAAAACCACAATAGGATTTAGGCAATAAGATGTAATGTAACCCAATAGAAGCAAAAGAAGAGAAATGTTTTTTTTTTCTAAAATGAGAAATGAAACATGTTTTTATAAGAGAATAAATAAACATTCTAGAAAATCAATCCATTGAATGTTGCAAAATTTTTGGATGAATATTGGTAGACATTGCAGGGAAAATAGAGAATGTTTGGAACGTTGCTAAACATTGAGAAAAATCTAGCAAATGTTACTATCAAATCTTGAAGACATTAAAACAAAAATAAATTGGTAAAATATCAAATTTTCAGATAAGCATTATAATGACATTTTAATTTTGCAAAAATTGACTTGTGTTAAGCGTTATGAGATATTTGTATGTAGGGGCAAATCCACTATTTACACTTATTTTAGCCTTACTTGTCCCAGTGAGCGCATCACTTTGTTTCTTTTTCAATTTTCTTATATGAGTAATCTTATATATAAACATTCTCATGAAACTTGGTTTAGTCAATGTGGGACTTAAGCCTTTTGATATACTCCCATTTTTTATCAGCAAAGGAACCATCTTCCCTACTTTTGATGTAACTTGTAAATTAAAGTAAAATTCTAATATATTTAAATTAAATATTTAGATATTGACATTTATTTTTTATTTAGTAATAAATTAAAATATTATTTAAATTTATAGTTAAAAGAGATGGATAAAAAAGAGATTAATTTTTAAAAAATAATAATATAATATTTTTATTCTATCCATATATTTTAACTTACTTATATATTTAGCAATGATTTAAAATGAACTTTTATAATGGGCCATTAATATTAGACCAATATTATTGTATTGGTAGTGATTTATATAATAATTTATTGGATCATAAAATATATTCAACAGCCAATACATTTGATCAACAAATAAATTATTTATATTGAGTCAAAATTATAAATGATAAATTATGTATACAATACATTAGAAAAAATAATAAGAAAAATTTTTATCTCTCAAAGTTGTTATAAAAAATAATTCACATAAGTCATAACATAATTGTATACATAATAAACAATACCACTAGAATCTTGTATTTGATTATTTGCACTTACACTATTTTTATCCATATTTATAATGAAATTTTTTTAAAACAATAAAACACCAAAAGTAATTTTTTTTAGAAAAAAATTATTGATTGTCCAAATTTTATTCTTAAGAAAAATTTAAATCATAATTTTACATACTATAATCTTTAAAATATAACATATAAAATTACACACACACACACACACACACACACACACACATATTGCAAACAATAACCCCTAAAACATATTTTGCAAATTCTAACTTTAAAAAATAATCCTTAAATTTAAATTTATACATTCTAAATGTTTTTAATTTTTAGATCTAGATACAAAACATTTGGAAGTTAATGAAATCAATAGTTTGTAAAGAAAAATAAATCTATTTTCACTATCAAAATAACTTTAAAAAAAGTTTAAATATTACATTTTTTCTTTCTTTTTTCATTGTCAATGAAACTAGACCATCAGCATACAAAGAGAACTAATCAAATATATCATTGCATTTGTGCATACAATAATTTAGGGGTAATAATTCAAATTCACATATTGAATTCGTATCATATTAAAGATTAATAATAACTCAAATAAGCTCTATTCAAATTTGGCATGAATAGTACATTGCATCAAATTAATATATCTTTAAATATGTTAAAGTGAGTTAACCTATCTAAACAATTTAATACTTTTAATTAAGAAAATTTATATTATAATTAAACTTATGTGTTATATTTAATTAAATAAATATATTGATAATGTTAATTTATTTAATCTTGAGTTGACCATCTACTTATCATTCATGTTAAATAGATTAACTTATTTATAACCTAAATTCGTATAATTTTAATCTAAAATTGTGTAAAGTATTTTGTGTTCATCTCCAAAATTTCCACCCTTATAATAATTTGTTTCAATTTAAAGTATCTTAATATTACATTAGTGTAAAGTATAAAGTATCTCACATTCATGCCAAAAAATGATATGTTAATCTATAATAATTTGTTACATACCCAAAATTACTACCTTATAAAATTATATAGAGTATCTTGTGTTTATGCCCAAAATTAATTCTTAAATACAATCGAAAGCAATGGTTAGTGAACCTTACTCATTAGTAATTCTTAAATGAAAATAATAAAATATAGTTAGTGACACCTTATTAGCAATAATTATATAATTATTTATTTATGAGATGTATAAATAATGAAACTAATTTTTAATAATGGTTAAAACAATATGAGATTTAGAAATTTAACATATGAAAAAGTTGTAACAATTTGGTAAGAATTAAATTAATAAACCATAAACTATTATATTTAATTATTTTTGAGTACTTAAATAAAGAAAATTAATTTTTGATAGTAATTAATATATTACTCTATTTAATTAGGTGATAATTTTAGTAATTTGAAACAAGGTTGAACCAATTTAGTGCCAATTAATTTGATACATCATAATCTAGCATAATAATTTATTTCTATAATGTCAACTTAATGAAAATTAATCTTTAATTAATTTTTAGTAATTATGTTATTCTATTTCATTAGGTAATTTTAGCAAAGTGATGCATGAAAGTTGCAATATTTTTATGGCAATTAATTTGACATATTGTAAATTAATTAGCATAATCAATTATTTATGCAATGTTTAAAATATGAATTTTTTTAATAATTAATATATTACTTTATTTAACTAAATGATAATATTAGTAATTTAATGCATGAAATTTGTAATAATTTGATTGGAATTAATTTAATACATTATAAATTGATTAGTAAAACTATTTATTTATATAATATTTAAATTTGTAAAATTAATTTTTTAGTTATAATTAATATATTACCTCATTTAATTAGGTAATAATTTCAATATTTTAAAATATCTATAAAAATTGTGATAAATTAGTCTAAATTTACTTTAATTTGATGAAAATTCAATGCATTATATTATATATTTTGATTAGAAATCAGTAAAAATAAGATGCTAAATTGACAATTATTTATATAATATTTTAATTTGAAAAATTAATTTTTAATCATCATTAATATGTTACCTTATTTAATTAAGTGTTAATTTTAATATTTCAAAATATCTAATAAAATTTGTAATAAGTGAGTTTAAATTTATTCTAATTTAATGAAAATTCAATGCATTATATAATGCATTTTACTTCTCACGACAAAAGCAATAGTTACTTATGATGCAAAAATTGTTCATCTTTGAAATTAGCTCTGTCAAAGTTATTGAAATTTACAATGAAATCTTTGAACTTTGATTTTCTTCTTCAAATTTTAAGAGTTTAGTTTTTAAAAATTTTCAAACACGTATGAGAAAAAATTAGCTCAAGTCTCTAAATTTATTTAGAGAAAAAAAACTTTTGGCTCAATTTATTTTTATAATCCATAAATTTATTAAAAAAAAGTCTTGAGATAGAAATAAAATTAAAGTAAATTTAAGATTCAAATTATAAAATTCATAAATAAATAATTATTAGAAAATTTTTTAATATATGTATAAGTATTATTTATTTATTAATTTATTAATTAAAATATTAATACTTAAAATTTTAATTTGGTTATGTAAAAAAAATCTCTGAACATTGCATAGTTCATGGACACGTTGTGACAAAAGATGATGGATTTAATAATAACTAGTTCTTTAAGCCCGTGCGATGCACGGGAGTCTCTTTTTTTTTTCTAACATAAGAATTAGAATAATAAATAGATAATATAAAAGTTATAAAGCTTTCAAAATTTAATTTATTATGCTTATGTTACAGTTATATATTTAAATTTATAAATAGCAAGTTTTTGAAATATAATATAAGAATTAAAAAATATGATATCAAGTTAAGTAATTTGATTAAATTAAATTTTTAACTTATTTAAAATACTTTTATAATAAAAAAATTTTATGTTACATTTATATCATTCAATGATATTGATGTCTAAGTTATAATGAATAGTAATGAATAGAAAAATACAAAAACAAAAATGTAATGAAATAGATGAAAAGAATAAAAGAAATATGTGAACAAAAAAAATCTTTAATTTGAAATGTAGTTCTTGAAAAATGATATAAAGAAAATATTGATAAAATTTAAAGAAATAAATTTAATTTTAATATATTAATATTTTTTAAAAAGTAAAACTTTTAATTATATAATTCAAATAATGCTTTCTAAATTAAAATTTTAAGTTGTTTAAACTAGTTTTATATTAAAATTAAATATACCATATTATATATGCATATATTATTTAATAATATTTTCATTTAAGTTGTAGATAATGGAAATGGACATGAAAAAGAAAAAAATAGAAAAAGAAAAATGTGCAATGTAACGAATGAAAGGAATAAACATAATGCATGAGTTGTAAAGTAATGTATCATATTTTATTTATACTATTTATTGATATTAGTATCTGGAGGTTAAAATTTATCTATTGGTAGTGTGAAATACTTTACACTATCAATAAATAAGAAGAAAATAAATCATTTAAAAAATAGTAATAACTAAAATTTTTAATAGTAATAAAGGAGTTTTAATAATTTTTTATTAATATAATGTATTGGTGAATAATAATATCAAATTAATTTATTTTGATAGTAAGCTAAATGTAAATCCAAACATATAAGTTATAAATAATATAACTAAATGAAAAAATGATAGCATGAAGTGAAACAATGCATGAGTTGTGATAATATTGATAAGTTTCAAATAAATAGTTATAATTTAATTTTTGAATATTTTATGAAATATCTAAATTTGTAATTAGTTATTTTAACTAAAAATTTTATTATTAAATTTTAAATTCATTTAAAATATTTTTATAAAAATTTAAATTTATCATTTTACATCTATTTTACTTTGCAATATTTGCATTTAAGTGATAAACAATAGTAGTTAAATATATATATATATATATATATATATATATATATATATATATATATATATATATAATAGAATACAAACAAAAAAAATAATCAGTAAACTATACACTAATATAAAAGTTAAAAATGAAAAATATAATTAAGCAATTTAATTGAATTAAAAATATAATTTATTTAAAATAAAAACAAATTATATTATATTATATGTACAATTCTTAATGATATTACTATCTGAATTATAAAAACAGGATTATAATATACAATAAAAAATGTATAACATGCAATGGAGTAAATTAAAAAAAAACAGAAAAGGAGAATGTGACTCTTATGTTAAGTAATACAAGGGTTAAAAAAATAGAATATGCCATTAAGTAATTTACTTAAATAAATATGTAACTTATTTAAATTATTTTTGTAATAAAAAATATATTGTATTATATTTATACTAATTAACTATATTAACATTTAAATTAAAATTAATATAAATCAAACATTAAAAAAATAAAATAAAGTAGAGAAAAAAATTAACTTGTGCTTGAATAAAGCATTGAGAAAACCTTAATAAATATATATTTAATTTTCAATGTTGTATTTAAAAATTAATATTAAATAAATATTAAAATTTTTAAATAATTAAAGTTTGATTTTAATGCCTAAATATTTTTACTAAGAAATAGATTATGTGGCTAATTTTTTCAATTAATTTTTTATATTAAAATTTTAACTTATATGAAATATATTTATAATAAAATTAAATATATCATGCTTTAATATTAACATTTTTGTTGTAAGTAATAATAATGGTCATAAAAGGAAAAAATATGTAATTAAGTAAATAAAAATAAGAAAAATAAAGAGTGAGTTATAAAGAAACATAAAAGTTAAAATTATATTATATAATTAAATAATTTAATTAAATTAAATCTTTATATCTATTTAAAATATTTTTAAAAAATATAAAATAATCTGGTCATACATATATTTTTTAATAGTATTAATGCTAGGGTTATGCATAATAGGAGTAAACATAGAAAAAGAAAAAGAAGAAACATATATAACAAATAAATAAAAGAAATAGGGGGTATATTGTAAGATAATATAAAATTTAAAAATAGAACATGAAATTGAGTACTTCAATTAAATTCAATATTTATAATTTATTTAAATTATTTTTATATTAAAATAAAATATATTATATTATATTTATACAATTCAATGATACTAGTATCTAATATAGAAATAATAAAATTGATCATGAAAAATATATAATAATGTAAAAAAAAAAGAAATGAAACAGTGTGTTAGTTGTGAAATTTGAACAAAATACTAATTGATGTAATTTAAATTGAAATATAGCACTTAAAAATTGATATTAAGAAAATACCAACAAAATTTAAATAAATATGTTTGGTTTTAATTTTTAAACATTTTTATTAAATAATAGTTTTTGTGATTAAATATTTTAATTAATATTTTGGTATTAAAAATTTATTTTATTTAATATATTTTTGTATTAAAATTACATATATCATATTATATTTATATTACTTTGTAATATTAATATCTAAGTTGTAAATAAGGACAATTGACATAAAAAAGATAAATATCCAATGAAACAAATTAATTAAAAAAAGAGAGATAATGAATAAATTACAAAGTAAGATAATAACTAAAAATAAAATATATAATTAAATAAATAAATTTTTAATTATTTTTAAATTAAAATAAAATATATTACATTATACCTATGCTATCTAATATTATAGACACATGTAGAAGAAAGGCTATTGACTCTTTTTTCTTTTTAATGTAGGCTATTTGATATAAAGCCTAATACATCGATCAAAAACATACAGTAACATTTCTCATTACTTATGGTTAGGGGAGAAAAAAATTCGAATCGAATCAAATATCTGCATGTTCAAACTCAAATTCAAATTCATTAATATTAAATGAGCTCGAGTTTAATTTCAAGTTTATTGAACCTAAAAAAGTTGAGGGTGAGCTCCAGGTCAAATTCGGTTCAAATATGAACTTAATTGAACTTAAACAAGTTCTATATTTTTTTTTAATTTTTTAAATCAAATTTAAATATTTAAATTCAAACTCAAACGCAAATTTAGATTATATTCAATCTTGAATAAGCCTAAACGAATATATAACAATTCAATATATTTATATTATATATAATATAAAAATAAAAATATATTTTATATTAAATTCATTTAAATTTACTAATAACTCAAGTTTACAAGTAAAGTAATAAAAAATTTAAATTTAACTTGAATAATAAATAAGCTTAATTTATTAAAATTTAAATTTAAATTAAATTTTTTATAAATTAATTTTAAATTATTTATAAATAACTTAATTCGTTTACATATTCACTAGCAAAATGTCGAGCAAAATAACACAACAGAGGGCAAAGAGCAATTACGCGGGAAGATGAAAAAAAAATGAAGACCTAATGGCTTGACACGTCAAAAGTAATAAATAATATAAAATAAGAAATCAAAAGTATGTTTTAATTATATATAAAGGGAATTTTACGGTGCTCCCAGAGTTTCAAACCTGAGGTGATGTGGTGCATTGTGGGTTATTGGATGAGATTATCAAAATTCTTAATAATTTCATCCAATGATTTGTATTGTGCCACGTCACCCCGAATTTGAAACTTGAGGTGATGTGGTGCATTGTGAATTATTGGATGAGATTATCAAAATTCTTAATAATTTCATCCAATGGTTTGTATTGTGCCACGTCACCCGAGTACCGTAGCAAGCACCATAAATAAAATATAAAATAAGATATAGACTTATGAGTGAATATCCGGTAGCAAATCTAGCATGCCACGTTGACCCCTGACACTGCCAATAAAATTGGGGAAACCTTCCCTCTCGTCGTTTTTTGTAAAAAGAAATGTTGATTCTCCCAAAAAAAAATGTCAAATCCGTTCCAAAATAAATGAAGTGAGGTGTCTTTTATTGGCGCAACAGAAAATTATGTTGGTGATGTGAATCCAACGACTGAAATATGTTAGGAGCACTTTTTCGGAATTATCTGTCGGATGGTACAGCGTTGCTGTTTGTAAAAAAGGAAAATAATAAATAAACTCAAAAAGCGAGTGGATGTATTTTTTTCTGCAATGCCGACATCCAAATGGAGACAACGGTTTTTCACCACAAAAAAAAAAAAAGGAGACAACGGTTAAAACCACACAGAGGCTGTATTTGTACGTCAACGCAATGTCGACTTTTAACAGTGTACTTGCCCTTTTATAGATCAGAAAGCATCTTCCCTACTTCCAATACAACTTGTATATTGACAAAATTGATTAAATCAAATGATTATGCAGTTAAGATAACAGTAAATTATATTTTATTCTCACAGTACTATTCCACTTAATTTATATATAACTTTAAAAATTTGAATTTATTTATATGTACTTTTAACTATTATGAATTTACATATAATCAAAACTATTTTCATCTAAATAGAAAATAAATATAAAATAAACATATTTTTTGTTTTCTAAAATTTGATCTAATTTAATACTTATTTCTAGAAGCAATTTGCTCTTAAAAGACCTAACGCATGAAATATATAAGCTTTTTATTTTTCTAAATTTAACCTAATTATTGAAGAACAACGGCATTGAAGGTTTACATTCCCTAATCACATGTAATTCACATTAGGTTGAACTTAAAAAGAAATAGATATTATATACATTTCAAGCGTGTCTTCATTTAAATTGGATAAATATAATTTAAATATATAAAGTATTAATAATTAAAAATACATATAAATAAATTTAAACACTTAAGTTACATGAGTTAAAAAAAATAAAAAAAGAAAAAAAATATACAAAACCTCCTTAAAATTTATAATAGTATCAAACTTGGTATAAGAATTTGAAATCCTACAAATCATCCCCTAACTTAAAAAAAATAAAATATGAAACAGTTTGGCTTCCGTTAAGGACTGACGGCAAAGAGCATGTGAGCCATTGTTGTTTCCATTTTTTCCAATCTCTCACTCCGTTCTATGAGCAAAATGACTGCTACAAAAAGAAAAAAAAGGTAGTGATTAGTGAACCTTTTTAAAATGATTACTACAAAGAAAACAAGATGAAAATAACATATTCAGGTTTTTAAATTCAGATATTCAAAAGAGTGTCAAATTGAAAACTTCTAATTTAAGGGGAAGATGAAAAATATTCTCTTCAAATTTAGATGATTATATTTTATTTTTTTAACTTTAAAAATTTAGATATTAAATTTTAAAATTACATAAAATTTGAAATTAAAATTCATCTTTATTTCTTATTTTTTTAAAAAAAATGTACTTTTTATGAACAAGAATCACAAAATTAAATGACAGTGGCTCACAAAATTAAATGACAGTGGCTCACATGCTATTTGCTGTTAGGCTTTGACGGAAGTCAAACGGTTTCATTAATTTTCAAGATTAAGGGAGGTAATTCATTGGATTTTAAATTTTATGTATCAATTTTGACATTCATGCAAAATTTAAGGGATTTTATGTATTTTCCCCAATAAAAAAACATGTTGGCCTATGTAGAATTTATTTGTCGGCGGGCATTGATCAAGAATTTAAATTTTGGAAATAACATTTCTTTAAAAAGGAAAGAATTTATTAATGCTTTAATTTTTGAATAATTATGCTTAATAATTAAAAAAATGATAAAATCACATGTAATATACCCTTAGGCTCTATTAAAAAATGACAAAATACCTCAAGTTTATAATTCTCTAGAGGCATTGCCTTGATAAAAATTGTGGATAATATGATTTTTAACTTTATCATGCGATAAGTTCTTACCCCAATTAAAATGGTAAGAATTAGGTAATAATATCTTCCATTGTCTCATAAGACAATGCTATTATAAAATTATTATATTTTTACCTTAAATGCTAATTCACCTTTTGACTAAGATCAAGTGTGAACAAAAGGAAATAAATTCTCCCCTTATCATCACAAACACGGAGCAATGTCTAATGTCTTCTTTTGTCCTATGTGCTCTATTACTGAAATAAAATTAGCACTTATCTTGGATTAAAGTTATTATTTTTAGGTACGGTGTGAAATCGGAAGATGTAAGTCAATACCTAACGCACATAATAGGATCTTCAGGCGGGTAATTTAAATACAACCCGTGACCCAAATAATAAAATATGCTTTTTCCCATATTTTAATAATATAATAATATTTAATATTACTTTAAAAGTT
Source organism: Sindora glabra (assembly GCA_020226215.1). Taxonomy (NCBI): domain Eukaryota; kingdom Viridiplantae; phylum Streptophyta; class Magnoliopsida; order Fabales; family Fabaceae; genus Sindora; species Sindora glabra. The sequence continues at coordinate 32,273,496 of CM035231.1, forward strand.
ATATTCTTTGTTTTATTTAAAATTTAAATTTAAAATTTATATTTGTAGTAAATGAATTATTGTTGCTATCATTATAGATATTATATTATATTACAATATATATACATATATATACATACAGGAGGACTCGCATTCCTCTTTCTCTTGACTTTATATTTAGAAAATTCTTTAAATTAAATAAATATCAATTAGTGAGTAGTTACTTTAAAAAAATAATAATTAATAATAAATTTCTAAAAAGAAAAGAAAGTAGAAGTTTATTATTCTAAAAAGAAATACATTTATTTATTAAAAAATTATTACTTTTTTATTTTATTCAAAAGGAAATACAATAAACCTTTAAAAGTGTAATTTAAATTATTTCCTTTTTCTTCTATTATTTTCAAAGAGTAAAATATAGTTTTTACTCTGAAATTGATAAGCTTATTTGCTTGTATCTAAAAAATTAAATAAAAAAATTCATATTTGTCTCTCTCTAAGATTCACTCCATTCATTTCTTTTTTTTTTAAAAAAAAAGGAAAAGATCTCAATTTTGTAAAGTGAATCTAATATGTGCATAGGAGCAAACCATAGTAATCCTTTGTGTTGGTAGAGCCATTCCAAAGTTGGAAAAATTATAAAATTTTCCTTACATTTGTTTCAAAGAAAAATTTATACTTAATTCCCTCAAAAATTTCGGGATTCTTGTAAAAATTATTAAAAATTATATTTCAGCCTTCCAGTATTTCTTTATCCTAATGTGAGCAAAAGGTATAAACAAGTTAAATTAGTTGTATAAAATTAGATTTTTTTTTCAAGTCCCAAGTAGAACAAGTTTAAACATTTCTCCACTTTAAAAGATTATATAAAGGCATTTAATCTTTGTAAAAAAATTGAGTGAATTATCACTTTTATAAAACTTCGTTAAATGAATTTTATGCTCTTGGATTAGAGTGTGAGTTATTAATATCATGGAAGAGACCGCTCAAGATGGTGAGTTTGATTAGTTTAATCATAGTGTGGTTTCTAATCTTGCTATAATTGACATTAGTTTTATTGGCACATAATCCCTCTAAAATTTCAAATCCTTACGTAATATTTTGAATTTTAAAAAAAATTGAAAAAGTTAAAAATTCAATTCAATTATAAAGAAAAAATATATGCGTTACTTATGACACTTTTGAACTGTTTTAGCATAAATTTTAGTTTATTTATGAATGGATTTTCCTCTAAAATAAGTTAATAATAACAAAAATATGAACAAAGATTGAAGAAAATTTTTGAAATGGATGAAATATAACTTACTAAAAAGTTTACTTAAATATTTTAAATTTTGTGGTGATTTTTTTTCTAAAAACATATGGGTGAATGGTTTAGAGTTTGGTTCAAATGTTGAAGATTACTTAATAGTTGAGAGCTCCAGTTGCTTCAATTGCACGTTTTCTTCTATAGTTGAGTGTGATGACGATAATTTCTAATACTTCTCTTTTATGGTTATAAGTTTGTTCTATGTCTTTCTTTTTGCTTTTTGTGAGTGTGGATTCTTTTAATTAGTAGGAACTTACTGAAAAGGGTTATACTCTCAAGAACACAATTATATTAACAGAATCAATAGTATAAATAAAGGATCATACAGGAATCAAATCTTAGTTTGTAAATATTTAGTGGTTGGGGTTGAAAAACCATAATTATATGTGTCATAATTTAAGGTGTGTACTTAAGCAAATTTCATTAAACCCAAATTGTTCATATCCTTCTATTTATGAAATAACCATAATCTTACAACTAGAGGTTTTAAACTTAAATTTTTACCTTTTCATAATATATATTATCTTAATAAGGACATATCTTTTAGTAAATATATTTGATGCTTAGCAAGCTAGTAAATTTTCAAGGTTCTTTGTTATTGTAGATATATTGATTTCGGTGTGTTTTTTGTCATGTAGATGTTTGTTTTATGTTTAGTGAATTGGTAAGAACTATTTTCTTCCACACCTACATATTTTTTGTTTTTACAAAACCAAGTGTGAATGAAATCACTACACTAGATAGATGATTTTAAAGTTTGGGGAAAAAAGAGCACATGGACATTTAAGCACATAGGCCTATTCTTGCATATATATATATATATATATATATATATATATATATATATATATATATATATATATATATATAGTTGAGTAACTAATCATCAAATTGATTGTCAATTTTAGTATAAAACTTATCATCACGATTACCTCCTATAATCCAACATATTTGACATTGCAACCAATGTACGTGGTGAATCAAGTGACTATTAGAGATTATGATTGTCTAAGGAAAGTTTTAAAGATCTTAACTGAATTTTAGCATGATATTCTAAAAATTAGGTGTTTAAGAACTACCATCGAATGTTAAGCCACCACCTTAGCATGAAGAAGAGCATATTGAGGAGTTTAATGAGATAATAACAATTGTTAACATAGGATTTGGGGTTTTGGTTATTTGTTACAAACATGGGATTCAATTTTTAGTTTATATAGAGATTCCATTATTTTATATTACAATTTTTATGTTAAATGATTAGATAATTTGTATTTAATATTATAAAACTCAAATTTGGAAATTTATCAATTGAATTTGTTATTACTATGGTTGAATTGTATTTATGCAAGAGTATTTAATGTATGGGTTACCCTAAAAGAAGATTACAAATTATCAATATTTTCTAGCTTAATGACAAGATTAGTAGTGGATTTGAAAATAATAATGGCAATAATTTTCTAGAATTTTACATATTTGTGATAGATTTAGCAATGGAAATATTTGTCACTAGTGCTAGATGTAGAGATGGTTAAAATTAGTGATAGATGATTTGGTTACTAATTTCAATTTTAGTGACAAAAATTACATTAGTAAATAAATGGTTTAGCGACAGACATAGACATTGCTAATACTATCTTTAGTTTATTTTTTTATTATCATTAGCTCCTAAAATTGGTAATGAAAATTAGTGATGAATAGAAAATTTCTGTGGTTAATTGAACTATTGACACATTGTTTACTGAAGTTGTCAAATTCATTGCTAATTTTTTAGCAATAGCCAATCAATTTTTTTTAGTTTGATGCCATTTTCAAACTTAGGGCTTTTTCACAAACCTTTTTCAAACCTGATAAGAACTTCTAAAGAATCATGGAGCATAAATTTTACTTGACTTTTCTTTTTTAGCAAAGTATACTCACTAAATACTTTGTTTTACCTTTTTATGATGTATATCTTAATATTTTCATCCTAAATGTGCGATGCTATTTAGGCTTTGTGTCATGACCTTCCTCAAGTTATGACTAGTGTGGAACCAAAGGAATCAATTCATGCCTCTTAGTATGTTTCTATAAGGTATAAATCAATTAAGGTGTTTTCCAATAAATTCAAAAGGACATGAATTAATTGAAGAATTAATTCAAGTTATTTGTTTTGCTTCTATAAGTCTTAAATCGATTGGGAAGTCAATTCAAAGTAAAAAAAATTGCTCTTTGACCACTATGAATCGATTCACTAATCAATTTAGGTCCCCTAGATTTAGTTTTAGGAGGAATGAATAAATTTAAGGCAATGATTCATGCATATTGGGCTTGATGTATTGATTCACGTATGCATTATTGCATTTTTTTTAGAAAAATATACTATTCATTTGAAAAAATCTTTTCCAAAACCTTTTATTTATGTGGTATAAAGCCATTTAAAAATCATAAAATAAAAAAGTAATATCATATATACTAAATCCATCAAGAAATTTACATTAAACCAATCTAAAGAAATATGAACAAAATAAAATAACTTAACCTAAATCATTTAAAGCACACAACATTGCGTAGAATGTTTGCTCATACATTGTAAAAGAGACAATAGGTAGTATAATTGAAGTGTTAATGTTTAATGTATATCATTAAGAGTATTTAAAGTTGCATGTCATACTTTTATGCATAATAAATAACTTTTTAGCTTATATAAACTCATATGAATATATCATTAAAAGGCATAGAGCATGTCCTATTTATGAAAATGATACATATTCTTAATAACTCAAGCATGGAAAGAAAACAGTGTATCTTAGTCCCTTGAGATTTTTGCCCAATCTTACTATTATTGCAAGCTAAAAAAGGCTTTCAATGGGTTACTAATGGATGCAACAGCTCCAATGCCATTAACTAGTGAGTAGATTTATGAACAATTCAAAATATTAATGTCATTTTTAGCAAACCCTATGCATCCTTCAATAGAGACACTTTGTGGAAGAAAATGTTCATATTCTTTAATCTTCCATAAAAGAAAACTTTGTTTGTTAGGCATAACATTCATATGATCCATATCGAGAAAAAATATATATGATAATCTCATTAGAACGCTCTTAAACATGCTAGACAAGACCAAGGATAAATTTAAATCCAGATTAAACTTGGTTGAAATGGACATACAAGATGAACCAACATTAGAAAAAAGAGGTTAATATACATATTTGCCTCTAGCTTGTTATACTGTCTAAAAAAGAGAAAATAAGTTTTTGTAAGTATCTACATGGTGTTAAACTACCCTAGGGCTATGTTTCCAACATCAAAAGCCTTGTTTCACTATATAATCTAAGATTAGTTAATTTGAAATATCATGATTATCATACTTTAATGTAGTAACTTTTACTAGTGGCTATTCGACTAATTTTACCTAAACATGTAAGATAAGCTATCACTAGACTTTGCTTTTTTTTTCAATGCAATATATGTCAAAATCATTGACTCATAGAAATTGGATAACTTATAGATGGATACTGTTATTGTGTCAACTTGAGATATATTCTTTACCTTCCATCTTTGACATTATAGTGCATTTAGTTATTCATTTGATAAGGGATATAAAATTTTATGGACCAATTTACTTGAGACATATATACCTATTTGAGTGATATATGAAGATTTTAAAAGGGTATATGTATCATTGACATTGGCTCTTAAAGACTATATGGCTAAAGAGGTTGTGGAGTTCTACCTTGAATAATTATTAAATACAAAAGTTATTAAGCTTTCTAAGTCTCGTCATGGCAGAAAAATCATAAGTTAGAGACTTGAATGGCAAGTATTAGTCATGTTTGTTTTGTCTGCATAACTTTCATTTTGTCCTTTATTTCACATCACTCTTACTTTTTAAAACTCACTTCTCTGGTGATAACCTCCATTTTCACCATTTCTTTAACAATTCTTAAACCTTTGTCACGTTCTCACTTGTAATTAGAGTTAGCTTTGCACTTATTCTAATCATCATACCTATTTTTAAGTACATTTAGTTATTTCATTTTCATTACTTTTTTTATATTAAGAGATTATTTGGCCTTTTTTGGCTAAGATGTATATGTATGTCTATAGTGATAATGTGACAACTTTATTCATCACTAAGTTTAGAATTATGATATTTGTTGTGTTTCGTGATGCTTTTAGGTTTTAGTCACCCTCAAGATATATGGTTATGGTTATGCACTATTTGATGGTGTTGTGTTTACAATTTTAACTACCTGCCTCTACATTCCATGCTATTATATTTTTTTAGGGTGTCGAACATATTATATAATAAAATAATTTTTGTTTGCTCACTAATTATCTAAATCAGTAGAGGATTATGTAAAGCATGATAACAAATGTAATTTTAGTATAGTTATTTATCATACAAGTTATGTATTCTGCCATGCTCATCATGCAACATTTATTACATGGATAAATTGTATATTTGCTACTTTGTTTATCATTAAATAATTTCAACTTCTAAATTTATCTATGCATCATTATACATAATTGGCACTATTTTTTTTAAGTAGCCAGAATATGGATCCTTTTGAAAAGATAGTTGCTCCTACCTAAAGGATCAAGAAAGGTTCCATAACATTGAGAGGCATTGTCATGACATAGGCCAAGGGTGAGAAGTTATATGTTGAGTTCAATAACAAAGGGTGAGTAGCTTAAAAAAGTAAATTCATATACAACAATTATATTGGATTAATAACATGGTCCGAAACATCAATTAGTTATAAATTTTGGAAAAATGTTCCTCCGGCATTAAAGGATAACATAGGGAGAAGGTTTTGGTATGCATGCTTAATTTAGATAACTTTATGTTATAGATATGCAAAACTATATTTGTAGAATAATCACATATAGCTCTTTCATGTATGTTTTTTTCATGTAGAATGTCTTTAATATTCCCAACACCCTAAACATGCACAAAAAAATTAAGGCGTATGGTAGACTAGTGAAAGGACTTCAAGACAAGAGATGGCAATATGTCAATCATGATATTGCTACAAAAACAAACCTACTTTAGGAATAAAACTTTATCAATTAGCAATCCTAGAAGAAGTTCTTAGAATAAAAAGACAATAAGCATTTCTAAGTAGAATTTGTACATTCTAGTGGCTAGTTTTTCTTAATATCTTTTTTGTATATCATTTTTACTTGTGAATAAATATATTTTTTGGTTAACAAAAGTTAAGTTAATCAAACTAGCAGAGATGAAGGAAAAACATATATCCATACAAACTTTCCTAAGGAGGCTACCAAAGTTTAGAGCAAAAGTTAGTGGAAAAGAGACATATGGAAGTTGAGAGTGATAACATTAATAATACATCTTTTATTTCTTGTGCACACAATCTTAAAGAGTTAGGCTATTACAAAGAGGATTATAAAAGTATAAAATTAAACTAAAACTTATTGCTTGATTTTGAAGCTTCCATTTTATATAAATTGAAACTAATTATTTGTTATTTATTTATTTCTATAAGATACTTTCACACAATAGTTCTCCCAAGGTGACTTTGAGTTAATAAGGAAGAACTATATCATGACCACAACATTAAGATCTAAGAAGCATTCCAATTGTGTTTAAGGTGTTAGATGTGGTGTTAGCCTAAGGGACTACTTTGACTAATTAAGGTTTTATTTGATGGTACATTCATGCTTTGAATTAGAGAACGTAAGCATCACTTACCATATGGAAGCTTGATTTAATGTAGACTAGATGATAAAGATGTAGTAGTAGCTTCATATTTACAAGAGTAGATAGCTTTCCAATAAACCATACTTCTAAGATTTTATGCACTTGTCCACCTTACTAGTACAATAACTATTCATATGGAAGAGTCGACCTCTACAACCATTGCCTAACCTATATTAGGATTCCTAAGTAGCAAGGGATGTTAACCTCTCTTAGGTGTAGGGGACTTGCCAATATTTATAGCCTAGCTATCATGACAAAAGATATTATAAAGACTATACTTGAGGTAAATGTTATCTTTAGGCCTTATACTTTTCCATATATGCTTAAGCATGAGTTTTCTATAATGGAGGATTACATCAAATAGAGTGGAGCCCTATGCACTTTGATAATGGCAAGACTATCTTGGTGAAAAGTCACAACCAAATGAATTTTAGAAAGTCATGAGCTCCATCATTAACCATTGTCAAATGATTAAGTTAAGATGGTGGTCAATAAGCCTTTAGACCACATGACTAAGGTGTTAATGCCAAATAATGAAGCTTAGATAATGGAAGAAGCCCACAGAACTTTTATTGCATGGCTAATATCCTTCATTCAATTCCTAGTAGAGGTGTCAGTAACATGTATCCTCCTTCTTACTGGTAACTTTTTTATGCGGTTAAAGTTATATTAGTCTTATTGTTTGAGATTACTAATTGATATTATTTATATTTCAACAATCTCTTAATCATAATTAGAAGGTATTGCAAGCGAGGCTTGATAGCTTTTGGGCCTTAAGGGCCCATTCTTTGCTTATGATAAACGTGAATATCGTAAGAATTATTAATTTATTGTTCATTAGGAAGGATGCTATCTGGTAACTTCTAAGGTTCAAGGAGCTCAATATCACTTGCATCTAACTTTGGTGAGGTAAATTTTTGTAATCTTCTTTAAATAAATATTGAATAATTCAACTACTATTTGATTAGAAGTTTATCTCATGATAATCCTTTTTGCAATATTGTTATGATAGCTGGTCTTTTTAAAGAGATATTATGGATTCCTATGTGTTAGTGTGTATCCTAGGAGCCAATCATAAAGATGATTGCAATATTACACAATGTATTACGTTTTGTTTTAGCAATATAATTATTATATTATATTTTATTTTATTTTATTTTATTTTCTGGAAATTATAACTTAAATATAATAATTATCCTTGGAATAGCTTTGCTATTTCTAAAATACCCCTAATCAAGTATTATTATAAAAAGGATAGTAATAATATATTGAGACTAGCATATATAGTTACTAATGATTATGAATCATGGATATTTAATATCAAGTCAATATATGAGTACATTGTTAGTGAACAATGTATAGTGAACAATGTACTAGATTGACCCACTATAAAAATATTGTATAAATTAACGTATCATTAGTTATTCTCATATGATCACAAATGCACATAGTCCTTTTGACCTGAAGTCACTATGATTTCCTACATGAGGAGTTACTCACTTTGATGTCATCCTATGTCACTTTTAATCGGAATGACAAGTAGAATGTTGATTGGGTGTGTCATAAATCATGTAGAGAGATGTAAGTGATGTAAATGAGATTTTGTTACTTTTGTATAAAAGAGAAATATCCTTGGACCCCTTGATTAAGTGAGACTTAAAAATGCATGGTCATGTTCAATTGGATCAATATGTGATATTGATCATTTATTTGAAGTCTACTCACTATCAAGAAATATAAATTGAACATTGACGAGGATGACACACTCTATGCCTCCAGTTCAATTTAGATATTGTTACAAAAGGGATTATGATGCAAAATATTGATTATATATTAGGTAGATGTCGAATCATAGGCATTCTTACTACTTGAGTGACAGTGATGTATTGCTAAATACCACTCACTATTTATAGCCCAAAATGAGTCATTATCAACATAATAAGAACCTACAAGGTCACACAAAAGGAGTAAGAATGAGATAATAATTAATTAAGTTTTAATTGGACTAAAATTCAATTAATTGAACTTATTTTCGTGCATATATATATTATTGAGATAATATTATTATTATTATCTAATATAAAATAATTATATGTCAATTTAATATTAGATAATTATATTATAAGATAAATTAAAGGTCATCCTATAAACAACACAAAATCATGCTATCATCCCTACTTCCCTTCGGGCTTTGATACTAGCGAACCTCAGAGGTCCCTTAAATGCAAGAAATAAAACTAAAATAAAAGTAATGAAAGTAGGGATCACAGACAGACTGTAAAATTTTATTGATAAAATATAGAACTTACAAAGAATATTTGGGAGTGGGAGAGAACCAACAAGCAGATAGTCTTATGAAAGGCTTTCTAAAGGCGTGGTCCTGAACATTTGAGATGCCTTTTTTATAGGAAAAATTTAACCTCTACAGTAGTGACCCGTGAGTTTACAGTAAAAATGCTATAGTGAGACATCAATTTTAGTCATCAAAAGAGATGAGATGACTCAAAGTTGAAGGAATTTATTGGGAATCTAATCATTTTGTCTCCACCGGATATTTAAATTTTGTTTTAGGTGCTAATAGTCTGAATTTGACCCAGTATTTACATCTGAGGGCTACGATCAGATCTCTATATCTGACGGCCCAGACTAAATCTTTAAAATTAATTTCATCAAAGTCTATTCCAAAGTAATCATCCTCATTAGTTATGCATAGTCTTCAGAGTCTTTGGACTTTGCTGGAGAATTATTTGAAGCTTAAGACTCTACCTCAGCTTTAGATTTTAACATAAGTCGAATGTCTTCAATTTTAGAGGACCATTCTTCTAGATTTGAAGCTGAAGCAAGTGCAGCCATAAATTGGATTTGGTTTGGAGGAATTGATTAGTTCCTTTCCCGGGATCTTTATTGAACTCAAGATGCTTTTTGAACCATTTAAGAACTTGAAGTTCCTCTACCATGAAAAAATATTTGAATTTAGCCCACCATTTGATAGACCCTTGCCTTTGAAGGATCGGATAGTTTCCCTCAAAATTTTAGGCTAATTGATACTCCCAAAAATAACACCATGAAAGGTCTATTCTGAGAAAAAATTGTAAAAACACAAAAAAAAATTTCATGATTTTCATAATCAAAATGATCACGAAATGTTTCCTATCATTTTTTAATATTTTTAAGTAAAATTTCTTCAATTAGTTCGAAAATGTTCCACCATCTTACGAACTAATTGAAAATTTGATACTTGGCATTATAGAGGAAGAAAATAAGCCAAGAATGTCTAAAAATTTTATTTTGAAAATATAGTGTATGTTAGGATTTGGATCAACATACGTAGTGAAATTTTAAAATTTTGATCCAAAACCTTCCTAAGATCCATGCAAAAGTCATAAATCAGTATTAGGGTTTTACCTTATTTGTACTCATATTCTTTTTGAACGAATCCTTGAGAGTCCAAGATGAATCAAATGTTGGTCGGATGGTATAGCGTCTTTACATTATTCACACGGAATGAATAACGACTTCTCCCTTCCACAAAGCTGCTAGGATTCATTTTTCTCGCTAGGATTCATTTTTCTCACTAGGATTAGGTTTGGACATTTTCTAGAGTGATTTAAGGTTTGATTGAAGCTTAAGTGCGTGAATACAAACTGCTACCTTCAAGCCCTTTTATAAAACTAAGGCATATCACAATCCTAGTCCCAATAGGATAATGCTTCAAAAATCCTAATCACACTAAATAACTATCACCTTATCCTTATCCTAGAGAGAATGAGAAGAGATAGGACTTATCTATTAATTATTTAATATCTAATAACGTAATTATCTAATATTACTTTAATATTAAATAATATCACATAATATATAATATATATTATGTGAATAAATATATATTATCTTAATAATATATATATGCACAAAAATAAGTCTAATTAATTGAATTTTAATCTAACTAAAATCCAATTAATTATTGTTTCATTCCTACTCCTTTTGTGTGATCCTGTAAGTTCTTACTACGTTGATAATGACTCATTTTGGGCCATAAATAGTGAGCGGTATCTAATAATATATCACTGTCACTCAAATAGTAAGAATGTCTATGATTTGACATCTACCTAATATATGATTAATATTTTGTATCATAATCCTTTTTGTAACAATATCCAAATCGAACTAGAGGCATGGAATGTGTCATCCTGTCAATATTTAATTTATATTTCTTGATACTGAGTAGACTTAAAATAAATGATCAATATCACATATTGATCCAATTGAGCATAGTCATGCATTTCTAAGTCTCACTCAATCAAGGGGCCTAAGGATATTTCTCTTTTATATAAGAGTAACAAAATCCCATCTATATCACTCACTTCCCTCTGCATGATTCATGACACACCCAATCAACATCCTACTAGTCATCCCAATTAAAGGTGACATAGGATAACATCAAAGTGAGTAACTCCTCATGTAGGGGATTTTAGTAACTTCAGGTTAAAGGACTAAGTGCATTTGTAGTCATATAAGAATAACTAATGACACATTAATCCATGCAGTATTCTCATAGTAGGTTAGTTTAGTACATTGTTCACTACCAATGTACTCATGTATTGACTTGATATCAAATATCTATGATTCATAATCATTAGTTACTATACATGCTAGTCTCGATGTATTATTACTATTTTTTTCGTAATAATACTTGACTAAGGGCATTTTACGAATAACAAAGCTATTCCAAGGATAATTATTATATTTAAGTTATAATTTGCATAAAATAAAATAAAATAAAATATAATAATTATATTGTCAGAATGAAATGTAATATATTGTGTAATATTGTAATAATATCTATAATTGGCTCCTAGGATACACATCAATAGTGTATTCATCCAGGCTTCTTGATAATCCTAATATGAATATCCTATAAAATTTGAGTTAAACGATTTTTAAAATTTCTTCATTTTAAATGGTTCTAAGCCCCATTAATTTGAAGTACTAATTTTTTTTATTTTAAAACTTGAATGAGTTATCAAATTTGGATTATCTTTGCTCTTGTGGTGCTCAATATAAACTGAGCCAAAGTCTTCTAAAATATGTTAATAGAAATCTTTGGTGTGGAGAAAAAATTTTAGGATAAAATGCTATCTTTGGGAAAGACCTTAAGAATAAGATCTAAGGGATTGTTGGCCCAGTATTTGGGTTCTGTATACAATAGATTTTGATGATTAGGTTTCTTGACATATTTAATGGTCAAGGTGATTAGCTTTGGATCAGTCGGAACTATTGCTTTGGATGAAGTTCTTGCCTTGGTTATTTGGTTTTTTTAGTTGGCTATGGTCTGAAGAATTTTGGATTGGCTAAGGATGAGTTCCTAATCCTTTTGGTCTTTTTCAGCTATGTTAGCCCAAGATTTTTTTGCTATTTAGAAGGGTTTTTGAAGTAAGGTCGCCAAAGCTTGGAGGACTTTTATTTGAAAATCATCATCTTTAATTTGTTTAGATGATGAAGATTTAGGTTTTGATTTAGAGGATGTAGTAATCTGTTTGGCCTTTTCCTCAGCAGTTGGTTTTCTTTTATTTGGATTAGGAGGGTCTGTATTTTTGGACTTCTTCATATTTGCTTACTTGTTCCTTGTAAAAATTCTCTAGTGGAAAGATCAGGAAGAGAATTTGTAGATCCTTTTAAGTGCTCTATTTCGAAATCAAATACACTTAAAATGCCTTGCCATCTGCCAAAAATTTATTTTGATGCAATATTTTGAACATCTTTTTGGAGAATAGATTTGACTGAGCTATAATCAACTCGAATAAGAAATTTTTGATTAAAAGTTCAGATTGAAATTTTTAAACACACAAAACAATTGCTAAAATTTCCTTTATAGGAGTTGAGTATTTTTGTTATGCAGAATTTCAATACTTTGATGCAAATGCAACTATATGCTTTTTGCCATTTAAAACTTATTTTAGGATTTCTCCATATTCTAAATCAGATGCATTAGTTTCAACAATTTTGGATGCGGTGGAATTTGAAATATACAAACAAGGAAAACTTTTGACTTGAGTTTTGACTTGTCTGACTATTTTTGTATGCATGTCAGTCCATGGAGGAGGACTCTTTTTAAGAAAATCATGCAATGGTTTAGTGAGATTTAAAAGACTTGGGAAGAAATCTGATACATAATTTTAATAACCTAAAAACCTCTGTAATTAAGTTTTTTCAATTAATTGATCAGGAAATTTATCAGCAAACTCAATTGATCTCTCAATTGGAGTTATATCAAGGAATATATTGAGATGTTTAAAATGCTAATCAATACTTTCAGAGAAAACTAAAACATCATCAATATAAACAAGGATATAACTCCAATTGGTTGTGCATAGTCTTCAGAGTCTTGGGACTTTGCTAGAGAATTATTTAAAGCTTGGGACTCTACCTCAGCTTTAGATTTTAACATCAGTCGAATATCTTCAATTTTAGCAGACCATTCTTCTGGATTTGAAGCTGAAGTAAGTGCAGCCATAAACTGGGATTGGGTCTAGAGGAATCTCATAATATAATTATCTAATATTAGATAATTAATAGATAAGTCCTATCTCTCCTCACTCTCTCTACGATAAGGATAAAATGATAGTTATTTAGTGTGATTAGGATTTCTGAAGCATTATCCTAGTAGGACTAGGATTGTGATATGCCTTAGTTCTATAAAAGGACTTGAAGGCAATATATTACACAACACACATTGGCTTCAATCAAACCCTAAATCACTCTAGAAAATGTCCAAACCCAATCCTAGTGAGAGAAACAAATCCAAGCAGCTTCATGGAGGGGAAAAGTCATTGTTCACTCCGTGTGGATACCGTAGAGACATTGTACCTTCCAGTCGGCATTTGATTCATCTCGATTTCTTAAGGATTTGTTTAAAAAGAACACGAGCATAAATAAGATAAAACCCCAATACTGGTTTATAACTTTTGCATGGATCCTAAGAAGATTTTGGATCAAAATTTTAAAATTCTATTGTGTATGTTGATCCAAATCCTAACACTATGCCCATATTAAATTGACTATCAAGTCGAGTAGGAGGACAAAAAAATGGAAGACTTATGTTATGGTTGCATTACTCAAGTAGCCCAAGAAAGCCTATTATTTTGCATTGTACCATAAGGGATAATTCTCACTTTTACATTAATTGTGATTTAATAGATTTTAACTTTTGGTTATGTTATTGTATTATAGGCAACATTGGATGCTTGATGTGGTGTACCTGAAGAAAAAAGTCATCTTCTAGTTAGATGCTTTGGGTAGAGGAGTGCGATCTATGTTGAAAACGTACTTAGACAAAGTTCTGCATGAATATTACAACATGGGTATTCAACTAGATGAGAAAAGTAAAAAAGCTAAATGGGTCATTGTACAAGTATATTTCTTAAGTAAGATTCTAACACATTGCAAGTAGAGGTTTGTGCATTAATAAGATGAAACTAACTTGTTATTTTTATTATAGTGCCTTACATAAATCAACAATGTGGAGTTTGGCCACTACGTCAAGCAATACATGCACAATATGATATCTCATTGAAGAAAAACTTAATTATGATAATCACTTACTTATTTTTAGCTCCTCACATACTTAATTGATTGGATTAATCTTGATGATAACATATGAATTATATACAAATTGTAGTGTTTCAAGTGCAATATAGTCAAGCTTGATGAAATGAAAGAGCTTTAGTAAGGTATTTCCTCAAGAATAGAAGTGAACTGAACTGAATTGAATGGCTTTAGATGTATCAAAATATGTAGTAGTCATAACTTATTGTAAATTATCTTATGATAGTGCTTTATTTGTAAATAATTTGTTGTAACTTCTTGTATTTTGATATGTAAATGAAAAATCAAAGACTTTATATAAAAGCTATAACAATTGTTTATGTAATTATTAACTAATTGTTTCTAATGATAGCCTTTTTTTAAAAAAAGAAAGAGGTCATAAAAAGACGTCAATTATTCATTAAAAACTAATGTTTTTGACAAGAAGACATCATTTTTAGTAAATAAACATTGGGAAAGTTATTACCCCATTGATTATTTAATAAATAACTAGCATCTTAAATTTTATTAGCAAGATGACATTGTTGCCATGTAGATATTAATTTTGTAGTTAATAACTAATGCTTAAACTTAAATGACATTATCTTAACAGTTTCTATCATTTGGTGTGAGTTGAAAATAAAATAAGTAAAATAGTAGTGCTAATTGTAAATTTCATTGTGTGGCTCTCATAATCTTAAAATGATTCTCTCTTTATCAATGTATGTTTACCTCCAAGCTTAAAATAATTCTCTTCAATTTTTTATGTAAATTTTAAGGATAAGGAAGAGCATTCATCAATTCCAAAGGGCCCAAAAACAAGAGTCAAGGCTAAGAAGATCCAAAAAGGACTACAAGAGTTATTGGAGAAGGCTTGGATGTATGAAGAAGTAAAATTGAAAGATCTTGGAGGAGTTTAGGTTATATGTATTTTAGTTTTAGTTGATTCCACGTGAGTACTTAAGTAATACCTTGGGATTTGGTTCTATTTTTAAATAATCAAATAAGTATTCGCATACTTACAGATTTTTACACAAGACTTGAATATTGTACTTGAGCATTGAAGCTTGATGCACACCTAATTATCTATTTTATCTTGTTTCTTGTTACTTAAAACATTTTTAGGCTTTATATTAGTCTAGCCTATTAGTTTACAACTTTATTTGTTTAATTAATAATGTTTTAATTAACTTTCTTAGTTAATCCTAATTAGTCGAATTAAAGTTTAATTAATTTAGTTTACTTTTAACTTTGAAGCTTATTTGAGGAGGTTGTTCCTCATTATTATAACTTTTGGCTTTTATGAATCTGAAAACTCTTTGAAAGCCTTTCCTTTTCATGATTCTAGCAATAACTTCAAACTCATCAAGATTGATTCAACTTTTATGTTGTCAAATTTTACTTATCAAAGGATAAAAAACCTTTATTTCATGATTTTTTTCCTCATTAATTACTTCCATTTCTCCTTTTTCTACGATTATCCTTTTTTTTTTGGTTTGATTGTGAGATTTAAGATAATCTAACCTTAAGAATTCATATCATTTGAAATTCAAAGCTAAGGTATCCTAATTTTTAGATTGTGTTATTCATTTCTTAGTTTTTTATTTGATGTTCTTTATTTAGAATTTTTTTTATCTAGTTTTATGTTATGTTTAGTGAGAAATTCATCTTTGATTCTATTGTTCTTGTGTTGATCTTATTATTCCTTGTTAATTTTGTGTTTGAATTCAAGTTTAGTTCATCATTGTTCATCAAATTAAATTCCTCTATGTTCTTTCTATGCAATCCATTTTTAATTGTTAGTTAATTTTATACTTTTGCTAGCTTGTTCTTGTGTTCAATCCTTGAATCTATTATTATTTCTTGCTTTTTGTGTCTCAAATCTATGCAAACTTAGTTTAAATTTGCTAAATTTTGTTAGAAATTAATTCAATTAAAAGTTTGCATTGAAATTAGTTGAAAAAAGTTCAAAATTTAAAGTTTCACTACAAGCACCCAAGTACTGCATTTGAGTAATGCTCGAAAGATACATAGTACCTAAGTATAATTGTTAAGTACTTGAAGAAAAAGAGCACCTATAACCATGGTATTCAAATACCTTTGAACAAATTGTTTAGTAATCGAGTTTAGTACTTGAGTATTGCAAGGTAGAGGTTACTTCAATTCATTATACCTAAGCATAGTACCAAAATACCTTTTTATTGATTGTGATATTTAATTATAATTCTCATTTACTTTGTTTTACTTAATACTAAAAGGTATTGTACAATTATTTGGGGATTTAAAACAAGAAAAAGTCTATAGAAAATAAAAAGAAAGTGAATCAAAAGCAAGAAAAATAAAAGGGAAAAATATATCAAAATATTAAAAAGTAAAAATCAAATATCAAAAGACCAAAAAGTGAAAATCAAAAGAATAAAAAAAAAGTCAAAGTGAAAGAAAAACAAGAGAAAAGAAGAAGAATAAAAGAAAATTTGTTAAAAGAAAAAGTTGAATGTATAATGCATATTCTATTTCATCTTTAAACTTCTCATTTTTTAATTAACTTTTTCATTACTTCTTTCATAATTTCCAATTTCCATTACTCCATTAGTAGTTATAATCCTTACTTTTGTTTCTTTATTATTGATTATATCCTTCTATCTTTCTTGATGTTTCCTTTCCTTGAATTCTAAGTATCATTCATTAGTCATTATATTGTTTAGTCCTTGTTAAGTGAAATTGTTTATTACATTTGTTGAATCTCATTGATTGTGTCACTAGTTTTCAAAGAACCATAAGAAAGAAGGATAAGAATGAAAAAAAGGCAAGAGTGTGTGAGTTTATTTGAGGATAAAAGTCTTATTTAGTGTGCAAACATGAGTGTGAGTGTTTCTAAACTCAAAGGAGGGGTGTGCTTTTATAAGATCTTATTCTTTATCTAACCTTTTCTTGCTGGATTTTTTTACAAAGATGTGGGAAGTAGTATGAACAATAATGATATTATAAGAATTATTCAAGAGATATTTGGGAAATCTATGCAAGAATATTTTGAGATAATAAATGAGAGAATTGGATAAATGGCAAGAGAATGGAGATAAAGAAGAGAGTGTAGATAAAATAAAAGAAATCATGATGAAAAGGGAGAAGATAGTAATAAAGAAAGGAATGAGAGTTTTAACTCATCCAATAAGAGTGAAAGAAGAAGAGATGGGAGAAAAAGTGAAAAAAAGAAGAAAAGAAGGAGAGATTAAAGAAGAGAATATGATAGGAAAAGAAAGGAAGAAATATATGATAAAATTGATAATATCAAAATGAAAATCATTTCATTTCAAGGGAAAAATGACTTGGATGCCTATTTGGGGTAGGAAAAGAAAATGGAATTAGTCTTTGATTGCCATAACTATTTAGAAGAAAATAAAATAAAGCTTATGGTAATTAAATTTTTTGAATATATTATTACTTGGTGGGACCAATTCATGACAAAAATGTCTTGAAGAATAAAAAAAGACCTATTCATACTTAGGAGGATTTGAAATTTGTTATGAGGAAGAGGTTTATTCTTAACCTTTATTAGAAAGATATATACTAAAAATTGCAAAGCCTCACACAAGGTTCCAAGAGTGTTGAAGAGTAAAACAAGAAAATGGATTTTTTCATGTCTAGAGTTAATGCTGAGAAAGATAAAGAGACTACAATGACTAGATTTTTCTATAGCTTGAATAGCGAAATTACCAATGTAGTAGAATTATAACATTATGAAAACATGGAGGACATGATCCATTTGACTATGAAGGTGGAAAGGTGATGTGCACGTCGCAATGCACCAAAATTAGATTAAAAACTAGTTTGCTAAAATAATATAGTATAGTGGCATAAACCAAGTTGTACTTCTAATGATCCCTTGATATTATCCTTTACTATAATTTACTAGTAAAATGTAAAAAAGGAATGCATAATTTAATATGAAAATAGAATCCAAAATTGAGGGGGTTATTTACATGAAATTAAAATGATAACAATAAAATAAACAAGTATAAAATAAAAGCAAACCAATAAGTAAACAAAAAGAATTCAATATATGAAAGTAGTTAATTCAAGGATATAATAGCTCTTAATGTAAATTAATCTTAGATCACAAAATATTTGATTATTCCAATTAATTTTTCAACTTTGAATTATTTAGAACCCTTGCAATAATCTATGACTCCTACGCTAGATTACCATCTAGAGTTTGGTGAATTAAGATTAGTAGATGAATTAAGCAATCGTTATAACCTTTAAAATAGATCAAAATTGACATAAGGATAGATTTCGGTTGATTTAGGAAAATAAATTAGAAACCATTTAAGTAATCCCCTAACCCTATGCCCTAATGTGTAAAACCTTGATTAACCAACCATAATTTCACATTAAAATAGCAAAATAAAAAAATCACAAGATTGAGTGCCAATTATACCAAGTCAGCACTTAACACAAGCAATTTAATAATTTAGCATAGACAATTGGAGAAAGAGGAAAATCAAAAGGAAGAAATTAACATTACTAATTAAGATCTCATAATCCTTGAAGATAAGAGCTTCATAATCCTTGAATCAATCAAGAGTCTTTAGCCTTCCATGGCTTGAAAACAAGAAAAGAGAGAAAACTTGGCGCTGTTGAACTTGTGTGTAAAAGTATGAAGTCTAAAGAACCACTCTCTTATTTATTTAATCTAATTAAATTAAAATTTTATTGGACTAGAATTGTATGACTCTCAGGATTATAATAATAAGCCCTTTCTAATTTTTAGAAACCGGACCTATTTGTTACAAGTCAATTAAATCTAACAAATAAATCAATGAATTCCAGTAAGTCTAATTTTCAATCAGATTTTGACTATGAAATCAATGTAATTTGGAAAACTCATAAACATCAAACTTATAAGCTTGTGTCTTATGAGAATTTAGGTACTAGTTTTAGGTTAATTGGACCACTACAACTTTAGAGATGGCCCAAATACAAAAATGGGTTTAGATAGGATAGAGACATAACCTCAACTTCTTAGCCACATATAACCTTCAAAACACTTGAATTAGGCTTAGATCAAAACATAAAAGTTGTAGCTCTCTTTTTTAGCTTTGCAGAAATATAAAAGTTTGCCTTAATCTAACATCTGAGGCCTAAGATATGATTGAAAAATAAAAATAGTATCAAAATTCAGTATTTACCAAATAAATTTATAATATTATAAAATTAACCACAAATTATAAAACAAGGCCTAATCAATGAAATTAAACAAATGTAACACTTAAGAGACATAAAAATAGGAAAAAATAAAATAGTAAATATTTTTCTCATCAAATTTCCCCGCACTTATCCTTTATACATCTTCGAGCAAGACATAATTTTATTCAAAATCAAGAAACAAAAGACTTTAATTTCTAATAACTTCAAATTTGCAAATCCACAAGCAAGAACTAACCAAAGGTAGCAAGAAACATAAAACATCATGAAAAAAAATCTTGACAAATTTGAAGATTAACTAACATAGCAATCTCATTTAAAAAGAATAGATCAAATTAGTAGATTTTTATAAGATTCACTCTCCATCTCTTAAGTATTTAGGTTAGTGTTTCACTCAAGTTCATTCTATGAAACTGCTCTATCATAAACTTGTTAATCATCTAATTTCCACTACTCAAATCATATATACAACACAAATCAAAAGGACTTTATTCAAGGTTGTAATGGGGCTAAGGAAAAGGTAGGGAAAAGTAAGGATATAGAAGGTTAGAAACTAAATAAATTAATAGAGTACTTGAATTAAAAATATATGGGTAAATCATAAACAATTACAACTCAATATCTCAATCCAAATTCAAATTCAAATACTCATAAACTTTTTTGTTTCTTTTTTTATTTTTTTATTTTTTTATTCAAATATATTTTTTATTTCAATTTTTTTACTTTTCTTTCTTTTTTTTATTTTCTTCTTTTTTTATTGAATTTTTTCTTTTCATTTTTTTCAACCTTTGATGATGACTTTTCACAACATATAAACTCATACACCTTTACACTTATTCAAGAGCTTATCTCATAAAAATTTAAATGCTCTACTAATCTCTAAAGTTAGGTAAAGATATTTATTTTTTATTAGAAAAATATGCTCATGACTTAATTAATAAAAAAAAGGCAATAAAAGCTTAAAAGGGCCTAACAAAGGCAAAAACTTCAAGGTTGACTTTATAGTTCTAGCTTAAATAGAGAAAGAATGCCTTAATCATTTTTATGCATGCATATACAAAATGTAATCTCAAAAAAATTCAAAGCAAGTTCTAAAGAATCAAATCATATAAGAACATCACACAAGAAGGAAATATAATATCATGGTTTAGATTTTTAATAAAAGGCTCAAAATCTTACAAGGTGGATCATATTACCAAATTCAATCTACTAATTCAAAATTCATCACTACATCAATTAATTTCAAGAAGCAAAATCATTTATTCAATCATGTTATGAATCCTATCTAACTTCAATTGAATCCTACTCATGAAAGTTTAAAATCTTTATTAATGGAAAGTAATTAAAAAGGACTCAAAATGGCTTAAAATTAAGTGAAAAGCACACTTTTTGATTTTTTGATTTTTTTTAAAGCATAAAATTGAAAAGCACAAAAAACATTGAAAGAAGATATAAAACATAAAGTAAATCTTAAAAGTCTCCCCTACACTTAAATTTTATATTGTCCTTAATGTAAAGCATATTAATATAATCAAGAAAAACATTAAGAATGATAAAAGATATGGAAAATAAAATAGAAAAGTAAGAGAAAGCAAATCTAAATCACTTAAGTTGTCTCCCAAGAAGCACTTTTCTTTAATGTCTTTAGTTAGATATCATACTCAATTCTTCACCTAGGATCTACATGAGGATTAGCTACCTCCTTTACTTCCAATTTACTAAGCTTTAGGTCATTCATCAAAGAGGTAATTTGGGACTTAGAATCATTCATCATAAATTCTTGAAGTGCTATTCTTAATTTATCTTTGTTTGAATGCTTAAAATCATCTAGTAAAACAAATTCAACATGATCAATAAAAGAATTAGGATGATCAAAATGAAAGCACTCATTTTCTTCTAAAGGTGGATTTTCTTCTTTATCATTTTTTTTCTATAATTTTTGAAACAACCTTGCTATCATCTTCTAAAAATGCAAAAATTTCAGCACATATATCACATTTAATAGCACCATCTCTACCATCTCTACAAAGGCAGTCATGGTCATCAATTCAATTCATAAATTTAGAAAATTTAGGAAATTCAGTAAGTAGTTCATCTTGGATAGCATTAGCATATGATTTATAATGGGACACAACAAAATAAAAATAACAGAATTAGAAATAGAAATGTTCAAATAAAAAATAATAAAAATAGCAGCAAAAATAGTAGACTTAAAATAAGGAAAATCAAACACTAAAGGTTCTAAAATATTAAGAAAGGATATGGAGTTGTTGTGAATATCTTTAGAAATATCAAAGTTAACTATAACACCATCAAACTTCTTAGTTAATGTTCCATCTCAAACATTAATAATGGTTTTTGCTATCTTAAGAAAAGGCTGGCCAAGAATGATTGTTGAAAGAATGTTTGAATTCTCATTTTTCATCTTCAAAATGTAAAAATCTACTAGGAAGCTTAACCCATCAACCTACACTAGGATATCTTTTACAACACCTAAGGGATAATTGTTAGATCTATTAGCTAATTGAATAATAACCTTTATTTCTTTTGAAACTTCTAAACTTAAAGCATTGAAAATAGAAAAAGGCATGACATTTATGGATGCTCCTAAGTCTAACATGGCATGCTCTATTCTAGTTTTCCCTATAATGCATGGAATGGTAAATATGCTTGAATTTTTGTATTTTTATGATAATTTTCTTTGGATTATTGCAGACATATTTGCTCCCACACTTACTTTTTCATCCACCCTTAATTTTCTTTTATTGATGTACAAATTTTTTAAGAAGTTAGCATACCTTGGAACTTGCTTTATCAAATCTAGTAAAGGTATGTTTACTTTTATTTTTCTAAGTGATTTTAAAATGTGATTCGCATCTTCATTTTCCTTTTCAATTTTCTTTTAATGAAAAAGTATCCTATTTGGAAAGGGAAGGGTAATAGGGAAAGAGTTCACCTTACTGTCACTATCTTTTTTCTATTTTTCTAGTTTATTTTAGCTTATCTTTTCTGCTTATTTCTCTTAATTTTGTTCTAGTTAATCTCTTATTTCTAGTTTATTATTTGCTAGTTTCTTTGGTTGATTCTGAATGATGTCTTCTAGTTAAGTGCTTGTTAGTTGATCATTTGCTAGTACATGGCTTAATTCTGGTGTATCCACTTGCTTACCACTTCTTAGTATGATTGCATTCATCACTTCTTTATTCTTTGTATTGCTGTAAGATGGCTGATTTGATCTTAGTGCCTTAAGCTCACTTAATGCAAAAGTCAATTAGCCTATTTGTGTTTGCAAATTCATCTTGGTAACTTTTTCTCTTTGTTGAAATTACAAGTTATTTACTGCCACTTGTTTGACTAAATCTTTAAATGATGGTTGAGAAGAGCTTGAAGTTGCTTTTGGTTGTTAGATAGGATTTGGCACCATTCTAATATAGGTAAGAGGATTCTAGTTTAAGTTACTATCATGTCTAAAATTCTAGTTATTTCTCCAACCAGAATACTGATTATACTGCTATTAGTATTAGTTTTGCTAGAAGTGGTACTAGTTTTACTGGAATTGAGGCTTAGCAAGGTAGATGGCTACTACATATGCTGGAAGAAGAGGAAATTCATCTTCTTTTAGGGTAGGCCAGTAATTTGTTAAACGAGTTGGGCAAGAGCAAATGCTACAAACTCTAGTAGGAGGAGTAAGAATTCATTGCTATTGTCCTATAACCACTTGCCTCATTAAAGTAGTTAGTTCATCCAGTCTATTTTCTAATTTTTCCTGGTTTAGATTTGAGAAACTCATTTCATTCATGCCTTTTGTTGTAGCCATAATTCTAGTTCTAAACTGTTGTAAATTTCCTGTCATATTTGCAATAAGATCTCTTACCTCCTTAGGCATTTTATCCACTAAAGCTCCACCACTTACTACATCAATCATACTCTTATTCATTGGAAGTAAGCCTTCATAAAAATATTAGATTTGGAATTGCTCATTAATCTGGTGGGGTGGATAACTAGCGCATAACTTCTTGAATCTCTCCTAATACTCATAAAGTGTCTCACCATTCATCTA
This sequence comes from Sindora glabra, assembly GCA_020226215.1. Taxonomy (NCBI): domain Eukaryota; kingdom Viridiplantae; phylum Streptophyta; class Magnoliopsida; order Fabales; family Fabaceae; genus Sindora; species Sindora glabra. Next base: position 32,297,343 of record CM035231.1, read on the forward strand.
TCCAATACCACATATCTCCTTCCTTATGGCAACAACTCTGGATGTAGGGAAGAATTTTCCTAAGAAAACTTGCTTCATATGAATATAGCAAATAATAAAACTAGGTTGGAGGTAATAGAGCCAATCTTTTGATGTAATAGTAAGAGAAAAAGGAAAGGCCCTCAATTTGATATAGTCCTCTAAAATTCCTTGAGGCTTCATTATAGAGCATAGCACATGAAATTCCTTCAAGTGCTTGTGTGGATTTTCACTTGCAAGTCCATGGAACCTTGGAAGAAAATGGATTAAACCAGATTTTAATTTAAAATCAGCATCAAGTTCAGGATATTGGATACATAATAGTTGATAGATAATATCAGGGGCAACTAATTCCTTCAAAGTCCTATTGTTATTCATTGTTTCAGAATTGTTTAAGGGGTTAAAAGGGGGAAAAGGAATGCTAGAACTACTTGCATTTTTACACCTATTCAGAGAAAGAAATTTCCTATCAATTTCAGAATCAAAATCAAATAATTTAGCAGCACTACTCTTTGTCATGCATTGCCACTACACAACATTATAGCAAACTATACTAGATAGAACCATAGGAACATCAAAACACTAAAATGCAAAAGCACTATGAAAAATCAACCTAAACACATCTTGACATTTTTAAAAATTATAGGACCACCACAAAAAGTATTCTATAACCATGTGAAACTAAAAAATATAATAAAAAATCTTTAAAAAATTTAAAAAAGTGATCAAAATAGTAAATTTTGATAAAAAAAAGGCATCTCACAAGCCAAAAGCTTATGATTATTGATAAGAAAAATGAAATCTGGCTCCTATAAAAATTTCAACTCAATCGAAATTAGTAAGACCTAAGTATTGAACTAAAGGGAAACAGCTAAAAAATGCTTAAAGAGTGGTTTTCTTAGGCCAAAAACTTTTATTTTAATGTTGGATGATGTATAATATGATAAAATATGATGAATTGAGGTAGAGATATAAAAAGACAACAAAGAATGCAGTGAAATCTAAGAAAATATAAAAAACTATAATTATCATAAAATGCAAGAAATACAATTAATTGATGAAATTACCTATTAAAATGCTTCATGAATTGTTTAATATATTGCTAGAAATATGTGGGAAAAGATAAATTTAAGAGGATCTTCGGCAATGGCACTAAAATTTTGATATGCATGTCGTAATGCACTAAAATTAGATTAAAAATTAGTTTGCTAAAATAATATAATATTGTGGTACAAATCAAGTCATACCCCTAATGATCTCTTGATATTATCCCTTACTATAATTTACTACTAGAATGTGAAAATGTAATGCATAATTTGATATGAAAATAGAATGCAAAATTAAGGGGTTATATGCATGAAATTAAAATGATAACAATAAAATAAACAAGCACAAAATAAAAGCAAAATAGTAATTAAACAAAAAGAATTCAATATACAAAAGCAACCAATTCAAGGATATGATAGCTCTTAATGTAGATTAATCCTAAATCACGAAATATTTGATTATTCCAATTAATTTTTCAACCTTGAAATACCTGGAACCCTTGCAATAATCCATAAATCCTATGATAGATTACCATCTAGAGTTTAGTCAATTAAGATTAATAGTCAGATTAAGCAATTGATATAATTCCTAAACTAGGTTGAAATTGACTTATAGATAGAATTCAATTGATTTAGAAAATTAAATTAAATACCACTGAAGCAATCCCCTAACCCCTTGTCCCAATGTGTAAAACTATGATTAACCAATCATAATTTCATATTAAAATAGCAAAAGAATAAAAATTATGAGATTGAGTATCAATTATACCAAATTAGCACTTAATATAAGTAATTTCAATAATTCTACCTAAACAATTAGAGAAAGAGGAAAATTAATAGGAAGAAATCTATATTACTAATTAAGATCTCAAAATCCTTGAAAAGAAGAACTTCAAAATTCTTAAATTAACCAAGAGTCTATAGTCTTCCATAGCTTGAAAACAAGAAAACATGAACAGAAAGAAAAACTTTATTGCTAAGTTTGTATGAATTGATCTAAAGTCTAATGAATCTCTTCCCTATTTATTGATCTAATTAATCTAAAACCCTAATAGACCTGACTTCTATGCCTCTTAGGTTTACAAATATGGGATCTTCCTAACTTTTAGAAGCCCAAACCTATTTTTTACAAGTCAATTAAATCCAATAGCTACATTAATGAATTCTCACTAGTCTAGCTTCCACTTAGTATAAGACCATTAAAACAAGGTAATTTGGAAAACCCATAAAAATGAAAGTTATAGGCCTATGTCATGTGAGAATTTAGGCGCTGGTTTTAAGTTAATCAAATTACTATAACTTCATATATGACCCAAATATAGAAGCAGGTTTAGTTAGGATAAAAACACAACTTCAGCTTCTCAACCACATAGACCTTCAAAACGCTTGAACTGAGCTTGGATCGAAACATAAAAGTTGTATTTATTGCTTTAAGCTTTCCAACAATATAAAATTTTCCTCAATCCGATATCTGGGGCCTAAGATATGACTTAAAAATAAAAATAGTGTCAAAATCTAGCATTTACTGAATAAATTCATAATATTGTAAAATTGATCACAAATTATAAAACAATGGCTAATTAATGAAATTAAGCAAATGTAACATCTAAGAGACATAAAAATAGGAAAAAATAAAATAGTAAATATTTTTTTCATCAAAAGAAAATTAAAGACAAAGAGTTCTTCCAAGCATAACTCCCATTCAAGTTCTTCATAGAAGATATGGGATAAGAAGAATGATAAGAAAGAAGATAAAGGGAGGAAGTGTGATCGAGAATCTTCTTCTAAACTAAGAGGTAAAGACCCTAGGAGAAAAGAGAAAGCTAAATAGCCTTAAAAGACATTCAAATATCTTAATAAGAGAGTTACGATTTTGGAAAATAAAGACTATGAGTCCATAAATGATAAAAAAAAATAGGAAGTCCACAACATCTTTGAATGTGGAAAATGAAGAAGTGGAAACCCATTTGATAGAGATACCTTGGGGATTAAGAAAGCATTGAATGTGCAAAAAAAAAAAAGGTTAGGAACAAAAAGAAAATATCTTCCACACTAGATGCAATATCAAAGGTAAAATATGCAATGTTATTATAGATAGTGATGGTTATGCTAATGTGGCTAGAACTATCTTAGTAGAGGAGTTTGCCTACTTTTATAACATCCCACCCTATATAAATTACAATGGTTGAATGATAGTGAGGAAATGGAGGTGACCATGCAAATGTTAGTGACCTTCTCCATTAGAAAATAACATGATGAAATACTTTGTGATATTGCTCCTATGCGAGTGTCCTTCTCTATTAGGAAATACCGTGATGAAACAGTTTGTGATATTATTCCTATGCATGCTTGCCATCTTTTGCTAGGTAAATCTTGTCAATTTGATAGAAAGGTTACTTTTGATAGTGTCCTTAATAAATATCAATTTGTTAAAGATGGGAGGAAAATGAATCTTAAGACTTTGACTCGCAACAAGTATATGAAAATCAAGTGAGGTTATAAAAGAAAATAGAGGAAGAAGAAAGAGGAAAAAAGTTGAAAAAAATTAAGAGTGATAAAAAAGAAAAAGAATGTGAATAAAAAAGAAGTGAACTCAAAACAAGAAAATGGGAAATTAAGTGTTTATGCAAAAATAAGTGATATAAGAAGAGTCCACTTTGCATCTAGGCCTATGTTCGTACTCTTGTACAAAGAAGTCTCTGTTAACACTAACCAAAAAAGCCTTGTTTTGCTAAGAGTTATAAAATTTGTTTTGCAAGAATTTGAATAAATATTCCTAAATGAGGCTCCAAGGGAATTGCCACCATGGAGAGATATTAAGCATCAAATTAATTTCATTATAAGAACTTCTATTTTAAATTATCCTACATATAGGATTAACTCGAAGGAAGCAAAGAAATATAAAACCAAGTGAAGGACCTCATATTAAAGGGATACATAAGGAAAAGCATGAGCTTATAAGTGGTACTAGTCTTCTTGGTCCCAAAGATGGATCTTTCTTAGAGAATGTATGTTGATTATCATCAAATCAACAAAATTACTATAAATTATAGACATTTTATTCCTAGACTCAACAATATAATTGATGAATTGCATGAACCTTATATATTTTTAAAAATTTTTAAAAATAGGGGTATTACTAAATAAAAATGAAAAAGGGTGATGAATGAAAAAATGCTTTTAAAACAAGACATGATTTATATGAGCAGCTTGTAATGCCTTTTAGTTTATTTAATGCATTGAGAACCTTTATGAGGTTGATAAACCATGCTTTGCACCTATTCATTAGAAAATTTATGGTGGATTACTTTAATGATATCCTTATTTACAACAAGAATATGGATAAGCACGTTGTGCATTTGAAATGTATTTTATAAGTCTTGAAAAATGAAAAATTGAATGCCAACATGGTGGTGGATTATTTTAATGATATTCTCATTTACAACGAGAATATGGATAAGCACATTGTGCATTTGAAATATATTTCACAATTCTTGAAAAATGAAAAATTAAATGCCACATGGACAAATATGCATTTTATTTGGATAAAATTATGTTTTTAAGATATGTTATTAGTAATGAGGGAATTGAAATGAATTAAGAGAAAGTAAGAGCCCTTAAGGAGTGGCTTACCCTTAAAAGTGCTAGTGAAGTGAGAAACTTTTATGGATTGACTAGTTTCTATAAAAGATTTATGAAGGATTTTACTACCATAGCTGGCCTCTTGAATGAGTTGTCAAAAAGAATATTAATTTTTATTAGGGAGAAAAGCAAAAGATTTCATTTAATTTGTTGTAGGATAGATTAACTTTATCTCTTTTACTTGTTCTTTTCAATTTTACAAAAACATTTGAAATTAAGTGTGACATCTTAAGTATGAGTATTAGAGTTATTTTGATGCAGGAAAGGAAACCCATTGCCTAGTTTAGTGAGAAGCTAAGTGAAGCAGCTTTTAACTATCCCATTTATAATAAAGAGTTCTATACTCTAGTCTAGGCTTTAAAGAATTGGCAACACTACCTATGGCTAAAATAGTTTGTGATCCACACTGACCATGAATCATTAAAGCATTTAAAGAGTCAAAGGAAAATTAATAGGAGGCATGCAAAGTAGATTAAGTTTATTGAAACATTCCTATATGTCATACAATACAAGGTAAAGATAATGTGGTTACTGGTGCATTATCTAGAGCTTATTTTCTTATCCCTACTTTGCAATCCAAATTATTGGGTTTTGAGCATGTTAAGGGTTTGTATAAGAGTGGTCATGATTTTTTTCATTATTTTTAAAGCTTATGAAAAGATGGGTTTGGAGAAATTCTATAAGCATGATGGTTTCTTATTTGAAGAAAATAAGTTATGTGTGCTTAGAAGTTCTCCTAAGGAATTGCTTATGAAAGAACTCTACAAAAGAGGCTTAATGTGACATTTTATGATTAAGAAAACTCTAGATATTGATAATTTCTTTGGCCTAATATGAAACATGATGTATAAAAGTGTTGTACTGATCATGTTACTTGTAAAAGAGGATAATTCTAGAGTTTTATCTTATTGTCTTTATATTCCACTTCCTATTCCTAACAAACCTTGAATTAATATTTCTATGGATTTTATACTGAATTTACTAAGGATGAAGAATGGAAAGGGTTTTGTGTTTGTTGTTATTGACATGCTTTTGAAAATGACACATTTTATACCTTGTCACAAGATAGATGATGTAACAAAAAAAGAATCCATTTAACCCTGCAAATCAAATCTGAATCTATTTGCAAACTTGAATCCATTTGACCCTAGTAATAACAAATAGTTATAGAGTTTCATTCTTTTCAATTGCTTCTAGTTATCTTTTTCTAGTTCTTAGTCGTTGTAACATTAGCAAAGTTTACTAATTAAACAAAATAATATATATATTGAATACATTCAAACTTAATAGAACCCAACAGCATTGGTTCCGTAAGTTTTTATTCTTTCCAAATAAAAATCAAGAAATTATAATAAGAGCATAAACTTAATTTTATGTATGAGTACAATAATTTGGAGAAAATGTTACTTTTAATAAAGTTGTAAAGAATTAATGAATAACTGCTTAAATACATACATAAAGAAAAATTTATTTAACAAGATTAACAATAGATTAGTTATATAATCTTTCTGAGTAATTGTGGAAGTACTTAATTACTAAATATACACATGTAAGATTGTACAATCAAATTCAAGATGTGATGGAAGACAAAACCATCAAACAATATTATATGCTGCAAAAGTTAAATGCTCTTGATAGTTATACAATAATTTTGGAATGTGAAATTAGGTCAAGAATGTAACTATTATTTTTTAAAAAAATTATAATATTTATAATTTGACATATATTATAATTCAAATTTATTTATTAATTAAAATAATATTATACAAATTTTTTGAGTTGCATATTTCAGGGCCTTCACACGAACTTAACAAGTCTCTAGATCCATGTCTCCATATAAAATTTATAATTGTCGTTAAGGTATCATTTTCCTTATGTTCAAAACAGAAATTTACACACATCACTTACGGTTGCCCTTCTCTCTCTCTTCAATTTTTACACATTGTTATTCAATAATTAACTTTCAAATTATATTGATTAAATATTTAAACAATTAGATAACTATTAACAAATCTTATTTTAATGATTTATTTATACTTTACGCTTGTATATTTTGCTGTAGTCTTCACAATTTGGATCTTTTTGCTGTATGCCACAGTGAACTCAATGTATCAAAACGCTTTCTCTCCTTCTTACTTGTAATTTTTATATTTTTTTATAAAATTTATTCATATCCAACATATTTAAGATCAAAATTGTTGATTAATTTTATTAACTTTTTTAATTATTTAAATATTTTTAACACAAATTTTTACATAATTATTAAAGATGAATCTGAATCAATATTAATCAATCAGCCAACCAATATGTATTATAAATGAAAGGAGGGAAAAGCGAGAAAACAGATAGAAAGGAGGAGGGAGAAGTGTGCTGGAGGATACAGGAAAATGATAGAAGGTACACATGGAAGAGAGGAATAAACGAAGGAAGAAAATATAAAAGAGAGAGGGAGGGAGGACAAGAGGAGGCAGAGAGGGAGGATATATAGAGATAAGGATTAGGGTAGAAGAAGGATTTGAATTTTTTTCCCTTTATTTTTTTATTATTTTTAGAAAAATAAAAAAGTTTTTATTTTAAAATTTATTATTTTTATTAGATTCATTATATATATATATATATATATATATATATATATATATATATATATATATATATATATATATATATATATATATATATATATATATGTCCTCAAATAACTTTCTCTTTTTGTTAAGAGAAGGAAAAGATCCTTATTGGTAAAAGAATAAAATTGGCATAAAGTGATTTGAAAAAGGGAAAAAAATTCATTAAGAGGAGAAATTTCTTTCTTTCAAATAGGGATTCTTCAAATAATTATTATTTTTTGTTATGCAAAATCTATTACTTTTTTATCAACTGTTTTACTTAGATAAAGAAAAGTTAGATTTTTTTTTAAAAAATTTCATTTTTTCTTAAACAAACAATATTCTTAAGTAGCGTTTGATTCGTGAAAATTTTTCTCACATTCCAAAAAATGTTTTAAAAGAATGTGAGATTCTTATATTTAGTTCAAGTTTTAGAAAAATATTCTTAGGAATATTTTTAACTCAATATTTTTCTAAAATATTTTCATAAAAAAAGTGTGTATTATATATTCTTATAATATGAGAATATTTAATTGATATAAATAGATTATTTTATTTACCCTTGTAATAAAGCTTTACTATTATTAACATTTTATTTATCACTACCTACTATTATTAATCATTGGCCATTGCTTATCATGATCAACCATTGCATACCATCATCTCACTATTATAGAATCATTGATAAATGTTAGTGGATAAACGTTGATTACTATCATCAATGATGCTTATTTTGATATGGTAATATTTTCAGAATTATGTGAAAACTTAAAATAATAGGCATTAATTATAATTGACATCTACGTTAATGCAATGACATATTTAAAATTGGTAAAAAACTTACGACATTGATTTTAAATAGAACCAAAGTCAAACTTCTTCATAAATTTGGGAAGGCATGAAAATATAGGGTGTTGATTTTTTTTATAACTATCACCCTGAAGAAAGTTGAAACATTTTTGTGGGAAATGTAAAAGTTTCACGTGTTGGTTTTGGAATTAGCCACATGTAGAGTTGTGACAATAGTCACTTACTTTGACAAATATGATATATAGGACATCCTTTTTTAGTAAATAACTAGTATCAACTATTTTTCATTTTGATTATAAATTTCTCTTTCACTTCAGCTTGTGTTGAGGTTGTGTATGAGGATAACATATATATTCTTACTACATATTCAAAAATATTTTGAATCTTATAGAAGTATGCTACCCAAATATGAATATCTTTTACAAATAAATATTTGACAATTGAAGATAACCATGATTGGTTAGGATGCTTATCCTCCCATAATACACAAAGCATTTCTAACTATGTGTGAGGATGGATGTGTTGTCTTCATATTTTACCTAGTATTCTAATGCAAGGAGTGAATTGCTGAATTTTGTAAAATGATGTGGAGCATTTCAAATTGAGGAAAACAAATGAACTTTCTTTAATACACAAGCCTTTGCAACAAAAATTTTAATTTTTGGTTTAGGATTTTTTTAGATATGTAGTGACAATACTATAAATGTGTATTAATAATCTAGTATAGATTTTATGCATTTTTTTAGTGGAATACTTATAGATGTAATGATTGGAAAGAAATAAAATATCAAAATAAATTTTATATACAAATCACTCCAAATTAAATATATTTTACAATGCAATAAATAAAAAGAACAAAAACAATAAGCATATTTAAAATACAGTACTTAAAATTTGATATCAAGAAAATATTAGTAAAATTTAAAGAAATAAAATGAATTTTAAATTTTAAATATTTTTATTAAAAATAGAATGTGTAAACAATTAATTTAATTAATATTTTTTGTAATATTAACTTTTTAAATTATTTTATAATAAAAATAAAATATATTATATTATATTAATAATATTTAATGATCTTAATGTTTAATTTATAAATGACATAAGTGAACATAAAAAATAAAAAATATGTGACAAAACAAATTAAAAGAAGAAAAATAATATGTGAACTGCATAGTAATAAAAGTTGAAAATAGAATATTTAATTAATTAATTCAATTAAATAAAATGTTTAAATTATTAAAAATATTTTTATAATAAAAATAAAATAAATTATATTATATATATTATTCAATATATTACACCTAAACTTGTACTATAAGATTGAATAGAAAAAATGAAAAGAAAAATATATAACAAAGTAAATGAAATGAGGAAATTAATAGTATGTAACGTGTTTTTAATTTAAAATATAATATTTAAAAATTATTATTAATAAAAATTTGAAAAATTTATATTAACAAAATTATATTTAATTATTAAGTATTATTTTTAAAAATAAAATATGCAATTAATTAATTTTGTTAATAAATTATATAATAAATTTTTAATTTATTAAAAATATTTAAATAAGTCAAAAATAAAATATAACATATTATATTTACATTACTTAGTGATATTAGTGTTTAAATTTTAAACAATAGGAGTGCACAAAAAAATTGAAAACCATACAATGGAACAAATAAAGAAAAGATAAATAATATGAGAGATATAAAGTAATAAGAAAAATAGAATATATAATAAATTAATTAATTAAATAAAAGCTTGAACTTATTTAAACTATTTTTATAATAAAAATATAATGTGATATATCTATACTACTTAAAAATATTAATGTTTGGGCTTTAAATACTATGAGTGAATAAAAAAAGATAATAAAAATATACAATAAAGTAGATAAAATGAAGAGAAATAATGCATGAGGTTAAACCCTCAACAAAATCCTCCCAATTCATATATATTTATTATGACATATGGTACTTCAAAATTAATATAAAAATATTGATAAAATTTGATTTTAGTATTCTAATATTGTAATTAAAAATATAATATGTAATTAATTTATTCAAATAATATTTTCAATACTAAAATTTTGATTTATTTGAATTTTTTTCAATATTTAAATATAAAATATATAATATTATATGTACACTATTAAATAATATTAATATTTAAATTATAAGTAAGATAAATGGATATAAAAAATGAAAAAACATGAAACAAAGCAAATAAAGAAAAGGGAAACAATACTTGAGATGATAAATACTTAGATTAAAAAATAAAATATATAATAACAATAAATTAATTTAATTAAATAAAATCTATAATTTATTTAAAATATTTTTATCATAATAAGAAATTATAATGTGATAAATTTATCTACTTAATAGTATTGAAATTGTAAATAATATAAATAAAAAGAGTAGAAGAAAGAATCAAAACAGTACATAAAGTATAAAATTTTGACAAAATTTAATTAATATATATTTAATTTGACATACAGTACTTAAAATTTGATATTAAAAATATTGAAAAAATATAAATAATTTAAATTTTAAATAATTTTATAGTGTTTAAGTTATAAATAATATAAATACAAAAAATAAAAATTAAAAAACGTATATAGTGTTGGGTGGGAAAACATTTTTCCTCAGCCCGGCGCGTGTAAAGTTTTAGGGGAAAAGAAAAATGTACTTCCCAGGAAAACTCATTTTTCTCAGACGTGTCTAGGTTCCTGCGCTATTATGTCTTCCCAGAAAAACTCATTTTTCCCAGAAAAATGTACTTCTTTACTTCTTTATAGGGTATAATCTGTCCCATATGTCTCAGTATCGCCTTCTTGTAACATTTTTTTCTCTCCCAAATTTGTTGATGCCTGACTTTCTTTTTTCTTTCTTTTCCCCTTCATGTAATTTCTCAATTTTGTTTTATAATTTTTATATTATTTTAATACTTATCACTTTTATTTTTACATTACATTGAAAAATATCTCTTAAATATATGTTTAATATAATTAAATTACTTTAAGTATATATCTATTTTTAATTCATATTACGTAACAATTCACACACTCTCTATTTTATTTACTTTATTACATATTTTTATATAAATTTTCATTATGTATAATTGAAATGTTCATGTCATTAATAAATATAAATATAACATAATATATTTTCTTTTTATAATAAAGTATTACAAATAAGCCAAAGATTTAATTTATTGAAAAACTTAATCATATTTTCTATTTTAAACTCTATTACTTAATTAACAACTCACACACTGTTTTATTTATTTATTATTTATTTTATTATAAGTTTTCTATTTTTTTACATTATTTCCTATTATTCATAGTTGAAATATTAATATTATTAAAATATAAATAGTACAATATATATTTTTCTCTTGATAAAGAATTTTATAAATAAAGTAAAGATTTAATTAAATTAAATTATTAAGCTATATTTTTTATTTTTAAATTTTATTTCTTTAAAATCCACAAAATTATTTTCTTTTTCTCTCAATTGTATTTTTTTAATTTTTTATTTTTGTCTCTACCTCTATTTTCTATTATTTAAACGCCAATGTTACCAAATTATATAGATAAAATATGATATAAAAATTATAATATTAACAAATAATTAAAAAATATTAATTATATAAATAAAAATAATAATAAAATATAGGCCATATTTTTATTTTCTTTTTAATGTAATTTTCAAAATTTATTCTTTATTTTTATATTACTTAAATTCTAATAAATTTTATTATTTGTAGCACACACATTAATAAAAGAATATTTAAAATATGTTAAAATTTTAGTTTAATCTAATTATTTAGCTAGGGTAAAGAAGAAAAATAGTATGTAGCTAATAAAATAATATAAAAATTAAAAATATAATATCTAGTTAAATAACTGAATTAAATTAAATTAAATTAATAGCTTGTTTATAATAAAATATATAATTATTAGCATAACATATAACTTTTAGCATGACTAAATTAGTAAATAATAACTATTATTTTAGTATGTAATAAAAGGAATGAACATGAAAAGGAAGGAAAATAACATGTAGCTTATAAAATAATATAATAGTTAAAAATATAATATATAATCAAATAATTAAATTAACTTAATATCTTATTTTTAATATTTTATAATAAAATGAAATATGTAATTATTAATACAAATAATAACTATTGACATCAATATGATAGTAAATAATAATAATTACTTTTTGAATAATAACAAAAATGAACACAAAAAAAGAAGAGGAAAAATAATATTAAGAGTAAAAAATATAATATGTAGTTAAATAATTAAATTAAATTAAATTAATAATTTATTTATAATATATTTAAATAAAATTAAATACATAATTATTATCATAAATAATAATTATTAGCATAGATATAATAATAAATAATAACTATTATTTAATTAAATAGCAGCCGAAATAAGCATGGAAATGAAGAGGAACAATATGTAAATTATAAAAAATATGATTTAAAAATATAATATGCATTTGAAAACTTCAATAAAATTAAATTAATAATTTATTTATAATATTTTTAAATAAAATACAGTGCATGGTTATTTGTATAAATAATAACTGTTAGCATAGATATAATAATAAATTATAAGAATTATTTCATTAAATAATAATAGGAGTAATTGCCAGAAAGAAGAGAAATAATATGTGAATTATAAAATAATATAAGAGTTACAAACATATTATATAATCAAACAATTCAATTAAATTAATTTTAAAATATATTTATAAAATGTTATAATGAAATAAAATACATAGTTGATAGTATAAATAATAACTATTAGTATAAATATAGTTGCAAGCAATAACTATTATTTTATAAAATAATAACAAAAATAATAACGGAAAAAATAGTATTAAAATATATTATACAGTTAATTAATTTAATTTAGTTTAATTAAAAAATCATTTATAATATTTTTAATAAAAAATACATAGTTATTAATATAAATAATTATTAGTATAAATGCAATAATAAATAATAGCTATAATTATATTACATAATAACAAGAATGAGTACGAGAAAGAAGAAAAAACAGCAAATTAGAGGGAAAAGGAATTTATAAGAAGAAAATGGAGGGAAAAAAGAATATCTTACTTATTTGGATGTAACGGTAAATGGGGCAAGAAAGCAATTAGAAGAGAAATTTATGGTGACGCCCATGTAATTTTTGTTCTCTCCGTGGATGGAGAAAAGTTGGGAGAGAAAATGCATGAAATGAGCAACAAAACATAATTTCAAATACATTCATTTTAATTATTTATGTTTTAAAGATAAAAAACACGCCCTCTAGTTTTTTTTTATTCAAATATATTGGTTTGTTTATCATGTTAATTCATCTTTTTTTAGAATAATTTATTTGGAAGTTTCATACAATTTTTTATTTTAAATCATATAAAAATAATAAAAAAATTTAAAGTAGAAAAATATAAATTATTTCATTTAATTTTGGGCCATTAGATTTTACTTTCTATAATTTTAGGAACTTGAAAATTATCTCTTTGAATTTTATAAAACTTGAAAATAATATTCATCATTTATTTAATTAATTATTTTATTAAATTACATAATTTTTTTCATCTAATTTTTTAAATAAGTATCACAAGATTATAGTATGTGAATTTTTGTCATCATTTTTTCACCCATAATTTTTATATTATATAATTAATTAAAATTATATTATATATATTAAATATTAAATAAATACTTCTAAATTTGTTACAAAATTATGTGTTAAAAATAAAAAAATAATATACTATAATCTTGTTATTCTTGTTTAAAAAAATTATGAAACAAATTATATAATTTAATAAAATAATTAATTAAGTAAATATTAATTGTTAATTTTAAATTTTGTAAAGTTGAAGAGTGTGATTTTCAAATTTCTAAAGTTGAATATGATAAAATCTAACCACTCCAAAATTAAAGGAATATTTTATAAGAATTCATAATTTTACAAATCACATTTTAGGGTTAAAACTACAAATAAAATAATATTAAAATTAGAAATAGTACACACCTCTTGAATCCATTTGTGATTTTCAATTCTTTTGTACAAAATATCTATGTAAAGAATATAGCCTTCCTTTCTTACACTTTCTACCATTTTGTGATGCTCTAATAGGAAAAATAATCATAAACATTTGTGTAGAGAAAGGACCCTCCCTTAATAATAATATAACTCTAATTAAGTTCACTCATTATAGACTCAATAATAGGCTTTATAGTAAATATGCCTAAATTGACCCATATCACTTTCTTAGCACAATATATAAATATATGTATAATACAAAGTAAATATATAATCTATTGGATTACTTTATTACTTTTAGGTCTTATATAATTGAGCTACATATCTAATATGTTTTTATTTTAAATAAAATAAATTCAATTAATAGTGGCTTAAGAATAAGTAAATTCTTACATTCTCTCACTTAGACAATATGAATTAGTTTTTATTTTAACAATTTTGAAAATCAGTTAAGGAAAATGACTCCTAGATTAAATAACAAAATAGTTGGCCACAAAATAAATTACAAGTCAATAGAATTTATCTTAAAACATGAATGAGTCCAATGAAACATCCTAACACTAAATTATGGATGATAATATACTAATTTATTGTATAGTATATCTATAATTAAAAAAGTTAATTACCTCATTGACATGATCAAAAGAATGTGATGAGATAATTACATATATAGTATGACCAAGTAATCTTTCCATATTATAGCGTAAAGGTCTTTTTTTGTCATCCTTTTATAAAGATATCACTATAAAATAATAATTATCTCCCTAAGAAGATAACTATAGTTACTTTTATAAATATAATCTTAATTTTAATTTCATCTCCTTAAGGAGACAATTTTAGTTTACATTTATGCAAAAGCAAACAATATTTTCCCCAAAAAAATAATTATATCTCAAGATGAACTTATCAATTCATGATAGTGCATAAACTTTATCACAATAACATCTAGGTTTCATAATGTGCACACAAAATGCAAGGTACATAAGTTCATAAAAATAAATTGCAAAAGCAACATGAATAAGTTCATGATGTAAACTCTCCCACTAACTAACTGACTACATCAAAAGAACTCAAAATATTGATGTTTGAAACATATTTCTTGAAAATAATGGGTGGAATAGCCTTAATTAGAGGATTTGATATCACCATCTTAGTGTTAATATGTTCAAAAAAAATGTCATTGTTCTTAACTCAATCTACGACTGTAAAGTACTTGATTTCAATATGTTTAGAATAATTGGATATTTGTTATTCTTTGATAACATTACTACTATAGAATTGTCATAGTAAGTTCTCAAAGGCCCTAAGATAGAGTCAATTACTTTTAGTCCAGAAATAAAATTCTTGAGCCATACTATATGTGTACTTGTGCCATATAAGCAACAAACTTTGCTTCCATGGTAGAAGATATAATAAATGTTTGTTTTACACTTTACCAAGAGATAGCCTTACTAGCTAAAACAAAAGCATAACTTGATGTTGACTTCATATCATCTTACTTAACCATTAAAATCTATATCTGTGTACTTAATTGCTTCAAGATCATTAACCTTCCTGTACACTAGTATATAATCCTTGATATATTTAAAGTACCTTATTACCTTTTTAATAGCAATCCAATGTTTATCTTCCAAATTAGATACATACCTATCAAGAACACTCATAACAAAAGATAGATTAGGCATAATACAAATTTAAGCACATATTAGACTTCTTATAGCATTGTAATATGGTCTATCTTTCATCAATCTTTTATAAATTTTATTCTTAGTACATTAGTCTCTACTAAATTTATTACTTTTAGAAATAGAAACATCTCTAGGTTTGCATTTATCTATATTGAATCTTTTAAGAACACAATTGATGTAAGCATTTTTAAAACTCCCACCAAGTATTAAGAAGCAAATTAATATCATTACTAGCACGTAACATATCATCTACATACAGAATAAGAATAATGAAATGATTCCTATTCACCTTAAAGTATGTGTATTGATCAACCTTATTTTAATAAAACCTATAGAAGATATGATTTTTTGAAATTTTAAATACCATTACCTAGATATTTGTTTAATACTATAGATTGATATTTTCAACTTGTATACAAAATGTGTATTTCCACTTTCAACAAAACCTTTTAATTGTTGCATATAGACTTCCTCACATAAATCTCTATTCAAAAAAGTAGTTTTCACATCCATCTAATGGAATTTTAGATCATAATGAGCCACTAAGGCCATAATAATCCTTAAGGAATCTTTAAAAATATAAGTGAAAAAACCTCTTTGAAGCCTTTCTCTTCTTTCTCTGTATGCTCTTTTACTATTTATTTTTCCTTGAATTGCTCAATATTACCTATCAAATCCTTTTTAGTCTTAAATATCCATTTGTAACTAATAGGTTTAAAACCATTTGGAATTTCAACTAATTCCCACACTTTATTAGAATACATGATTGAATCTTGTCATGTCCTATCTTTATCCATTTACTAGCTGATTCGTGAGAAATTGGTTTATTGTAATTCACTAGATCAACAATATGTCCAATATCATAATCAACCTCACCCAAGTATACAATATAATCATTTGAGATTGTAGACCTTTTTATCCATTTAGAACATCTAACAGGAGCATTAATAAGTACAACAAGTTCTTTTAGTTAAGGCAGATTGTTCACAACACCTTCATGATATAATACATCAAGCATTTTATTAATAGGTTGATACATAACCCTTTCTTGCGTAACAAGCATAGGCAAAATAATAGATACCTCCTTTAAGATATTATCATCATTTTGAAGATCACTAGAATTACAAACATCATTTTCAAGAAACTTTACTGTCAATGACTTAACAATCTTTAGCCCAATTTTTAACATTTGGATCCACTAGAATATCAAATAAAATAACACCTAGTGGTTTTAGAATTTAATTTTGATGCCATAAAGGCATAGACTTTTACTTTAATAGGATAACCCCACACTTGAAGATAGTTTAAACTAGGTTTCTAGCCCTTAAAAAGTTTAAAAGGAGTTTTGGATGCTAATTTAGTAGGAACTTTGTTTAAGATATACATCGCAACTTTTAAGGTTTTACCTCAAAGAAAAAAAAGAAAATTAATTAGGCTTATTATGGATCTTACCATATCCATTAAAGTACGATTTCATCTTTCATCCACTCTATTTTGTTCAGGAGTCTCATGTATAATAAATTGGAAAACTGTCCTATAGTCTTGCAAATATTTGGCAAAAAGTTCCATGAGATAGCTTGTATCACTAACTCTACCATGAGACTCACCACTATGATTAGATCTCAAAATTTCAATCACTTCACCACATTGCTTTTCTACCTTAACTTTAAAGATTTTAAATTTTTCAAGAGATTGTGACTTATCATTTATAATGTAAACATAGCCATAATAGGAGAAGTCACCTATAAATGATATAAAATACTTATTCCTACATAAAATATTCTTAAAGGACTACTCATACTTATGTTAATCATCTTAGAATTTTTATTAGTTTCTCTAGTTAATTTTCTTCTAATACAATCAACACAATTATGATTAGAACTGTCAAGACATGCAATAATATTCTTTGTTATTAATGAATTAATTCTTTCCTTTCATATATGACATAGGCATCTATGCCATAAAAGAAAAGAATTTTTCTTAGATAAAGACCTTTTAACTCCAACATTCATGACATGAAGAGAATCAAACTATTTAAAATTAATATTAAATTTATACAAACCATTAGATCTTGAAAGATTACCAATAACAATAGAATTATAAAATAATTGACAAGATTCATTATTAAAACTTAAATAAACATTTGAATCCTAAAGTTTTGATGAAGAAATTAAACTCCATCTCATGGACGATATATAAAGAATATCTTTTAAAGATGAAATAAATCTTGAATCCAATTTCAATTTAATTATACCTATGTATTTCATTTGCACTCGTTCTCCATTTCCTATGCATAGATTGACTTCATCTCTACTTGGCTTTTGCTTGCTTTTAAATACCTACAAGGCATTATCAACATTGACAAATGCCCTAGAGTCAATCCACTAAGAATTAATAGGAATATATATCAAACTAAACTAAAAGAAAATAAAAACAAAATACTTACTTGATTTGTTCTTATTTGTTCTTCTTATTTTTGTTATTTTGGTACTTCTTATAAGTAAAACAATCCTTTCTTCTATAACCTATCTTCTTACAAAACTAACATTCATCTTTAGTTATTATAGGTTTAGGACCATAGTAATTATGACTGAGGTTTTTCTTTAGGATCACCCTTACCTTGAGATTTAAAAATTTTTTATTGAAAGGTTTATTACAATGTAGTTGATTGACTAAGCTCACATTCTTTCAAACTTTATGTTTCATTCTTTTTTCTTCTTAAGTACAAATGGATATCAAAATATTAACATCCTAATTTTTTTTCTATGTATTATAAGAGGTTTTCAAGTCATTAAACTTATAAGGTAAGGAATTTAAGGCATAATTAACAAGAAAAGTATCATTAATAAGGCATTCAAGCTCGTCAAGTTTGGTAGAAACTATAACCATCCATAAAATATACTCCCCAACATCATTATTACTATCATACCTTATATTAACGTACTTCTCCATCCAATGACCAACTTTGACCATATTAGAAACTATATGCCTTTCCCTAATAGATGTAGAGAAGGTTTTGGCATCATTAGTAATTAGAATAACTTGAACTAAACTCTCAGAGATTAATCTCTTTATCATCATTAAAGCCAAGCGATGGGCTTAATCCCACTTCTCATAATAAGTTTTTTGCTTAACAATTTTTGAGCAGTTAAATTAGTAAGTTTCTTAACTCTAATTGCCATATCTACATCCATCAAGGCTAAAACGAATTCTATATCCTCCTCCCATCTCTTATAATTTCCTCCAGTCAAGATTTTAATAGAAAAAGATTTATTATTTAAGAAAAAAGTATGTGGAGCTTAAAATAATAATAGCAAAAATTTAGTCAACATTATAGGTAATAAATAATATCTCATATTTCTTTTAAATATCAAGCATCTTAAAGTATTATTACAAATTTGCCTATGAGTGGAAAAAGTAATAAACTTTAAGATATCATTAAAATATCAAGCTAATATAATAATAAATAAAATTGAAAAATTCAACACATATAAGTAGAAGAATTATCAATCTACCTTTTATTATAAAAGCTCCAAGTCATCCAAGTCAACTTACATGATAACCTCCTATGGGTAGGTAATTATATGAACTAACTTAAATAATAAAAATATCTCCAATACTATAAAAGAATTTTATTGACTTGTTAAATGATCATTGTGATGACAAATATTTAATTTCATCAACTCAATTCTAAATTAGGGAAAATACATCAAAATTGCCCATAAAATATTTCACCTCTATATAAATTTTCCTAAAATGTGTTTTATTCTCAAGAAACACATAAAAATAATTTCAACAATTGTCATTAACTTTGCAAAATATTGATAAATTCATGATAAATTAAATGGAAGGAAAGCACATACACATAAAACTTAAACTATTAATAACATGCACCAAATATATGTACATATATAAAATAATTATGATATAAATATTCACATTCAATATTACACACACACACACACAACACTTGGTTCCATAAAGATTGTATAATTGCAATCCCTGCATCCAATCATGTTTTTTGAATAATCGTCATAATTGCATATATTTGAATTTCAATATATTATATACACAAAATGCCAAATATTTATATATACAAAATGATTTTCAATTTATCATATACAGAAAATAGTAGAGCACATATATAATATAATATAATATAAGTTTATATAATTCAAGGTTTCCGCAATTGGTGTGTATATATATATATATAATGAGTTTATATAACCATTATCTTTTATATAAAATGTCAAAATATAATCCAAAACACTTCTACAATTCATTTTTTTAAGAGTTTTGAAACAATTCAACTTTGCGATTTAAAATTATTATATAAACTAAGCACAACTTTTAAATGGCAAAATAGTACTTTAATTTTACAATTCTACTTTTCAATATAATTGTACATTAATAATCATTAATGAAAAATAAATTAAAAATTGTAATTAAATAAATTAGGGTTTTACTTTAATATGTTTTGATACCACATATAACAATTCATAGTTTTATAAATCACATATCAAGACTAGAATAATATTAAAACTAACAATAGTACACACCTCTTAAATATATTTGTGATTTCCAATTCTTTTGCACAAAATATTTATTTAGAGAATAGAGTCTTCCTCTCCTACACCTTTTGCCATTTACAATACTCTGATGGGGAGAATAATTGTAAATGTCTTCAATAATAATATAACTCTAGTTAAGTTCATACATCAGGACCTTAATAACAAACTCTATATTAAATAAGCTCAAATTACTTTCTTAGCATAATATATATAATATAAAATAAATATATAACTCATTGGATTACTTTATTACTTTCAGGTCTCATGTAATTGAATTGCATACCTAAGTCAATTTTATTTAAAATAAAATAAGTTCAATTAACTGCAACTAAAAAATAAGAAAATTGTTACATATTTTTCAATTTTTCCTTTAAAATTTGTAATTAAAATGCATATTTACTTTCATTTATAATAAATTCACAATTTAATTACTTTATTTTATACAAAGAGTATTATTGTCATTTGAATACATGTAAAATTTCTTTCTTTTCATTTTTCAGTTCAATTAAATAAGGTAATTATATGATAGTAAATAAGGTAATTCTATTTAATTTTTTTCTTCTCCTATTTCTTTTGAAATCGAGCAAATCCTTAAAAGGAATTATATGATACTAAACTACATTTTGGATTCCTTAAAATGATTTTAAAACAAATACAGGTACTTGCTAAGATGTCCCTAAAGGTTTGGTATTCAGGATGGTATGGTAAAATATAGGTCACTGGATGAGATTACAAAAATTTTGATAATGACTTAGTAGTCTTATCTAGTGACCTGTATTTTATTATATCACCTTAAGCGTTAAACTCCTAGCGACATATAGGTTAATTTTTTAGCAGAATAAACATTTTGACATCAATTTTTGCATCAGGATGTTAACATTAGGAAATGACTTCGTACTGACGTAACTTTCTTGAGGACTACTTCCGTATGTCATAAATGTCCTTTGCCTTCATGTCAAAAGCATACTTTGGGCATCTTATGTTTTCACATGTGAGAATGACAACTGGCATCCTTATTGACTAATATGTGTGGAGTGAGGATTAAATTCTTTTTTTTAATCATAATCTTTTCTTTATTTATATACTCTTCATTCTTATCCTAAAGCTTGCGTTTGGAACGGGAGAAGCATAGGGTGAAAGAAGGGGGAAGAAAAAAGTGGGGAGGGGCCGTACAGAGTTTCACCCATTTGGAATGGGTGATAGAAATAGGAAAAGAAGGAACTATGGGGTAGATAGTGAAAGTGGGGCCCACCACTGTATAGCATCAGACTTCTTTCCATTTTTGGAAAGAAGTGGGGAGAAGTTCAGATAGTGGGCTCATTTTTCCACCCATTGCCCTTAGAAGTCCAGTGCAGCAAGAGATCCTGCCCACTGCAATCCAGCCACCGCATCCTACCTCCTGCCGCTCGCGCCTCAAGACCTTCACAAGTGGCGCCGTGCTGCTGTTCTGCTGTATTCGAGGCTTGCTATCAACTGAAGCTTGGACGGACAGCTCCATAGCCCGAGGACATCTGTGACGGCTTCTTCCTCCACAGGCGTCGCCAGCCGTCTCCACCGTAGAGCGTCCAAGGACGCAGAGCGGATAAGGTAAAATAGGTTTAGGACTTCTACTGTTTGTCTACCATTTATTTGCCATTTTTGTATGCAGGTTATCTAGATCGGAAGCCCGTTGAAATGTTATGCCACTGGCCATCTGCGGTTCTGTCCTGTCGTTGATCTGTTGCCTTTTTGCTTCTGCTAAAACTCAGTTGCATCTGCCATGGCTTAGGTTACGGTCTATCGGGTCTAGAATCCTAAACACCGGGTCGTTGTGGGTCGACCCGGTTCAATTTTGACTTAATTTTGACTTAACCCAAGTCCAAAATTTTTTAATTTTTTTTCTTCTGCTATCTTTTTTTTTTCTGTTGGCCTTTTTTTGTAATTTTTTTCAATTTTTTTGGATATTCTTCATTCCTACCTCACTTCAAAATTGAAATATACACAATTGAATTGATTTGTTATACCATGCAGTAACCATTTAGTTGATTAACAATATTGAACTAAATTTCAGTAATTAATAATTTTTTTTAATTTTATCAGCAATCTTCATATGTGTATGTCAGTTGATTAATTATCCAAGGGTGCAATGTTCAAAAAATTTTATTTTTCAACGAGTAATTGAAGAATTTTTAAATATTATTAACACTAATTAGCATAAAGATAAACTAACTATATTTGTTAAATTTCTCCACACTTTATTCAGTGTATAATCTTATATATGTTATACATAATAATTTACGTAATTAATTATTTGTTAAATTTTCTTTCTAGCTTCATTTAATGAAAATGACAAAGAGTGTAGTTAACTTTAAATGCAAAATATTTATATACAATAGGAATAGGATATATAGTCACTTTAATTTTTTTCTATTACTATCTAATTAAAATATAATTTTTAAAAAAATTTAAAAAGAAAAGGAAATTGAAGTATGTAAAAAATAAAATTCTAATGCAAATATATTTGAGAATTATACATTAATTATCTTAGTGATTTAGTATGTATCACTTAGATGTTCATTTTGATTACATTTGGCCCTATCACCAATAAACTAATTAGATCATTGAGTAACTTGAGAAGTTAATAAGTATTAATAACGTGAAATGCTACATCCATTTCAGATAATGATAGATATTTACATTTCCTCCTTCTGTATAGAGATTCACAAATTTGGCCTTAATCTTTGTTAAGATAATGCATTGTTAATCTAGTGAAGCAACAATTTAGGATAATTGTTGAGGACTAAGAATGAAGGAATGTTGTGTTTCAATGAATAGATGTCATTGTTGTTGTTTTTCATATATTACTCTTGTTAATAGGTATTGTGTTCGAGACACGTATCCAAGCATACACTCTCAGAGGACTCGTATCTTCACAACTAGAAAGTTAAGTTCTCAGTCCCTTCTTAAGCTCATAGGTATGTTTCTAGCAACTTTATGATTCTCATTGCATATACTTGTGGATATGCAATTCTCTCTTGTGTGTTTTCTATGCAATTTCTGTTAATAATATTTAACTAGTCCATACACATTGAAGCTGATATATGTGTCTACATTTGTTTAAAACTTATTGTTTATAATATTTAATAGTTACAATTGGGAGGTATTTCACAAGTGAGTATGGAAGATAATGTGAATGATTTATATGAAGATCAGTTGGAATTAGACTAATCGCCCATTATTGAAATGATGAAAGAAAGGGATAGATTGTGTCAAATGTGTGTGGTTTAACTTGTATGGTATATTGGTTATTTTATATACCTACTAGAGTTGCAAGCCAATATTGTACCTAGAGGCATTAGTGGTGTCAAGGAAGCAAGAGACCAGATACGACAACAACTCTTGCAAAACTTGTATGATTTAGACAAAAGTCATGACATACTACGCATGCATCCTCATGCTTTCTTACGGTTATGTGAAAAGATAAGAGCAATAGGTAGAGTGAGGGATTCTACTTATTTAACTGTGGAGGAACAAGTAGCTAAGTTCTTACATATCCTAGCACAAAATGTAAAAAATAGAACTATGTCCTTTTTCTTCCAACAGTTAGGAGAGAAAATTAGTCATCACTTTCATAACATTCTATGGGCTATTGTATCTCTTAGAGATCAGTATCTTATGCAGCCTTTTGGATCAAAGGTTCCTACACAAATACTCAATAACAGTAGATTTTATCTTTATTTCAAGGTAATATAAACATTTTTTTAGGATGGAATTAATATTAGGATTGTTGTTATTTATTTGTCATGTTGTGTAGTTATACTAAAAGGAAATTATTTACAGGATTGTGTTAGAGCTCTGGATGGAACACATATAGAAGTTAAAGTTCCTAAGAAGTATGCTTCCTGCTTTTGAGGAAGACTGGATTACCCAACACAGAATGTGTTAGCAGTGTGTTCTTATGATTTGAAGTTCACATATATGTTATCTGGTTGGAAAGGAACTGGATCTAACTCTAGGGTTCTCAAACATGCTTTAGTTGAGAGAGGGGATAGATTGAGAATTCCAAGATATAAGTATCAATTTTGATATAGCTTGCACAATAATAGGTCATTGCCATAGAAATAATATGGAGTGTCTTTATGGTTATGTATTCTGACATGTATTTGTATTATTGTTGTAAATCCTACGTAAATTCTACCTAGGAGATGCAGGTTTTCCTTTAAAAGGAGGCATTCTTACACCTTATAGAGGTGTGTGATATCATTTAAAGGAGTACACTACTCGTGGACCTTAAAATGCGAAGGAATTATATAACCATTGGCATGCATCGTTGAGAAATGTAATTGAAAAGGTATTTAGGGCATTAAAAAAGAGATTTCCAATAATTGCTAATGGCACAGAACCACATTACTCCTTTAGGACCATGACAGACATTACTACTACATGTTGTATATTGCATAATTTTCTAATGGATGTTAATCCCGATCCACAATTGATGGATGAGGTCGATTGTGAACTGCTAGAAAGGATTGTAGAAGATATAGAAGATCATGAATCAAGGACCACAGAGGAAGACTATAGGCATGGGTTCATCATGAGAGAAAACCTAGCAACCTATATGTGGAGTGATTATCAGCAGAGCTTGTCATAGTCTATGTTATTTATACAATCACTCCTTGTACATTATCTCTTGATGCTTATGAATCTTGCGCTATTGATGTGGTTGTGAACTATATTTAGTATCTTACATGTATGAATTATATTTAGTGGATTGTTGCACCTCCCTTTTGTAGCATGAATTGAATATCCACTGTTGAATGCATTGATTGTGCATAGAACCTCCTTGTTGAATTGCACATAGTTTAAATAATATATGTGTGAGTTAGTTGTGACCAATTAAAGACATGCATCATGCATACTATAATCCCCCTCCAATCCTTGTACTATTAAATATTATTGGGTTGTATATTTCATTATAGATTTTGCCATGTCGAAGAATAAAAAATCTGATACTAGGGGAGAAGGATCTTCTAGGGATTTACTACGTTGGATGCCCGACATGGATGCTATGTTATTAGACTTATTACTCGAGGAGGTGCATAAAGGGAATCGACCAGATGGCATATTTATATCTATGGCTTATGCTAGTGTGGTGGCGCAGCTTAAGTAGATAATAGGTCCATTCTTTCAGAAGCAACACATCAAGAATGGATTGAAGACATTGAAGGAGAACTTCAATGAATGCTATGATCTGTTCCATAGGTGGAGTGGGATTGGTTGGAACCCATCCACCCATATGTTCGAGGCAGAACCAGAAGTGTGGAGCGAGATCTGTCAGGTAAAGATAGAATAACTCATGTACTATACATAGATGTAATACTTCGTTGCATTCTTAGTATGGATTACACCAATATCTAGTATATAATGATGTGATTGTATGTGTTTACAGGATAAACCCGAAGCCAATAGATGGAAGCGTGCTCCAATACACAACTATGACAAGTTATTAGAGCTATTCGGAAGAGATAGGGCAACGGGAGCATATGCTGAGAGTGTAGCAGACAAGTTGAGGAGATAGGAAAAAGAAAGGTTAGACCTGAATGAT
Source organism: Sindora glabra (assembly GCA_020226215.1). Taxonomy (NCBI): domain Eukaryota; kingdom Viridiplantae; phylum Streptophyta; class Magnoliopsida; order Fabales; family Fabaceae; genus Sindora; species Sindora glabra. The sequence goes on from CM035231.1 coordinate 32,323,390, forward strand.
AGCTTTGAATAGATGTTAGATTTTAATATTAATTAGGGAAATGATACCCCTAACTATGCCGACCATTTTGACTCATTTAGTCCTGAATGTGCTCCTTCTAACCACTCCCAAGAGTATCCTAACTTAAATCAATCTCAAGGTACATCATCATCAAGAGGTTCAAAGTGGAAAGTGCCCACAGTTGATTTAATTGAGAAGGGATATGAGAAGTTGAACATGGGATCAATAACTTAACTAATGTTATGAGAGATGCGATGAAAAAGCATGTCCAAATAGCCAAAAAGCATGGCCAGATAGCTAATAAGCATGCTCGGATAGCAGAAAGAGAACTCTCAATTATGGAAAGTAGTAGACCTTGCCATTATAGTGAGACAAAAGTTTGGATGGAGCTAGAGAAAATAGGAGTACCTGAGGAATATCAGTTGAAGTGTTACACCTTCCTTTATGAAAATGAAAGGGCCAAAAAGGATTTTTTTAGGGTTCTAGCTCACTTAAAATTACAGGTATTGTATTAACTTATGGTTAGTGCAGGACTTGATTAAGCCACCATATTAAGTACACACTGATGCCTTCTTTAATTTAAACATTTAATGTTATCAAATGGCAACTTAATCTAAAGAATGACATTGACCTTATTATATTCTTTGTCTTTATATTAGTAGGAAGTCAAAATATGTCTTCTGACAGTATGTACTGAGTATTTTGTTGTATCTATGTCTTTACACATATATAACGTTATTGTGAAAGCTATGTTTCATTATAATGCGACATATATTAATTGATTGAATTGATGAACAGGTATTGAGGAGAGCAACCATACTTGTTGCCACAATTGTCTATTTATGTCAGGTTGCACGAGAAGGTCACTTGGAAGCGAGAAGTTGCTTTGATATCCATTACTTTGTATGACAATAGATCTTGTATTAATCGACCAAAGTGAATCTATCTTGTTTATGTTTTGTATGTGATAATGAGATCCCGAATCATGATTTGAACATTTATGCCATGCATTAAAGCTCTTTTGTATAATATAAAGTACTATTGAATAGTTTTGATAGCTAGATAGCAATTATTAATAATAAAATTGGGTGAACCCTACACAAAAAGCTTTATATTGGACTTTTTAATTTTTTTTTCAATATCTATCTAACAAAATATAATGTGCACACTAAAAATGTAATTAAAAATTATGTAGTTATTAAAAGTTAAATACTACTACATCTTATTTTTAATTTATTTCAAATGAAAAATATTTTTATATTGGAATTAGATGAGTAAATAGTAATTATAGAATTTAGTATTAAAAGAATAAGGGCAAAAAATATAAAATCATATATTTTTTAAATAATTATATTATTTTTATATAATAATATATTTTTTTAATAATATTTTAATTTTAATTATTAAATCAAAAAATTTAATTAGTGGATTTAATTTAATTTGGTCTTCATTTCGGAAATTAAAATTGTATTTTTCAAGAATACAATTTTTTAAAATACACATTTGCATTCATATTTTACATATAAGGGTACAATAGTCATTTTACAAAAATACAACTTCTTTGTCTCCTAACTTCTTTTTTTCCAAACAAAAAAAATCACTTCACTCCTAATTTCTTTCTTTCCAAACAATACAAAAGAATTTTTTGTTTAGTCCCACTTCTCTCTCCCCCAACTTCTTTCTCTCTTAATTTCTTTCTCCTCTCACTTCTCTCTTATCCAAACAAAGGCAAAAACTCTTAAAATAGAGGTGACTTTTTCTTTAGGGAAAAATAATAAACGTTTAAATTAAGTGAGCTTTATTTCACATGGTTCGTTTAAAATTTCCAAAATAAGGAAAAAACGTGTGAATTAGGATATATTTGAATATATTTTTATTTTTATATTTTTAAAAATTATTCTCAAAAATTATTTTTAAGAACTATTTCTTGTTTTCATAAATTAGTTTTGAATTAAAGAAAAATTAAGATTAAAACGTGATTGTTATTATAAGTAAGGAAGTATTTCATTTAATTATAAAATTGACATCTAAAATAAGAAAACAAATTCAGAAAATGATTAAAAGTTATTTTTGTCTTTCGGTTTTTGAGTTATACATTTAGAAATTAATTTTTAAAAATAAATTTTGAAAATAAATTTTCAAATAGGTTGTTTTTTTGAAAAAATAAAAAAATAAAAAATATTTTTAAAATTAGAAAACAAATAGACCCTTACTTTTGTCTCTTTCTAATTGTTTTAGCATAAATTTTAGCTTATTTGTAAAAAAATTTCTTCTGAAATATGTTACAAACAATAGGGGCACAATTGAAGTTAGAAGAAATTTTTTGGAAGTTTTGAAATATAAATTATTGAAGATTTTATTAAAAATATTTTAAAATTTGGGGTGAATTTTTTAAAAATTGTGCAAAACTATAGGAATTTTTTTTTTAAAAAAAAATCCAACGTTAGCATCTCCAAAGGCAATGTAGGGGTATATAAATTAAAAAGAAATTAATATTTAACCTATCTATGTTTTCAAGTATTAAAGTTTATTTACTTATACTTTCTATCATTAACATTTTCTCCAATTATACTTTTTTTATCCAATTTTTAATAGAAATTTCCATAACATTTGAGTTCAGTGAAATCAGATGAAATCACATACAACAAAATATAATTTTTTAATATTTATATGAATTAATGTAAATAAAATATAATAATTTTATCCCCTTATTACTATAATTACAGACTTTAAAAAAGAAAAACATTTATTATAATACATGGAATGGGAAAATTGAAAATAAAATTCATATATTCCATTACTAATAATTTTATAAAGAATACAAATGCAATAATAGTATATAATATGTAGATTTGAAATAAGGAGATATAATTAATATGTTTCTTTTATTCCCCATTAAAGATTCTAAATATCAAATATTTTTATAATCAAATAATTAATAATAAATAATTAATTTTATCAAATATTTTTATAAAAATAAATAATGTTATTAAATAATCAAATCAATATATATATAATCAATAATTAATGTAATGAGGTGATTGGGGAATAATGCTAATATATTATTAGAACAATTTTTCAATGCAGATAACAAAATTTATGTTATTGGTAGTACGACATCGAGAATTCAATTTTGTGAGCCCAACTATAAAAATGATGGGTTCCGGTTCCGCAAAAGTAGGTGGTTTGGATATGTAGCTATTAATTGTATCATTTGTTGCGATACCGAACAATTCACATTAGGCGATGACTTATTCGCACCGACGTAACCTCTTCGTGAACCGCTTGCGTATGTCATAAATGTCCTCTGCCTTCGTTTCAAAAGTATGCTTTGGGTATCTAATATTTTTACGCGCGGCAGACTGCAATACCCTAGTCATCTTTCCGGGTAACCCGCCCTAATTTTTATATTTAATAAAATACTAATACTTGTTCTGCAAATGTTTTATTTACAGCTTCTATTTTATTATTATTCAATAAAATACTACTCCATTCTTTCTTTTTTATCCATTGTATTTTAAAAAAAAATATTTTTTTATTTATCACCATAAAATTTTAATAAAACATTAAATTTTTTTTCAAACTCATCTTTCTCTTTTATTAATAAACGCTTCATTATTCTATCCTTCCATCATATTTCTCTCTCTATTTTAAAATATTTTAAATTTTATGTATAAAGGGTAATATTATAAAGTTTATTAAAAATAAATAAATTAAACTACTTTCTTAATATGCATAAAATCGATTAATAGTGACAGATAAATAGTTAAACTAATTTTATCTATCACTGTAAAATTTTAATAAAACATTGAATTTTTTTTTAAAATTATTATTTTTTTCATTAATAAATATTTTATTATTTTATCCTTCCATCATATTTTTCTTTCTATTTTGAATTATTTTGAATTTTATACATAAAGAATAATATTATAAAATTTACTAAAAATAAATAAATTAAATTACTTTCTTAATATGTATAAAATCAATTAATAACCACGTATAAATAGGAATAGGTGGAATAATAGTTAAAATTTTAGGTTCCATTGACCTTTATGACCATGAAGTAGTCTTTTTATGCGATTGTGTTTTCCGTGTTCAATATAGAGGCTTTAGACAAGCCAACTTCAAGCAAATGAAAAATAGTAAAGTTAATTGATAAATTAATGTACATTTAATACATATTAAATAACTAATATAATAAAAATAAATAAACATAATATTTAATTCTTTATTTGTAAAAATAATGATGATTATATTCTTAAAATTTTATAACTATCATTATTAGTTCCTAATTTTTACTTTTATTATAATTATTTATCTTTTCATTCATTTGTAATATTAAAATAAATGAAAAATAATGAAGTTAACTGATAAATCTACTTTAGAAATGTTAAATATATGCTTAGAGGGATGTAATAGTCACCATATTTATAAAAAAAAGGCATTGATTATTGTGTTTACTCATAATTCTAAAAGCTAATTAATTTAAAGTGCCATATCATTTAATAAAACTTAATATATAACTTTTTATCAACTGACATCTTAATGATTTACTTGATGTTACCTTAAAGATTGTGCTTCTTCTTATATTTAAAATTTGAATTCAAGATCTTGTATGCGTTTGTTAAGTGAATTACCATTTATATAACTAAAAAAAGTTATAAAATTTATCAAAACGTATAGTAAATAATTATTTAGTAGTTGAAATAATGATACTTCAATTATATAAAATAGCTATAATAATTTTATTATTTTTCAAAGTATATATTTATTGTTATTAAAATAATAATTTACTCAAGATACATAAAAAAATGATATAATAGAAGAAGTACTTTAAATACATTATCAATATTTTAAAATCTAATTAAATAAAACTATATCATCATTTAAACACAAGTTCTCATTGACAAAATGACGTGAGAAGAAAATCATAAAATTCAAGTTGACAATATAAAATATTTACAATATTTTGTGGTAAAATATATATTAAGTTCAAATGAATAAAATATTATAAAAAGCTCAATTTTAATCTAATTGTATTTTTTCTGTTTAAATTTAATTAAATCACACTCTAATTATAAAACACGGAAAATATTTCATGATTTAATATGAATTTTGTATTCATCCCTTTCATTGTGTCATTGATAAAAGAGACTTAAATTTAAGCTGCAGTGTTTTTTCTTTATGAGAGGTTTAGAAGCTTAATTTGTCTCATTGGAAAGGTTTTTAAAAATCATTTTATTTATAGACCAAAATTCCATATAAAATTAAGTTTGTATCAATTTACTTCATCATTAAAAATTTGTATTAGGTTGATTCCTATAAGATTAACTCTTTATTAAATTTTACTTTCTCCGTATGGTAATTTAATAATGTAGAATTAATTTTATAAAAATCAAATTGACACAAATATTTAGTGAAAAATTAAATTGATATAAACCCAATCTTACATATATCAAAATAAAATTTTAATCTAATTTATTGATATATGTATTAAATAACTAATGCTTTAATATATTATAGTGAATGTCTCCATCAGGAGAGGCTAATTACGATTTCCTTTTTTAATTTTTGATGAAATTTTTAATGATTTATTTGTCAATTAAATTAAGTATATTAAATGAAATAAATGAATAACAACTTTTAATTACTATTGGTTGTTATATTATATTTATTATTTTCAATATAACAATTAAATGTCTTAACTTAATATTATATAAAAATAGAGCTAAATCGAACCAAGACCAAGAATCAATTAAGTGAGGTGATTTTTGGAAATATACCATTACTTGATATCGATTTGCAAAGTGCCGGGTGTTCATTTGGACCACTTGCATTTAGTTTCGGACTCATTAAATCTTTGCCATGGATTTCATATTAATACTTTTTTACCCTCGATCCTATGGTTGGTATGAAACCAACAAAACAAGGTGTGTTGCAGCAATTCCGTACTGGGCTATTGTAGTTGTACCTATTTTTTAAAATAATTCTTTCATATCCAATTTATAATTATGGACATTAATATTTTGACTGATAAATAAATAAAATACTGAGTTAAATAAAAATATCTTTCTCTTTATACAAATTTTAAAATTTCTTTTTTCTTTTTCTCTTTGCGTCACACATTTCTAAAATTCATATTTATACTTAATTTGAAAAGTACAAAATAAAATTATTATCTTATTAAATTAAATGATATATTAATTATTGGAAAAAAATTAATAAAAAATTATTGTTTATTATTTAAATGTTGCATAAAATAAAAAATTATTTTCTACTATTTAAAACTACTCATTTATATTAAAGTAAATATATATAATGCTTGATATTTTTGCTTTAAATGAAGAAAATTAATATTTATCTAAAATTTTTTAAAAATCTATATAATATATTCTTAAATACTTTATTTTAATTATTTTATTAGAGATATTATTTTTCAACAATAAAGTCTTTACTAAATTTATTGAAGAAAATATTATTATATACAATGTAATAAAATAATATCTAGACATTAATGTACTATATCTAAATAGTTTTAAATTTTTTATTTTAACTAATCAAATTTTTTAATAGAAATCATGCTATTATTATTTTTAATATAATATAATATTTTTCATTCTTTGTTTTTTTAAATTATTTAAGTTTGTATATAAAATGAAATAGTACTAGAAAATTGTTAGTAAAGAACCAACATACATATAATAAAATCTATATCTGTGTGCTTAATTGCTTCAAGATCATTAACCTTCCTGTACACTAGTATATAATCCTTGATTTATTTAAAGTGCCTTATTACCTTTTTAATAGCAATCCAATGTTTATCTTCCAAATTAGATACATACCTATCAAGAACACTCACAACAAAAGATAGATTAGGCATAATACAAATTTAAGCATATATTAGACTTCTTATAGCATTGTAATATGGTCTATCTTTCATCAATCTTTTATAAATTTTATTCTTAGTACATTAGTCTTTACTAAATTTATTACTGTTAGAAATAGAAACATCTCTAGGTTTGCATTTATCTATGTTGAATCTTTTAAGAACACAATTGATGTAAGCATTTTTTAAAACTCCCACCAAGTATTAAGAAGCAAATTAATATCATTACTAGCAAGTAACATATCATCTACATACAGAATAAGAATAACGAAATGATTCCTATTCACCTTAAAGTATGTGTATTGATCAACCTTATTTTAGTAAAACCTATAGAAGATATGATTTTATGAAATTTTAAATACCATTACCTAGATATTTATTTAAGACTATAGATTGATATTTTCAATTTGTATACAAAATGTGTATTTCCACTTTCAACAAAACCTTTTGATTGTTGCATATAGACTTCCTCACACAAATCTCTATTCAAAAAAGTAGTTTTCACATCCATCTGATGAAATTTTAGATCATAATGAGCCACTAAGGCCATAATAATCCTTAAGGAATCTTTAGAAATATAAGTGAAAAAACCTCTTTGAAGCCTTTCTCTTCTTTCTCTGTACACTCTTTTACTATTAATTTTTCCTTGAATTGCTCAATATTACCTTTCAAATCCTTTTTAGTCTTAAATATCCATTTGTAACTAATAAGTTTAAAACCATTTGGAATTTCAACTAACTCCCACACTTTATTAGAATACATGATTGAATCTTGTCATGTCCTATCTTTATCCATTTACTAGTTGATCCGTAAGAAATTGGTTTATTGTAATTCACTAGATCAACAACATGTCCAATATCATAATCAACCTCACCCAAGTATACAATACAATCATTTGAGATTGTAGACCTTTTTATCCATTTAGAACATCTAACAGGAGCATTAATAGGTATAACAAGTTCTTTTAGTTAAGGCGGATTGTTCACAACACCTTCATGATACAATACATCAAGCATTTTATTAATAGGTTGATACATAACCCTTTCTTGCATAACAAGCATAGACAAAATAATAGATACCTCCTTTAAGATACTATCATCATTTTGAAGATCACTAGAATTACAAACATCATTTTCAAGAAACTTTACTGTCAATGCCCTAACAATCTTTAGCCCAATTTGTAACATTTGGATCCACTAGAATATCAAATAAAATAACACTAGCGGTTTTAGAATTTAATTTTGATGCCATAAAGTCATAGACTTTTACTTCAATAGGATAACCCCACACTTGAAGATAGTTTAAACTAGGTTTCTAGCCCTTAAAAAGTTTAAAAGGTGTTTTGGATACTAATTTAGTAGGAACTTTGTTTAAGATATACATCGCAACTTTTAAGGTTTTACCTCAAAGAAAAAAAAAGAAAATTAATTATGCTCATTATGGATCTTACCATATCCATTAAAGTACGATTTCATCTTTCATCCACTCTATTTTGTTCAAGAGTCTCAAGTATAATAAATTGGGAAACTATACTATAGTCTTGCAAATATTTGACAAAAAGTCCCATGAGATAGCTTGTATCACTAACTCTACCATGAAACTCACCATTATGATTAGATCTCAAAATTTCAATCACTTTACCACATTGCTTTTCTACCTTAACTTTAAAGATTTTAAATTTTTCAAGAGATTGTGACTTATCATTAATAATGTAAACATAGCCATAATAGGAGAAGTCACCTATAAATGATATAAAATACTTATTCCTACATAAAATATTCTTAAAGGACCACTCATACTTATGTTAATCATCTTAGAATTTTTATTAGTTTTTCTAGTAAATTTTCTTCTAATACAATCAACACAATTATGATTAGAACTGTCAAGACATGCAATAATATTCTTTTTTATTAATGAATTAATTCTTTCCTTTCATATATGACATAGGCATCTATGCCATAAAAGAAAAGAATTTTTCTTAGATAATGACCTTTTAACTCCAACATTCATGACATGAAGAGAATCAAACTATTTAGAATTAATATTAAATTTATACAAACCATTAGATCTTGAAAGATTACCACTAACAATAGAATTATAAAATAACTGACAAGATCCATTATTAAAACTTAAATAAACATTTGAATCCTAAAGTTTTGATGAAGAAATTAAACTCCATCTCATGGACGATATATAAAGAGTATCTTTTAAAGATGAAATAAATCTTGAATCCAATTTTAATTTAATTATACCTATGTATTTCATTTGCACTCGTTCTCCATTTCCTATGCATAGACTGACTTCATCTCTACTTGGCTTTTGCTTGCTTTTAAATACCTACAAGGTATTATCAACATTGACAAATGCCCTAGAGTCAATCCACTAAGAATTAAAAGGAATATCTATGAAACTAGACAAAAAGAAAATAAAAACAAAATAATTACTTGATTTGTTCTTATTTTTTTTTCTTATTTTTTGTTATTTAGATACTTCTTATAAGTAAAACAATCCTTTCTTCTATAACCTATCTTCTTACAAAATTAACATTCATCTTTAGTTATTATAAGTTTAGGACCATAGTAATTATGACTGAGGTTTTTTTTAGGATCACCCTTACCTCGAGATCTAAAATTTTTTTTATTAAAAGGTTTATTACAATGTAGTTGATTGACTAAGCTCACATTCTTTCAAACTTTATGTTTCATTCTTTTTTCTTCTTAAGTACAAATGGATATCAAAATATTAACATCCTAATTTTTTTTCTATGTATTATAAGAGGTTTTCAAGTCATTAAACTTATAAGGTAAGGAATTTAAGGCATAATTAACAAGAAAAGTATCATTAATAAGGCATTCAAGCTCGTCAAGTTTGGTAGAAACTATAACCATCCATAAAATATACTCCCCAACATCATTATTACTATCATACCTTATATTAACGTACTTCTCCATCCAATGACCAACTTTGACCATATTAGAAACTATATGCCTTTCCCTAATAGATGTAGAGAAGGTTTTGGCATCATTAGTAATTAGAATAACTTGAACTAAACTCTCAGAGATTAATCTCTTTATCATCATTAAAGCCAAGCGATGGGCTTAATCCCACTTCTCATAATAAGTTTTTTGCTTAACAATTTTTGAGCAGTTAAATTAGTAAGTTTCTTAACTCTAATTGCCATATCTACATCCATCAAGGCTAAAACGAATTCTATATCCTCCTCCCATCTCTTATAATTTCCTCCAGTCAAGATTTTAATAGAAAAAGATTTATTATTTAAGAAAAAAGTATGTGGAGCTTAAAATAATAATAGCAAAAATTTAGTCAACATTATAGGTAATAAATAATATCTCATATTTCTTTTAAATATCAAGCATCTTAAAGTATTATTACAAATTTGCCTATGAGTGGAAAAAGTAATAAACTTTAAGATATCATTAAAATATCAAGCTAATATAATAATAAATAAAATTGAAAAATTCAACACATATAAGTAGAAGAATTATCAATCTACCTTTTATTATAAAAGCTCCAAGTCATCCAAGTCAACTTACATGATAACCTCCTATGGGTAGGTAATTATATGAACTAACTTAAATAATAAAAATATCTCCAATACTATAAAAGAATTTTATTGACTTGTTAAATGATCATTGTTATGACAAATATTTAATTTCATCAACTCAATTCTAAATTAGGGAAAATACATCAAAATTGCCCATAAAATATTTCACCTCTATATAAATTTTCCTAAAATGTGTTTTATTCTCAAGAAACACATAAAAATAATTTCAACAATTGTCATTAACTTTGCAAAATATTGATAAATTCATGATAAATTAAATGGAAGGAAAGCACATACACATAAAACTTAAACTATTAATAACATGCACCAAATATATGTACATATATAAAATAATTATGATATAAATATTCACATTCAATATTACACACACACACACACAACACTTGGTTCCATAAAGATTGTATAATTGCAATCCCTGCATCCAATCATGTTTTTTGAATAATCGTCATAATTGCATATATTTGAATTTCAATATATTATATACACAAAATGCCAAATATTTATATATACAAAATGATTTTCAATTTATCATATACAGAAAATAGTAGAGCACATATATAATATAATATAATATAAGTTTATATAATTCAAGGTTTCCGCAATTGGTGTGTATATATATATATATATATATATATATATATATATATATATATATATATATATATATATATATATATATATATATAATGAGTTTATATAACCATTATCTTTTATATAAAATGTCAAAATATAATCCAAAACACTTCTACAATTCATTTTTTTAAGAGTTTTGAAACAATTCAACTTTGCGATTTAAAATTATTATATAAACTAAGCACAACTTTTAAATGGCAAAATAGTACTTTAATTTTACAATTCTACTTTTCAATATAATTGTACATTAATAATCATTAATGAAAAATAAATTAAAAATTGTAATTAAATAAATTAGGGTTTTACTTTAATATGTTTTGATACCACATATAACAATTCATAGTTTTATAAATCACATATCAAGACTAGAATAATATTAAAACTAACAATAGTACACACCTCTTAAATATATTTGTGATTTCCAATTCTTTTGCACAAAATATTTATTTAGAGAATAGAGTCTTCCTCTCCTACACCTTTTGCCATTTACAATACTCTGATGGGGAGAATAATTGTAAATGTCTTCAATAATAATATAACTCTAGTTAAGTTCATACATCAGGACCTTAATAACAAACTCTATATTAAATAAGCTCAAATTACTTTCTTAGCATAATATATATAATATAAAATAAATATATAACTCATTGGATTACTTTATTACTTTCAGGTCTCATGTAATTGAATTGCATACCTAAGTCAATTTTATTTAAAATAAAATAAGTTCAATTAACTGCAACTAAAAAATAAGAAAATTGTTACATATTTTTCAATTTTTCCTTTAAAATTTGTAATTAAAATGCATATTTACTTTCATTTATAATAAATTCACAATTTAATTACTTTATTTTATACAAAGAGTATTATTGTCATTTAAATACATGTAAAATTTCTTTCTTTTGATTTTTCAGTTCAATTAAATAAGGTAATTATATGATAGTAAATAAGGTAATTCTATTTAATTTTTTTCTTCTCCTATTTCTTTTGAAATCGAGCAAATCCTTAAAAGGAATTATATGATACTAAACTACATTTTGGATTCCTTAAAATGATTTTAAAACAAATACAGGTGCTTGCTAAGATGTCCCTAAAGGTTTGGTATTCAGGATGGTATGGTAAAATATAGGTCACTGGATGAGATTACAAAAATTTTGATAATGACTTAGTAGTCTTATCTAGTGACCTGTATTTTATTATATCACCTTAAGCGTTAAACTTCTAGGGACATACAGGTCAATTTTTTAGCAGAATAAACATTTTGGCATCAATTTTTGCATCAGGATGCTAACATTTGGAAATGACTTCGTACTGATGTAACCTTCTCGGGGACTGCTTGTGTATGTCATAAATGTCCTCTGCCTTCATGTCAAAAGCATACTTTGGGGATCTTTTGTTTTCACATGTGAGAATGACAACTGGCATCCTTATTGACTAATATGTGTGGAGTGAGGATTAAATTCCTTTTTTTAATCATAATCTTTTCTTTATTTATATACTCTTCATTCTTATCCTAAAGCTTGCGTTTGTAATGGGAGAAGCATAGGGCGAAAGAAGCGGGAAGAAAGAAGTGGGGAGGGGCTGTACAGAGTTTCACTCATTTGGAACGGGTGATAGAAATAGGAAAAGAAGGATCTCTGGGGTAGACAGTGAAAGTGGGGCCCACCACTATGCAACATCAGACTTCTCTCTATTTTTGGAAAGAAGTAAGGAGAAGTTCGGACAGCGGGCTCATTTTTCCACCTGTTGCCCTTAGAAGTCCAGTGCAGCAAGAGATCCCGCCCACTACAATCCAGCCACCGCCTCCCACCTCTTGCTGCTCGCACCTCAAGATCTTCGCAAGCGGCGTCATGCTGCTGTTCTGTTGCATTCGAGGCTTGCTATCAGCTGAAGCTTGGACGGACAGCTCCATGGCTCGAGGACATTCGTGATGGCTTCTTCCTCCACAGGCATCGCTAGCCGTCTCCGTCATAGAGCATTTAAGGACGCAGATCGGAGAAGGTAAAATAGGTTTAGGACCTCTACTATTTATCTACCATTTATTTGTCATTTTTGTATGCAGGTTATCTGGGTCAGAAGCTTGTTGAAATGTTATGCCACCGGCCAGCTGCGATTCTGTTCTATCGCTAATCCGCTGCCATTTTACTTCTGCTAAAACTCAATTGCATCTTCCATGGCTTAGGTTGTGGTCTGCCGAGTTTAGAATCCTAAACACCGGGTCGTTGTGGGTCGACCCGGTTCAATTTCGACTCAACTCGAGTCCAAAAATTTTTAATTTCTTTTCTTCTGCTATCTTTTTTTTTTGTTGGCCTTTTTTTTTGGATATTCTTCATTTCTACCTCCCTTCAAAATTGAAATGTACACAGTTGAGTTGATTTGTTATACTATGCAGTAGCCATTTAGTTAATTAACAATATTGAACTAAATTTTAGTAATTAATAATTTTTTTTTAATTTTATCAGCAATCTTCATATGTATATGTCAGTTGATTAATTATCCAACGGTGCAATGTTCAAAAAATTTTATTTTTCAATGATTAATTGAAGAATTTTTAAATATTATTAACACTAATTAGCATAAAGATAAACTAACTATATTTTTTAAATTTCTCCACACTTTATTCAGTGTATAATCTTATATGTGTTATACATAATAATTTGCGTAATTAATTATTTGTTAAATTTTCTTTCTAGCTTCATCTAATGAAAATGACAGAGTGTAGTTAACTTTAAATGCAAAATATTTATATACAATAGGAATGGGATATGTAGTCACTTCAATTTTTTTTCTATTGCTATCTAATTAAAATATAATTTTAAAAAAAAATTAAAAAGAAAAGGAAATAAAATTCTAAAATTGATGTATGTAAAAAATAAAATTCTAATGAAAATATATTTGAGAATTATACATTAATTATCTTAGTCATTTAGTATATATCACTTAGATGTTCATTTTGATTACATTTAGCCCTGTCACCAATAAACTAATTAGGTCATTGAGTAACTTGAGAAGTTAATAAATATTAATGATGTGAAATGCTACATCCATTTTAGATAATGATAGATATTTACATTTCCTCCTTCTGTATGGAGATTCACAAATTTGGCCTTAATCTTTGTTAAGATAATGCATTGTTAGTCTAATGAAGCAACAATTTAGGATAATTGTTGAGGACTGAGAATGAAGGAATGTTGTATTTCAATGAATAGATGTCATTGTTGTTATTTTTCATATATTACTCTTGTTAATAGGTACTGTGTTCGAGGCACATATCCAAGTATACACTCTTAGAGGACTCGTATCTTCACTACTAGAAAGTTAAGTTCTCAATCCCTTCTTAAGCTCATAGGTATGTTTCTAGCAACTTTATGATTCTCATTGCATATACTTGTGGGTATGCGATTCTCTCTTGTGTGTTTTCTATGCAATTTCTATTAATAATATTTAACTAGTCCATACACATTGAAGCGATATATGTGTCTACATTTGTTTAAAACTTATTGTTTATAATATTTAATAGTTACAATTTGGAGGTATTTCACAAGTGAGTATGGAAGATAATGTGAATGATTTATATGAAGATCAGTTGGAATTAGACCAATCGCCCATTATTGAAATGATGAAAGAAAGGGATAGATTGTGTCAAATGTGTGTGGTTTAACTTGTATGGTATATTGGTTATTTTATGTACCTATTGGAGTTGCAAGCCAATATTGTACCTAGAGGCATTAGTGGTGTCAAGGAAGCAAGAGACCAGATACGACAACAACTCTTACAAAACTTGTATGATTTAGACAAAAGTCATGACATACTACGCATGCATCCTCATGCTTTCTTACGGTTATGTGAAAAGATAAGAGCAACAGGTAGAGTGAGGGATTCTACTTATTTAACTGTGGAGGAACAAGTAGCTAAGTTCTTACATATCCTAGCACAAAATGTAAAAAATAGAACTATGTACTTTTTCTTCCAACAGTTAGGAGAGAAAATTAGTCATCACTTTCATAACATTCTACGGGCTATTGTATCTCTTAGAGATTAGTATCTTATGCAGCCTTTTGGATCAAAGGTTCCTACACAAATACTCAATAACAGTAGATTTTATCTTTATTTCAAGGTAATATAAACATTTTTTTAGGATGGAATTAATATTAGGATTGTTGTTGTTTATTTGTCATGTTGTGTAGTTATACTAAAAGGAAATTATTTACAGGATTGTGTTAGAGCTCTGGATGGAACACATATAGAAGTTAAAGTTCCTAAGAAGTATGCTTCCTGCTTTTGAGGAAGATTGGATTACCCAACACAGAATGTGTTAGCAGTGTGTTCTTGTGATTTGAAGTTCACATATATGTTGTCTGGTTGGAAAGGAACTGGATCTAACTCTAGGGTTCTCAAACATGCTTTAGTTGAGAGAGGGGATAGATTGAGAATTCCAAGATATAAGTATCAATTTTGATATAGCTTGCACAATAATAGGTCATTGCCATAGAAAAAATATGGAGTGTCTTTATGGTTATGTATTCTGACATGTATTTGTATTATTATTGTAAATCCTACGTAAATTCTACCTAGAAGATGCAGGTTTTCCTTTAAAAGGAGGCATTCTTACACCTTATAGAGGTGTGCGATATCATTTAAAGGAGTACACTACTCGTGGACCTTAAAATGCAAAGGAATTATATAACCATTGGCATGCATCGTTGAGAAATGTAATTGAAAGGGTATTTAGGGCATTAAAAAAGAGATTTCCAATAATTGCTAGTGGCACAGAACCACATTACTCCTTTAGGACCATGATAGACATTACTACTACATGTTGTATATTGCATAATTTTCTAATGGATGTTAATCCCAATCCACAATTGATGGATGAGGTCGATTGTGAACTGCTAGAAAGGACTGTAGAAGATATAGAAGATCATGAATCAAGGACCACAGAGGAAGACTATAGGCATGGGTTCATCATGAGAGAAAACCTAGGAGCCTATATGTGGAGTGATTATCAGCAGAGCTTGTCATAGTCTATGTTATTTATACAATCACTCCTTGTACATTATCTCTTGATGCTTATGAATCCTGCGCTATTGATGTGGTTGTGAACTATATTTAGTATCTTACATGTATGAATTAT
The DNA here is from genome assembly GCA_020226215.1 of Sindora glabra. Taxonomy (NCBI): domain Eukaryota; kingdom Viridiplantae; phylum Streptophyta; class Magnoliopsida; order Fabales; family Fabaceae; genus Sindora; species Sindora glabra. The sequence continues at coordinate 32,339,626 of CM035231.1, forward strand.
ATTTAGTGGATTGTTGCACCTCCCTTTTGTAGCATGAATTGAATATCCACTATTGAATGCATTGATTGTGAATAGAACCTCCTTGTTGAATTGCACATAGTTTAAATAATATATGTGAGTTAGTTGTGACCAATTAAAGACATGCATCATGCATACTATAATCCCCCTCCAATCCTTGTACTATTAAATATTATTGGGTTGTATATTTCATTATAGATTTTGCCATGCCGAAGAATAAAAAATCTGATGCTAGGGGAGAAGGATCTTCTAGGGATTTACTACGTTGGACGCCCAACATGGATGCTATGTTATTAGACTTATTACTCGAGAAGGTGCATAAAGGGAATCGACCAGATGGCATATTTATATCTATGGCTTATGCTAGTGTGGTGGCGCAGCTTAAGTAGATAATAGGTCCATTCTTTCAGAAGCAACACATCAAGAATGGATTGAAGACATTGAAGGAGAACTTCAATGAATGCTATGATCTGTTCCATAGGTGGGGTGGGATTGGTTGGAACCCATCCACCCATATGTTCGAGGCAGAACCAGAAGTGTGGAGCGAGATCTGTCAGGTAAAGATAGAATAACTCATGTACTATACATAGATGTAATACTTCGTTGCATTCTTAGTATGGATTACACCAATATCTAGTATATAATGATGTGATTGTATGTGTTTACAGGATAAACCCGAAGCCAATAGATGGAAGCGTGCTCCAATACACAACTATGACAAGTTATTAGAGCTATTCGGAAGAGATAGGGCAACGGGAGCATATGCTGAGAGTGTAGCAGACAAGTTGAGGAGATGGGAAAAAGAAAGGTTAGACCTGAATGATAGCTTTGAACAGATGTTAGATTTTAATATTAATTAGGGAAATGATACCCCTAACTATGCCGACCATTTTGACTCATTTAGTCTTGAATGTGCTCCTTCTAACCACTCCCAAGAGTATCCTAACTTAAATCAATCTCAAGGTACATCATCATCAAGAGGTTCAAAGTGGAAAGTGCCCACAGTTGATTTAATTGAGAAGGGATATGAGAAGTTGAACATGGGGATCAATAACTTAACTAATGTTATGAGAGATGCGATGAAAAAGCATGTCCAAATAGCCGAAAAGCATGGCCAGATAGCTGAAAAGCATGCTCGGATAGTAGAAAGACAACTCTCAATTATGGAAAGTAGTAGACCTTGCCATTATAGTAAGACAAAAGTTTGGATGGAGCTAGAGAAAATAGGAGTACCTGAGGAATATCAGTTGAAGTGTTACACCTTCCTTTATGAAAATGAAAGGGCTAAAAAGTATTTTTTTAGGGTTCTAGCTCACTTAAAATTACAAGTATTGTATTAACTTATGGTTAGTGCAGGACTTGGTTAAGCCACCATATTAAGTACACACTGATGCCTTCTTTAATTTAAACATTTAATGTTATCAAATGGCAACTTAATCTAAAGAATGACATTGACCTTATTATATTCTTTGTCTTTATATTAGTAGAAAGTCAAAATATGTCTTCTGACAGTATGTACTGAGTATTTTGTTGTATCTATGTCTTTACACATATATAACGTTATTGTGAAAGCTATGTTTCATTGTAATGCGACATATATTAATTGATTGAATCGATGAACAGGTATTGAGGAGAGCAACCATACTTGTTGCAACAATTGTCTATTTATGTCAGGTTGCACGAGAAGGTCACTTGGAAGCGAGAAGTTGCTTTGATATCCATTGCTTTGTATGACAATAGATCTTGTATTAATCGACCAAAGTGAATCTATCTTGTTTATGTTTTGTATGTGATAATGAGATCCCAAATCATGATTTGAACATTTATACCATGCATTAAAGCTCTTTTGTATAATATAATGTACTATTGAATAGTTTTGATAGCTAGATAGCAGTTATTAATAATAAAATTGGGTGGACCCCACACAAAAAGCTTTATATTAGACTTTTAAATTTTTTTTTTCAATATGTATTGAACAACATTTATTGTGCACACTAAAAATATAATTAAAAATTATGTAGTTATTGAAAGTTAAATACTACTACATCTTATTTTTAATTTATTTCAAATGAAAAATATTTTTATATTGGAATTAGATGAGTAAATAGTAATTATAGAATTTAGTATTAAAAGAATAAGGGCAAAAATATAAAATCATATATTTTTTTAAATAATTATATTATTTTTATATAATAATATATTTTTTAATGATATTTTAATTTTAATTATTAAATAAAAAAATTTAATTAATGGATTTAATTTAATTTGGTCTTCATTTTGGAAATTAAAATTGTATTTTTCAAGAATACAATTTTTTAAAATACACATTTGCATTCATATTTTACATATAAGGGTACAATAGTTATTTTACAAAAATACAATTTCTTTCTCTCCTAATTTCTCCCTTTCCAAACAAAAGAAATCACTTCTCTGTTAATTTCTTTCTCTCCTAACTTCTTCCTTTCCAAACAACACAAAAGAATTTCTTCTTTACTCCCACTTCTCTCTCCCCTAACTTCTTTCTCTCTTAATTTCTTTCTCCTCTCACTTCTCTCCTATCCAAACAAAGGCAAAAACTCTTAAAATAAAGGTAACTTTTTCTTTCGGGAAAAATAATAAACGTTTAAATTAAGTGAGCTTTATTTCACATGGTTTGTTTAAAATTTCCAAAATTAGGAAAAAAACATGTGAATTAGGTTATATTTGAATATATTTCTATTTTTATATTTTTAAAAATTGTTCTCAAAAATTATTTTTAAGAACTATTTCTTGTTTTCAAAAATTAGTTTTGAATTAAAGAAAAATTAAGATTAAAACATGATTGTTATTATAAGTAAGGAAGTATTTCATTTAATTATAAAATTGATATCTAAAATAAGAAAACAAATTCAAAAAATAATTAAAAGTTATTTTTGTCTTTCGGTTTTTGAGTTATATATTTAGAAATTAATTTTTAAAAATAAATTTTGAAAATGAATTTTCAAATAGGTTGTTTTTTTGAAAAAATAAAAAAATAAAAAAATATTTTTAAAATTAGAAAACAAATAGACCCTTACTTTTGTCTCTTTCTAATTGTTTTAGCATAAATTTTAGCTTATTTGTAAAAAAATTTCTTCTGAAATATGTTACAAACAATAGGGGCACAATTGAAGTTAGAAGAAATTTTTTGGAAGTTTTGAAATATAAATTATTGAAGATTTTATTAAAAATATTTTAAAATTTGGGGTGAATTTTTCAAAAATTGTGCAAAACTGTCCAACTTTAGCATCTCCAAAGGCAATGTAGGGGTATATAAATTAAAAAAAAAATTTATATTTAACCTATCTATGTTTTCAAGTATTAAAGTTTATTTACTTATACTTTCTATCATTAACATTTTCTCCAATTATACTTTTTTTATCCAATTTTTAATAGAAAATTCCATAACATTTGAGTTCAGTGAAATCAGATGAAATTACATACAACAAAATATAATTTTTTAATATTTATATGAATCAATGTAAATAAAATATAATAATTTTATCCCCTTATTACTATAATTACAGACCTTAAAAAAGAAAAACATTTATTATAATACATGGAATGGGAAAATTGAAAATAAAATTCATATATTCCATTACTAATAATTTTATAAAGAATACAAATGCAATAATAGTATATAATATGTAGATTTGAAATAAGGAGATATAATTAATATGTTTCTTTTATTCCCCATTAAAGATTCTAAATATCAATTCATATAATAGGATGGGTTCCGGTTCCGCAAAATTTTTCAATGCAGATAACAAAATTTATGTTATTGGTAGTACGACATCGAGAATTCAATTTTGTGAGCCCAACTATAAAAATGATGGGTTCCGGTTCCGCAGAAGTGGGTGGTTTAGATATGTAGCTGTTAATTGTATCATTTCTTGCGATACCGAACAATTAACTCTCAAATATAAACAATTGAAGTTAGAAGAAATTTTTTGGAAGTATTGAAATATAAATTATTGAAGATTTTATTAAAAATATTTCAAAATTTGGGGTGAATTTTTTAAAAATTGTGCAAAACTGTAGGATTTTTTTTTTTTAAAAAAAATCCAACTTTAGCATCTCCAAAGGCAATGTAGGGGTATATAAATTAGAAAAAAATTTATATTTAACCTATCTATGTTTTCAAGTATTAAAGTTTATTTACTTATACTTTCTATCATTAACATTTTCTCCAATTATACTTTTTTTATCCAATATTTAATAGAAAATTCCATAATATCTGAATTCAGTGAAATCAGATGAAATTACATGCAACAAAATATAATTTTTTAATATTTATATGAATTAATGTAAAAAAAATATAATAATTTTATCCCCTTATTACTATAATTACAGACCTTAAGAAAGAAAAACATTTATTATAATACATGGAATGGGAAAATTGAAAATAAAATTCATATATTCCATTACTAATAATTTTATAAAGAATACAAATGCAATAATAGTATATAATATGTAGATTTGAAATAAGGAGATATAATTAATATGTTTTTTGTACTCCCATCAAATATTCTAAATATCAATTCACATAAATGTGAACAAATTATACTTTGCTCTCCTATAATTTCATTTGAGTTTACTTAAGTCACTTGATAGGGAATTTTCTATTGATAAAGTGGACACATTATTAATATTAGAAAGTATATATAAGTATAATTTGACATTTAAAAACACAAGTAAATTAAATAAATATTGGTAAAACTACTTGTGAATAAGACATAATTTTTCTTAAATTATTAAATAAATACCGAACAATTAACTCTCAAATAATTTTGACGTCAATTTTGCACCAGGATGCTAACATTTCACATTAGGAGATGACTTATTCGCACCGACGTAACCTCTTCGTGAACCGCTTGCGTATGTCATAAATGTCCTCTGCCTTCGTTTCAAAAGTATGCTTTGGGTATCTAATATTTTTACGCGCGGCAGACTGCTATACCCTAGTCATCTTTCCGGGTAACCCGCCCTAATTTTTATATTTAATAAAATACTAACACTTATTCTGCAAATGTTTTATTTACAGCTTCTATTTTATTATTATTCAATAAAATACTACTCCATTCTTTCTTTTTTATCTATTGTATTTTAAAATAAATTTATTTTTTTATTTATCACCGTAAAATTTTAATAAAGCATTAAATTTTTTTTTCAAACTTATCTTTCTCTTTTATTAATAAATGTTTCATTATTCTATCCTTCCATTATATTTCTCTCTTTATTTTGAACTATTTTAAATTTTGCGTATAAAGGGTAATATTGTAAAGTTTATTAAAAATAAATAAATCAAACTACTTTCTTAATATACATAAAATTGATTAATAGTGATAGATAAATAATCATTAGATAAAATCGATTAATAGTTATAGATAAATAGTCACAAAATTAGACAATATTTATAATAAATCAAATATGGCATGACTTCAGTAGGATGTTATTTTGTGGCTTGAAAATTTAAATCGTCTCGTAGATATTACCGGTAGGTATAGTTTGGGAAGACAGTGGCTGTGGGGTGGTTGAAGATTGTCCAATCATTCAGTTCAAGCTACCCTCTTGTTTAAACAAAGGACAACAGCAAAAGTCAAATTTCAATGCTAATAATTACAACCAAAACACATCCAAAGGCATGAAACCATTGTCCTAATTCTTAGCAAAGTGTGAGCAGAAGTCAAATATCTTTAACAACCATATGGCAGCTGTCTTGTATTACGTCCTAATTTAGCTGCTTTGCATTTTAGCCCTTTAATAAACATTCTTCAAATGACCACCATAAATTCATTAGAATAGAAATTTAAACTATAAAATAGCCCTGAACTTCAAACTTGGACTTTGCATCTACAAGTAAAAAAGATTGGTTAGATATTTTAAATTATGAAAATACCTTGAATTCTCTCACAATAATCACAACCGGAGCGAATTTATAAGTCAATGAAGTGATCCATAGTAAAATTCAGCTCATCCAAATCTGAAACAAGACATAATCAGAGTGAGCAGAACCATTTAATAGAATTGTGGAGGACGCCAGAAACTGTAAACACCTTTGCAACTTTTAACTCCATGACTGGGATCTTTTTTGAGCTAGGATATATTGAATGTTGAAGAATTGCAACAGCATTGCACACTCGATTTGATTGAGTTGGAGTAAGATTTGGCGGCGAAAGAACAGGGTATATTGAGACTATTTCCTGCAGGCAAAATTAGAATCATAGTAAGGATAGGCCATACTATCAGCATTTAAATTGAATGGCTTATTTTGTTCCCCGTGCAATTAGATAAATTGACAAATTATATGTGCAATATTATTTTGATATAATAAACGACAGACAGACATTAATATGGACCTTTCTCTTTCTAACAGAGAAACGAAGCGGTCATTTTCTGCCCTTCTTTTTCTGGTTCTTCCCTTAATCATGACGACCAACTTAAAAATCAGCTGAACAATTATGTTGGTTTGGGTAATTGATTTGATATATGTATGGATGTATGTATGTATGTATGTATGTATATTAACCAAAGCATTCCAATCCTACGTTGAAGATGAGGTTTGAAACTTTGAGTTGGTAAAGTTGATTAGACTGACAGTTTATTCTCTGCCGCATATTACAAAATACTTAATATTGAAAAAAACATATTTCAAAATATTAGAATATCAAATTTTAATTAAACCAAATGCTCATAATTAAACAACAAAACATTTTGATTTGATTTCTAGATATATAAAACTTCATATTAAAATAATACTAAGAGTTTATTTCACATAAATAACTAATAAATTAATAAATAATTGACACGTTAATTATTTTTATTTTTTTTTATTTGTTACAATTAATTAATTTTATATATATTAAAAAAATAATTTAATTTATTTATTCTTAATAGACTTTTCAAAACTATTCTTTAATTTTTTATTATACAGAAAACTTCAGATATAATTAAAAATAGAAAAAGAAATATAATAAAATAAATATATTGAAACATTTCAAGGAGAATAATAAAGTATTTATTAGTAGAATAGAAGGATAAAATTAAAAAAATATATTTAATACTTTATTAAAATTTTAAAATAATAAATAAAAAGAAATAAATTTTTTTCTTAAAATATGACAAATAAAAAGAAATGAATGGAATATATATATATGGGGTGGATTTTATAGTGTCTTAAAAGTTTTAAAATTTGAAGTAATGTAGCAATCTTAATTTAAATTATTTGATCACATCGTTAAAAAATGAATAGTTGTAATTAAATAATTTTAAATTTAGCGGTTTCAAAACTTGCTATATGACCTTGAGTTTTGAAATTCTATTGATACCATACCAGGCACGATTTATGAGACATTTTAAATGAGAGAAATCAATTATGATTATCAAATCCTATATTGATAGTCAAGATTAAAATATAATTCAAAATTATATGAACATTTAAAAAAAGTAAGATAATTACTTAAAAATCACATAAATTTATAATTTAATTGTAATCCTCCAATTTAAATTTGAAAATCATGGTTCACTCTTTTTATCCAAACATAAAATCTCTAATATATATGACCAAAAAGGTTCTCTAATTTTATTGGTGAGAACCAATGGCACGATAGAACGGATACTAAATATTTGTTTATCTCTCATTTGAAATTAAAACAAAAAAAATGATAATTTAACATATATGAAATTGACTTGAATTTATATGTAAAATTATTTATAAAGATAGTTAACTTCCATATTCATATATGGAGGTTAATAATTTTCACTTTTTCATTTAGATAAGAAAATTGTGTTTTTAACTCAAAGATCATAAAATAATGAATGATATTATAATTAATTTAAGTCAACTCCATTCATTTTTATTCATATTTATAATAAATACACTTATTAGTTAAAATAATTAGTACTGGTAATAAATTATTTAGAATAATTTTTACTATTTTATTATATTTAAATTAGCTGCAAAATTCTTTTGTTCAAATCAAAGAATAATGGTTGCTAGCCTTCACAATTCCTTTATTTATATGTCTAGTTTTAAATAAATTAAATTTTATTTTTATTTTAAATTCAAAACAATAAATTAGAGATTACCATAAGGGGTCAGGTGCAATCGAATTTGTAAAATCGTGAAGCACCAAAAGATTCTCTAGCATACTAAATAGGATAATTATTACTTCATTCGTTCTTTTTTATCTGTTGCATTTTAAAAAAAAATTTGTTCCTTTTTGTCTATTACTTTAGAATTTAATAAAGTATTAAATATTCTTTTTTCAAATTTATCCTTCTTTTTCATTAATAAATATTTTATTTTTCTATACTATTAGTTAACTTGCATTTATTTCTTTACATTTTTCTCTTTATTTTTAACTATCTTGAATTTTATGCATAAAGGTAATATTGTAAAGTTTATTAAAAATAAATAAATTCAACTACTTTCTTAATATATGTTTAAATCGGTTAATGATGACAGATAAATAGGAACGAAGGGAGTATTAAGGAAGATTTAATTTCATGGTCAAGAAGAATAATAACGATGTTATTCAAAATTTATAATCAATTAAACCAAGTCACTCAGACTAGTATGAGTTCAAATTTGATTATTATTAGTTTTTCTTTTTTCCTTTTTACACCGTTTGTAACTGCAAATAGAAAAATAAATTAAACTTTTTAGAGTATGTACGATGAATAATATCAAAAATTTCGCATCTTTTATTATGGTTTATTATAAAATTAAATTGTTTAATACAAAGTCTTATCTTTGTTTTTTTTTTAATATAAACTTGCAATCTTATACCAAGTATACAAAGACAAGAACGGTTGAGACAGCGAACTTACCAGCCTAATCAATTCAATAATTGACCATTGTTTACACTTATAAGATACGTAGGGGATTGTTAAATGTGAATGCTAGTTACTTCCATTTTTTCAATTGAATAACAAATATGTTATTAATTTAAGGATAATTTTAACATATTTATATTAAAAGTTTGAATATGGATACTAAAAATACTTGTCTTTATGTCATTATACTTAACATTAAATTAAAATTTTATTTAGATTTACAATGGATATGATAGGAAATTAACTTATGAAAATGGCAACATGGTAATTTTTTTTATTTTACTCATATATTTTAACTTATTTCTATATTTTTATATTTAGCAATAACTTCAAATAAGCTTTCGTATTGACTATCAATATTGAGCCAATATCATTGGATTGATAATTATTTGTATAATAATTTATTGGATCATAAAATATGTTCCATAACTAATACATAATCTGTATTGAACCAAAATTATAAATGATAGATATATAACATATTAGAGGAAAAAAATTACAACAAAAAATTTTATCCATGAAATTTATTGTAAAAATAATCCAAATAAGTCATGACATAATTATATACAAGATGAAGAATACCACCACAATCTTGCATTTAATTATTTGCACTTACACTATGTTATTGGTAGTACAGCATTGAGAATTCAATTTGTGAGCCCTACTATAAAAATGATGGGTTCCGGTTCCGCAAAAGTGGGTGGTCTAGATATGTAGCTATTAATTGTATCATTTGTTGCGATACCGAACAATTAACTCTCAAATAATTTTGACGTCAATTTTGCACCAGGATGCTGACATTTCAACATTAGGCGATGACTTATTCGCACCGACGTAACCTCTTCGTGAACCGCTTGCGAATGTCATAAATGTCCTCTGCCTTCGTTTCAAAAGTATGCTTTGGGTATCTAATATTTTTACGCGCGGCAGACTGCAATACCCTAGTCATCTTTCCGGGTAACCCCCTAATTTTTATATTTAATAAAATACTAATACTTATTCTGCAAATGTTTTATTTACAGCTTCTATTTTATTATTATTCAATAAAATACTACTCCATTCTTTTCTTTTTTACCTGTTGTATTTTTAAAAAATATTTTTTTTATTTATCACTGTAAAATTTTAATAAGCATTAATTTTTTTTGTCAAACTTATCTTTCTCTTTCATTAATAAATGATTCATTATTCTATCCTTCCATCATATTTCTCTCTCTATTTTGAACTATTTTAAATTTTATGTATAAAGGGTAATATTGTAAAATTTATTAAAATAAATAAATTAAATTACTTTCTTAATATGCATAAAATCGATTAATAGTAGCAGATAAATAGTTAACTAATTTTATCTGTCACTGTAAAATTTTAATAAAGCATTGAATATTTTTTAAATTTATCATTCTTTTTCATTAATAAATATTTTATTATTTTATCCTTCCCTCATGTTTTCTTTCTATTTTGAATTATTTGAATTTTATGCATAAAGAATAATATTGTAAAATTTACTAAAAATAAATAAATTAAATTACTTTCTTAATATGCATAAAATCAATTAATAACCACGTATAATAGGAATAGGTGGAATAATAGTTAAAATTTTAGGTTCCATTGACCTTTATGACCATGAAGTAGTCTTTTTATGCGATTCTGTTTTCCGTGTTCAATATAGAGGCTTCAGACAAGCCAACTTCAAGCAAATGAAAAATAGTAAAGTTAATTGATAAATTAATGTAAATTTAATACATATTAAATAACTAATACAATAAAAATAAATAAACATTATATTTAATTCTTTATTTGCAAAAATAATGATGATTATATTTTTTAAATTTTATAACTATCATTATTAGTTCCTAATTTTACTTTTATTATAATTATTTATCTTTTCATTCATTTGTAATATTAAAATAAATGAAAAATAATGAAGTTAACTGATAAATCTACTTTAGAAATGTTAAATATATGCTTAGAGGGATATAATAGTCACCATAATTATAAAAAAGGCATTGATTATTGTGTTTACTCATAATTCTAAAAGCTAATTAATTTAAAGTGTCATATCATTTAATAAAACTTAATATATAACTTTCTATCAACTGATATCTTAATGATGTACTCGATGTTACCTTAAAGATTGTGCTTCTTCTTATATTTAAAATTTGAATTCAAGATCTTGTATGCATTTGTTAAGTGAATTACCATTTATATAATTAAAAAAAGTTATAAAATTTATCATAACGTATAGTAAATAATTATTTAGTAGTTGAAATGATGATACTTCAATTATATAAAATAGCTATAATAATTTTATTATTATTCAAATTATATATTTATTGTTATTAAAATAATAATTTACTCAAGATACATAAAAAATTGATATAATAGAAGAAGTACTTTAAATACATTATCAATATTTTAAAATCTAATTAAATAAAACTATATCATCATTTAAACACAAGTTCTCATTGACAAAATGATGTGAGAAGAAAATCATAAAATTCAAGTTGACGATATAAAATATTTACAATATTTTGTGGTAAAATATATATTAAGTTCAAATGAATAAAATATTATAAAAAGCTCAATTTTAATCTAAGTGTATTTTTTCTGTTTAAATTTAATTAAATCACACTCTAATTATAAAACACGGAAAATATTTCATGATTTAATATGAATTTTGTATTCATCCCTTTCATTATGTCATTGATAAAAGAGACTTAAATTTAAGCTGCAGTGTTTTTTCTTTATGAGAGGTTTAGAAGCTTAATTTGTCTCATTGGAAAGGTTTTTAAAAATTATTTTATTTATAGACCAAAATTCCATATAAAATTAAGTTTGTATCAATTTACTTCATCGTTAAAAATTTGTATTAGGTTGATTCCTATATGATTAACTCTTTATTAAATTTTACTTTCTCCGTGTGGTAATTTAATAATGTAGAATTAATTTTATAAAAATCAAATTGACACAAATATTTAGTGAAAAATTAATTGATATAAACCCAATCTTACATATATCAAAATAAAATTTTAATCTAATTATTGATATATGTATTAAATAACTAATGCTTTAATATATTATAGTGAATGTCTCCATCAGGAGGAGGCTAATTACGATTTCCTTTTTTAATTTTTGATGAAATTTTCAATGATTTATTTGTCAATTAAATTAATATATAAATTAAATTAAGCATATTAAATGAAATAAATGAATAACAACTTTTAATTACTATTGGGTTGTTAGATTATATTTATTATTTTCAATATAATAATTAAATGTGTTAACTTAATATTATATACAAATATAGAGCTAAATCGAAACCAAGACCAGAATCAATTAAGTGAGGTGATTTTTGGAAATATACCATTACTTGATGTCGATTGCAAAGTGCCGGGTGTTCATTTGGACCACTTGCATTTAGTTTCGGACTCATTAAATCTTTGCCATGGATTTCATATTAATACTTTTTTACCCTCGATCCTATGGTTGGTATGAAACCAACAAAACAAGGTGTGTGTTGCCGCAATTCCGTACTGGGCTATTGTAGTTGTACCTATTTTTTAAAATAATTCTTTCATATTCAAGTTATAATTATGGACATTATATTTTTGACTGATAAATAAATAAAAATACTGAGTTAAATAAAAATATCTTTCTCTTTTTTTCTTTGCGTCCACATTTCTAAAATTCATATTTGTACTTAATTTGAAAAGTACAAAATAAAATTATTATTTTATTAAATAAAATGATATATTAATTATTGGAAAAAGATTAATAAAAAATTATTGTTTATTATTTAATGTTGCATAAAATAAAAAATTATTTATACTATTTAAAACTACTCATTTATATTAAAGTAAATATATATAATACTTGATATTTTTGCTTTAAATGAAGAAAATTAATACTTATCTAAAAAATTTTAAAAATCTATATAATATATTCTTAAATACTTTATTTTAATTATTTTATTATAGATATTATTTTTCACAATAAAGTCTTCACTAAATTTATTGAAGAAAATATTATTATAAACAATGTAATAAAATAATATCTAGACATTAATGTTCTATATCTAAATAGTTTTAATTTTTTATTTTAACTAATCAAAATTTTTAATAGAAATCATGCTATTATTTTTTTTATATAATATAATATTTTTCATTCTTTATTTTTTTAAATTATTTAAGTTTGTATATAAAATGAAACAGTACTAGAAAAATTGTTAGTAAAGAACCAACATACATATAATAAAATCTATATCTGTGTACTTAATTGCTTCAAGATCATTAAACCTTCCTGTACACTAGTATATAATCCTTGATTATTTAAAGTACGTTATTACCTTTCTAATAGCAATCCATGTTTATCTTCCAAATTAGATACATACCTATTCAAGAACACTGACAACAAAGATAGATTAGGCATAATACAAATTTAAGCATATATTAGACTTCTTATAGCATTGTAATATGATCTATCTTTCATCAATCTTTTATAAATTTATTCTTAGTACATTAGTCTTTTACTAAATTATTACTTTTAGAAATAGAAACATCTCTAGGTTTGCATTTATCTAAGTTGAATCTTTTAAGAACACAATTGATGTAAGTATTTTTTAAAACTCCCACCAAAGTATCAAGAAGCAAATTAATATCATTACTAGCAAGTAACATATCATCTACATACAGAATAAGAATAATGAAATGATTCGTATTCACCTTAAAGTATGTGTATTGATCAACCTTATTTAATAAAACCTATAGAAGATATGATTTTATGAAATTTTAAATACCATTACCTAGATATTTATTTAAGACTATAGATTGATATTTTCAACTTGTATACAAAATGTGTATTCCACTTTCAACAAAACCTTTTGATTGTTGCATATAGACTTCCTTACACAAATCTCTATTCAAAAAAAGTAGTTTTCACATCCATCTGATGGAATTTTAGATCATAATGAGCCACTAAGGCCATAATAATCCTTAAGGAATCTTTAGAAATATAAGTGAAAAAACCTCTTTGAAGCCTTTCTCTTCTTTCTCTGTATAATCTTTTACTATTAATTTTCCTTGAATTGCTCAATATTACCTTTCAAATCCTTTTTAGTCTTAAATATCCATTTGTAAGTAATAAGTTTAAAACCATTTGGAATTTCAACTAACTCCCACACTTTATTAGAATACATGATTGAATCTTGTCATGTCCTATCTTTATCCATTTACTAGCTGATCCGTAAGAAATTGGTTTATTGTAATTCACTAGATCAATAACATGTCCAATATCATAATCAACCTCACCCAAGTATACAATATAATCATTTGAGATTGTAGACCTTTTTATCCATTTAGAACATCTAACAGGAGCATTAATCGGTATAACAAGTTCTTTTAGTTAAGGTAGATTGTTCACAACACCTTCATGATATAATACATCAAGCATTTTATTAATATTGATACATAACCCTTTCTTGTATAACAAGCGTAGACAAAATAATAGATACCTCCTTTAAGATATTATCATCATTTTGAAGATCACTAGAATTACAAACATCATTTTCAAGAAACTTTACTGTCAATGCCTTAACAATCTTTAGCCCAATTTGTAACATTTGATCCACTAGAATATCAAATAAAATAACACCTAGTGGTTTTAGAATTTAATTTTGATGCCATAAAGTCATAGACTTTTACTTCAATAGGATAACCCCACACTTGAAGATAGTTTAAACTAGGTTTCTAGCCCTTAAAAAGTTTAAAAGGTGTTTTGGATGCTAATTTAGTAGGAACTTGTTTAAGATATACATCGCAACTTTTAAGGTTTTACCTCAAAGAAAAAAAAGAAATTAATTATGCTCATTATGGATCTTACATATCCATTAAAGTACGATTTCATCTTTCATCCACTCTATTTTGTTCAGGAGTCTCAAGTATAATAAATTGGAAACTGTCCTATAGTCTTGCAAATATTTGGCAAAAAGTCCATGAGATAGCTTGTATCACTAACTCTACCATGAAACTCACCACTATGATTAGATCTCAAAATTTCAATCACTTTACCACATTGTTTTCTACCTTAACTTTAAAGATTTTAAATTTTTCAAGAGATTGTGACTTATCATTTATAATGTAAACATAGCCATAATCGGAGAAGTCACCTATAAATGATATAAAATACTTATTCCTACATAAAATATTCTTAAAGGACCACTCATACTTATGTTAATCATCTTAGAATTTTTATTAGTTTTCTAGTTAATTTTCTTCTAATACAATCAACACAATTATATTAGAACTGTCAAGACATGCAATAATATTCTTTTTTATTAATGAATTAATTCTTTCCTTTATATATGACATAGGCATCTATGCCATAAAAGAAAAGAATTTTTCTTAGATAAAGACCTTTTAACTCCAACATTCATGACATGAAGAGAATCAAACTATTTAAAATTAATATTAAATTTATACAAACCATTAGATCTTGAAATATTACCAATAACAATAGAATTATAAAATAACTGACAAGATCCATTATTAAAACTTAAATAAACATTTGAATCCTAAAGTTTTGATGAAGAAATTAAACTCCATCTCATGGACGATATATAAAGAGTATCTTTTAAGATGAAATAAATCTTGAATCCAATTTTAATTTAATTATACCTATGTATTTCATTTGCACTTGTTCTCCATTTCCTATGCATAGACTGACTTCATCTCTACTTGGCTTTTGCTTGCTTTTAAATACCTACAAGGTATTATCAACATTCAAATGCCCTAGAGTCAATCCACTAAGATTAATAGGAATATCTATCAAACTAGACTAAAAGAAAATAAAAACAAAATAATTACTTGATTTGTTCTTATTTTTGTTATTTAGATACTTCTTATAAGTAAAACAATCCTTTCTTCTATAACCTATCTTCTTACAAAACTAAATTCATCTTTAGTTATTATAGGTTAGGACCATAGTAATTATGACTGAGGTTTTTTTTAGGATCACCCTTACCTCGAGATCTAAAATTTTTTTATTGAAAGGTTATACAATGTAGTTGATTGACTAAGCTCACATTCTTTAAACTTTATGTTTCATTCTTTTTTCTTCTTAAGTACAAATGGATATCAAAATATTAACATCCTAATTTTTTTTCTATGTATTATAAGAGGTTTTCGTCATTAAACTTATAAGTAAGGAATTTAGGCATAATTAACAAGAAAAGTATCATTAATAGGCATTCAAGCTCGTCAAGTTTGGTAGAAACTATAACCATCCATAAAATATACTCCCCAACATCATTATTACTATCATACCTTATATTAACGTACTTCTCCATCCAATGACCAACTTTGACCATATTAGAAACTATATGCCTTTCCCTAATAGATGTAGAGAAGGTTTTGGCATCATTAGTAATTAGAATAACTTGAACTAAACTCTCAGAGATTAATCTCTTTATCATCATTAAAGCCAAGCGATGGGCTTAATCCCATTCTCATAATAAGTTTTTTGCTTAACAATTTTCAGCAGTTAAATTAGTAAGTTTCTTAACTCTAATTGCCATATCTACATCCATCAAGGCTAAAACGAATTCTATATCCTCCTCCCATCTCTTATAATTTCCTCCAGTCAAGATTTTAATAGAAAAAGATTTATTATTTAAGAAAAGTATGTGGAGCTTAAAATAATAATAGCAAAAATTTAGTCAACATTATAGGTAATAAATAATATCTCATATTTCTTTTAAATATCAAGCATCTTAAAGTATTATTACAAATTTGCCTATGAGTGGAAAAAGTAATAAACTTTAAGATATCATTAAAATATCAAGCTAATATAATAATAAATAAAATTGAAAAATTCAACACATATAAGTAGAAGAATTATCAATCTACCTTTTATTATAAAAGCTCCAAGTCATCCAAGTCAACTTACATGATAACCTCCTATGGTAGGTAATTATATGAACTAACTTAAATAATAAAAATATTCCAATACTATAAAAGAATTTTATTGACTTGTTAAATGATCATTGTGATGACAAATATTTAATTTCATCAACTCAATTCTAAATTAGGGAAAATACATCAAAATTGCCTAAAATATTTCACCTCTATATAATTTTCCTAAAATGTGTTTTTCTCGAAGAAACATATAAAAATAATTTCAACAATTGTCATTAACTTTGCAAAATATTGATAAATTCATGATAAATTAATGGAAGGAAAGCACATACACATAAAACTTAAACTATTAATAACATGCACCAAATATATGTACATATATAAAATAATTATGATATAAATATTCACATTCAATATTACACACACACACACACACAACATTCTTTCCATAAAGATTGTATAATTGCAATCCCTGCATCCAATCATGTTTTTTGAATAATCGTCATAATTGCATATATTTGAATTTCAATATATTATATACCAAAATGCCAATATTTATATATACAAAATGATTTTCAATTTATATTACAGAAAATAGTAGAGCACATATATATATATATAATTCATAATATATAATATAGTTTTATTATAATTCAAGGTTTCCGCAATTGGTGTGTATATATTATATATATATATATATTATATATATATATATATATATATATATATATATTAGATATATATATATATAATGAGTTTATATAACCTTATCTTTTATATAAAATGTCAAAATATAATCCAAAACACTTCTACAATTCATTTTTTTAAGAGTTTTGAAACAATTCAACTTTGCGATTTAAAATTATTATATAAACTAAGCACAACTTTTAAATGGCAAAATAGTACTTTAATTTTACAATTCTACTTTTCAATATAATTGTACATTAATAATCATTAATGAAAAATAAATTAAAAATTGTAATTAAATAAATTAGGGTTTTACTTTAATATGTTTTGATACCACATATAACAATTCATAGTTTTATAAATCACATATCAAGACTAGAATAATATTAAAACTAACAATAGTACACACCTCTTAAATATATTTGTGATTTCCAATTCTTTTGCACAAAATATTTATTTAGAGAATAGAGTCTTCCTCTCCTACACCTTTTGCCATTTACAATACTCTGATGGGGAGAATAATTGTAAATGTCTTCAATAATAATATAACTCTAGTTAAGTTCATACATCAGGACCTTAATAACAAACTCTATATTAAATAAGCTCAAATTACTTTCTTAGCATAATATATATAATATAAAAAAATATATAACTCATTGGATTACTTTATTACTTTCAGGTCTCATGTAATTGAATTGCATACCTAAGTCAATTTTATTTAAAATAAAATAAGTTCAATTAACTGCAACTAAAAAATAAGAAAATTGTTACATATTTTTCAATTTTTCCTTTAAAATTTGTAATTAAAATGCATATTTACTTTCATTTATAATAAATTCACAATTTAATTACTTTATTTTATACAAAGAGTATTATTGTCATTTAAATACATGTAAAATTTCTTTCTTTTGATTTTTCAGTTCAATTAAATAAGGTAATTATATGATAGTAAATAAGGTAATTCTATTTAATTTTTTTCTTCTCCTATTTCTTTTGAAATCGAGCAAATCCTTAAAAGGAATTATATGATACTAAACTACATTTTGGATTCCTTAAAATGATTTTAAAACAAATACAGGTGCTTGCTAAGATGTCCCTAAAGGTTTGGTATTCAGGATGGTATGGTAAAATATAGGTCACTGGATGAGATTACAAAAATTTTGATAATGACTTAGTAGTCTTATCTAGTGACCTGTATTTTATTATATCACCTTAAGCGTTAAACTTCTAGGGACATACAGGTCAATTTTTTAGCAGAATAAACATTTTGGCATCAATTTTTGCATCAGGATGCTAACATTTGGAAATGACTTCGTACTGATGTAACCTTCTCGGGGACTGCTTGTGTATGTCATAAATGTCCTCTGCCTTCATGTCAAAAGCATACTTTGGGGATCTTTTGTTTTCACATGTGAGAATGACAACTGGCATCCTTATTGACTAATATGTGTGGAGTGAGGATTAAATTCCTTTTTTTAATCATAATCTTTTCTTTATTTATATACTCTTCATTCTTATCCTAAAGCTTGCGTTTGTAATGGGAGAAGCATAGGGCGAAAGAAGCGGGAAGAAAGAAGTGGGGAGGGGCTGTACAGAGTTTCACTCATTTGGAACGGGTGATAGAAATAGGAAAAGAAGGATCTCTGGGGTAGACAGTGAAAGTGGGGCCCACCACTATGCAACATCAGACTTCTCTCTATTTTTGGAAAGAAGTAAGGAGAAGTTCGGACAGCGGGCTCATTTTTCCACCTGTTGCCCTTAGAAGTCCAGTGCAGCAAGAGATCCCGCCCACTACAATCCAGCCACCGCCTCCCACCTCTTGCTGCTCGCACCTCAAGATCTTCGCAAGCGGCGTCATGCTGCTGTTCTGTTGCATTCGAGGCTTGCTATCAGCTGAAGCTTGGACGGACAGCTCCATGGCTCGAGGACATTCGTGATGGCTTCTTCCTCCACAGGCATCGCTAGCCGTCTCCGTCATAGAGCATTTAAGGACGCAGATCGGAGAAGGTAAAATAGGTTTAGGACCTCTACTATTTATCTACCATTTATTTGTCATTTTTGTATGCAGGTTATCTGGGTCAGAAGCTTGTTGAAATGTTATGCCACCGGCCAGCTGCGATTCTGTTCTATCGCTAATCCGCTGCCATTTTACTTCTGCTAAAACTCAATTGCATCTTCCATGGCTTAGGTTGTGGTCTGCCGAGTTTAGAATCCTAAACACCGGGTCGTTGTGGGTCGACCCGGTTCAATTTCGACTCAACTCGAGTCCAAAAATTTTTAATTTCTTTTCTTCTGCTATCTTTTTTTTTTGTTGGCCTTTTTTTTTGGATATTCTTCATTTCTACCTCCCTTCAAAATTGAAATGTACACAGTTGAGTTGATTTGTTATACTATGCAGTAGCCATTTAGTTAATTAACAATATTGAACTAAATTTTAGTAATTAATAATTTTTTTTTAATTTTATCAGCAATCTTCATATGTATATGTCAGTTGATTAATTATCCAACGGTGCAATGTTCAAAAAATTTTATTTTTCAATGATTAATTGAAGAATTTTTAAATATTATTAACACTAATTAGCATAAAGATAAACTAACTATATTTTTTAAATTTCTCCACACTTTATTCAGTGTATAATCTTATATGTGTTATACATAATAATTTGCGTAATTAATTATTTGTTAAATTTTCTTTCTAGCTTCATCTAATGAAAATGACAGAGTGTAGTTAACTTTAAATGCAAAATATTTATATACAATAGGAATGGGATATGTAGTCACTTCAATTTTTTTTCTATTGCTATCTAATTAAAATATAATTTTAAAAAAAATTAAAAAGAAAAGGAAATAAAATTCTAAAATTGATGTATGTAAAAAATAAAATTCTAATGAAAATATATTTGAGAATTATACATTAATTATCTTAGTCATTTAGTATATATCACTTAGATGTTCATTTTGATTACATTTAGCCCTGTCACCAATAAACTAATTAGGTCATTGAGTAACTTGAGAAGTTAATAAATATTAATGATGTGAAATGCTACATCCATTTTAGATAATGATAGATATTTACATTTCCTCCTTCTGTATGGAGATTCACAAATTTGGCCTTAATCTTTGTTAAGATAATGCATTGTTAGTCTAATGAAGCAACAATTTAGGATAATTGTTGAGGACTGAGAATGAAGGAATGTTGTATTTCAATGAATAGATGTCATTGTTGTTATTTTTCATATATTACTCTTGTTAATAGGTACTGTGTTCGAGGCACATATCCAAGTATACACTCTTAGAGGACTCGTATCTTCACTACTAGAAAGTTAAGTTCTCAATCCCTTCTTAAGCTCATAGGTATGTTTCTAGCAACTTTATGATTCTCATTGCATATACTTGTGGGTATGCGATTCTCTCTTGTGTGTTTTCTATGCAATTTCTATTAATAATATTTAACTAGTCCATACACATTGAAGCGATATATGTGTCTACATTTGTTTAAAACTTATTGTTTATAATATTTAATAGTTACAATTTGGAGGTATTTCACAAGTGAGTATGGAAGATAATGTGAATGATTTATATGAAGATCAGTTGGAATTAGACCAATCGCCCATTATTGAAATGATGAAAGAAAGGGATAGATTGTGTCAAATGTGTGTGGTTTAACTTGTATGGTATATTGGTTATTTTATGTACCTATTGGAGTTGCAAGCCAATATTGTACCTAGAGGCATTAGTGGTGTCAAGGAAGCAAGAGACCAGATACGACAACAACTCTTACAAAACTTGTATGATTTAGACAAAAGTCATGACATACTACGCATGCATCCTCATGCTTTCTTACGGTTATGTGAAAAGATAAGAGCAACAGGTAGAGTGAGGGATTCTACTTATTTAACTGTGGAGGAACAAGTAGCTAAGTTCTTACATATCCTAGCACAAAATGTAAAAAATAGAACTATGTACTTTTTCTTCCAACAGTTAGGAGAGAAAATTAGTCATCACTTTCATAACATTCTACGGGCTATTGTATCTCTTAGAGATTAGTATCTTATGCAGCCTTTTGGATCAAAGGTTCCTACACAAATACTCAATAACAGTAGATTTTATCTTTATTTCAAGGTAATATAAACATTTTTTTAGGATGGAATTAATATTAGGATTGTTGTTGTTTATTTGTCATGTTGTGTAGTTATACTAAAAGGAAATTATTTACAGGATTGTGTTAGAGCTCTGGATGGAACACATATAGAAGTTAAAGTTCCTAAGAAGTATGCTTCCTGCTTTTGAGGAAGATTGGATTACCCAACACAGAATGTGTTAGCAGTGTGTTCTTGTGATTTGAAGTTCACATATATGTTGTCTGGTTGGAAAGGAACTGGATCTAACTCTAGGGTTCTCAAACATGCTTTAGTTGAGAGAGGGGATAGATTGAGAATTCCAAGATATAAGTATCAATTTTGATATAGCTTGCACAATAATAGGTCATTGCCATAGAAAAAATATGGAGTGTCTTTATGGTTATGTATTCTGACATGTATTTGTATTATTATTGTAAATCCTACGTAAATTCTACCTAGAAGATGCAGGTTTTCCTTTAAAAGGAGGCATTCTTACACCTTATAGAGGTGTGCGATATCATTTAAAGGAGTACACTACTCGTGGACCTTAAAATGCAAAGGAATTATATAACCATTGGCATGCATCGTTGAGAAATGTAATTGAAAGGGTATTTAGGGCATTAAAAAAGAGATTTCCAATAATTGCTAGTGGCACAGAACCACATTACTCCTTTAGGACCATGATAGACATTACTACTACATGTTGTATATTGCATAATTTTCTAATGGATGTTAATCCCAATCCACAATTGATGGATGAGGTCGATTGTGAACTGCTAGAAAGGACTGTAGAAGATATAGAAGATCATGAATCAAGGACCACAGAGGAAGACTATAGGCATGGGTTCATCATGAGAGAAAACCTAGGAGCCTATATGTGGAGTGATTATCAGCAGAGCTTGTCATAGTCTATGTTATTTATACAATCACTCCTTGTACATTATCTCTTGATGCTTATGAATCCTGCGCTATTGATGTGGTTGTGAACTATATTTAGTATCTTACATGTATGAATTATATTTAGTGGATTGTTGCACCTCCCTTTTGTAGCATGAATTGAATATCCACTATTGAATGCATTGATTGTGAATAGAACCTCCTTGTTGAATTGCACATAGTTTAAATAATATATGTGAGTTAGTTGTGACCAATTAAAGACATGCATCATGCATACTATAATCCCCCTCCAATCCTTGTACTATTAAATATTATTGGGTTGTATATTTCATTATAGATTTTGCCATGCCGAAGAATAAAAAATCTGATGCTAGGGGAGAAGGATCTTCTAGGGATTTACTACGTTGGACGCCCAACATGGATGCTATGTTATTAGACTTATTACTCGAGAAGGTGCATAAAGGGAATCGACCAGATGGCATATTTATATCTATGGCTTATGCTAGTGTGGTGGCGCAGCTTAAGTAGATAATAGGTCCATTCTTTCAGAAGCAACACATCAAGAATGGATTGAAGACATTGAAGGAGAACTTCAATGAATGCTATGATCTGTTCCATAGGTGGGGTGGGATTGGTTGGAACCCATCCACCCATATGTTCGAGGCAGAACCAGAAGTGTGGAGCGAGATCTGTCAGGTAAAGATAGAATAACTCATGTACTATACATAGATGTAATACTTCGTTGCATTCTTAGTATGGATTACACCAATATCTAGTATATAATGATGTGATTGTATGTGTTTACAGGATAAACCCGAAGCCAATAGATGGAAGCGTGCTCCAATACACAACTATGACAAGTTATTAGAGCTATTCGGAAGAGATAGGGCAACGGGAGCATATGCTGAGAGTGTAGCAGACAAGTTGAGGAGATGGGAAAAAGAAAGGTTAGACCTGAATGATAGCTTTGAACAGATGTTAGATTTTAATATTAATTAGGGAAATGATACCCCTAACTATGCCGACCATTTTGACTCATTTAGTCTTGAATGTGCTCCTTCTAACCACTCCCAAGAGTATCCTAACTTAAATCAATCTCAAGGTACATCATCATCAAGAGGTTCAAAGTGGAAAGTGCCCACAGTTGATTTAATTGAGAAGGGATATGAGAAGTTGAACATGGGGATCAATAACTTAACTAATGTTATGAGAGATGCGATGAAAAAGCATGTCCAAATAGCCGAAAAGCATGGCCAGATAGCTGAAAAGCATGCTCGGATAGTAGAAAGACAACTCTCAATTATGGAAAGTAGTAGACCTTGCCATTATAGTAAGACAAAAGTTTGGATGGAGCTAGAGAAAATAGGAGTACCTGAGGAATATCAGTTGAAGTGTTACACCTTCCTTTATGAAAATGAAAGGGCTAAAAAGTATTTTTTTAGGGTTCTAGCTCACTTAAAATTACAAGTATTGTATTAACTTATGGTTAGTGCAGGACTTGGTTAAGCCACCATATTAAGTACACACTGATGCCTTCTTTAATTTAAACATTTAATGTTATCAAATGGCAACTTAATCTAAAGAATGACATTGACCTTATTATATTCTTTGTCTTTATATTAGTAGAAAGTCAAAATATGTCTTCTGACAGTATGTACTGAGTATTTTGTTGTATCTATGTCTTTACACATATATAACGTTATTGTGAAAGCTATGTTTCATTGTAATGCGACATATATTAATTGATTGAATCGATGAACAGGTATTGAGGAGAGCAACCATACTTGTTGCAACAATTGTCTATTTATGTCAGGTTGCACGAGAAGGTCACTTGGAAGCGAGAAGTTGCTTTGATATCCATTGCTTTGTATGACAATAGATCTTGTATTAATCGACCAAAGTGAATCTATCTTGTTTATGTTTTGTATGTGATAATGAGATCCCAAATCATGATTTGAACATTTATACCATGCATTAAAGCTCTTTTGTATAATATAATGTACTATTGAATAGTTTTGATAGCTAGATAGCAGTTATTAATAATAAAATTGGGTGGACCCCACACAAAAAGCTTTATATTAGACTTTTAAATTTTTTTTTCAATATGTATTGAACAACATTTATTGTGCACACTAAAAATATAATTAAAAATTATGTAGTTATTGAAAGTTAAATACTACTACATCTTATTTTTAATTTATTTCAAATGAAAAATATTTTTATATTGGAATTAGATGAGTAAATAGTAATTATAGAATTTAGTATTAAAAGAATAAGGGCAAAAATATAAAATCATATATTTTTTTAAATAATTATATTATTTTTATATAATAATATATTTTTTAATGATATTTTAATTTTAATTATTAAATAAAAAAATTTAATTAATGGATTTAATTTAATTTGGTCTTCATTTTGGAAATTAAAATTGTATTTTTCAAGAATACAATTTTTTAAAATACACATTTGCATTCATATTTTACATATAAGGGTACAATAGTTATTTTACAAAAATACAATTTCTTTCTCTCCTAATTTCTCCCTTTCCAAACAAAAGAAATCACTTCTCTGTTAATTTCTTTCTCTCCTAACTTCTTCCTTTCCAAACAACACAAAAGAATTTCTTCTTTACTCCCACTTCTCTCTCCCCTAACTTCTTTCTCTCTTAATTTCTTTCTCCTCTCACTTCTCTCCTATCCAAACAAAGGCAAAAACTCTTAAAATAAAGGTAACTTTTCTTTTTTTTTTTTTTTTTTTTCCTTTTTTCCGGTGACTTTTTCTTTCGGGAAAATAATAAACGTTTAAATTAAGTGAGCTTTATTTCACATGGTTTGTTTAAAATTTCCAAAATTAGGAAAAAAACATGTGAATTAGGTTATATTTGAATATATTTCTATTTTTATATTTTTAAAAATTGTTCTCAAAAATTATTTTTAAGAACTATTTCTTGTTTTCAAAAATTAGTTTTGAATTAAAGAAAAATTAAGATTAAAACATGATTGTTATTATAAGTAAGGAAGTATTTCATTTAATTATAAAATTGATATCTAAAATAAGAAAACAAATTCAAAAAATAATTAAAAGTTATTTTTGTCTTTCGGTTTTTGAGTTATATATTTAGAAATTAATTTTTAAAATAAATTTTGAAAATGAATTTTCAAATAGGTTGTTTTTTTGAAAAAATAAAAAAAAAAAAATATTTTTAAAATTAGAAAACAAATAGACCCTTACTTTTGTCTCTTTCTAATTGTTTTAGCATAAATTTTAGCTTATTTGTAAAAAAATTTCTTCTGAAATATGTTACAAACAATAGGGGCACAATTGAAGTTAGAAGAAATTTTTTGGAAGTTTTGAAATATAAATTATTGAAGATTTTATTAAAAATATTTTAAAATTTGGGGTGAATTTTTCAAAAATTGTGCAAAACTGTCCAACTTTAGCATCTCCAAAGGCAATGTAGGGGTATATAAATTAAAAAAAAATTTATATTTAACCTATCTATGTTTTCAAGTATTAAAGTTTATTTACTTATACTTTCTATCATTAACATTTTCTCCAATTATACTTTTTTATCCAATTTTTAATAGAAAATTCCATAACATTTGAGTTCAGTGAAATCAGATGAAATTACATACAACAAAATATAATTTTTTAATATTTATATGAATCAATGTAAATAAAATATAATAATTTTATCCCCTTATTACTATAATTACAGACCTTAAAAAAGAAAAACATTTATTATAATACATGGAATGGGAAAATTGAAAATAAAATTCATATATTCCATTACTAATAATTTTATAAAGAATACAAATGCAATAATAGTATATAATATGTAGATTTGAAATAAGGAGATATAATTAATATGTTTCTTTTATTCCCCATTAAAGATTCTAAATATCAATTCATATAATAGGATGGGTTCCGGTTCCGCAAAATTTTTCAATGCAGATAACAAAATTTATGTTATTGGTAGTACGACATCGAGAATTCAATTTTGTGAGCCCAACTATAAAAATGATGGGTTCCGGTTCCGCAGAAGTGGGTGGTTTAGATATGTAGCTGTTAATTGTATCATTTCTTGCGATACCGAACAATTAACTCTCAAATATAAACAATTGAAGTTAGAAGAAATTTTTTGGAAGTATTGAAATATAAATTATTGAAGATTTTATTAAAAATATTTCAAAATTTGGGGTGAATTTTTTAAAAATTGTGCAAAACTGTAGGATTTTTTTTTTTAAAAAAAATCCAACTTTAGCATCTCCAAAGGCAATGTAGGGGTATATAAATTAGAAAAAAATTTATATTTAACCTATCTATGTTTTCAAGTATTAAAGTTTATTTACTTATACTTTCTATCATTAACATTTTCTCCAATTATACTTTTTTTATCCAATATTTAATAGAAAATTCCATAATATCTGAATTCAGTGAAATCAGATGAAATTACATGCAACAAAATATAATTTTTTAATATTTATATGAATTAATGTAAAAAAAATATAATAATTTTATCCCCTTATTACTATAATTACAGACCTTAAGAAAGAAAACATTTATTATAATACATGGAATGGGAAAATTGAAAATAAAATTCATATATTCCATTACTAATAATTTTATAAAGAATACAAATGCAATAATAGTATATAATATGTAGATTTGAAATAAGGAGATATAATTAATATGTTTTTTGTACTCCCATCAAATATTCTAAATATCAATTCACATAAATGTGAACAAATTATACTTTGCTCTCCTATAATTTCATTTGAGTTTACTTAAGTCACTTGATAGGGAATTTTCTATTGATAAAGTGGACACATTATTAATATTAGAAAGTATATATAAGTATAATTTGACATTTAAAAACACAAGTAAATTAAATAAATATTGGTAAAACTACTTGTGAATAAGACATAATTTTTCTTAAATTATTAAATAAATACCGAACAATTAACTCTCAAATAATTTTGACGTCAATTTTGCACCAGGATGCTAACATTTCACATTAGGAGATGACTTATTCGCACCGACGTAACCTCTTCGTGAACCGCTTGCGTATGTCATAAATGTCCTCTGCCTTCGTTTCAAAAGTATGCTTTGGGTATCTAATATTTTTACGCGCGGCAGACTGCTATACCCTAGTCATCTTTCCGGGTAACCCGCCCTAATTTTTATATTTAATAAAATACTAACACTTATTCTGCAAATGTTTTATTTACAGCTTCTATTTTATTATTATTCAATAAAATACTACTCCATTCTTTCTTTTTTATCTATTGTATTTTAAAATAAATTTATTTTTTTATTTATCACCGTAAAATTTTAATAAAGCATTAAATTTTTTTTTCAAACTTATCTTTCTCTTTTATTAATAAATGTTTCATTATTCTATCCTTCCATTATATTTCTCTCTTTATTTTGAACTATTTTAAATTTTGCGTATAAAGGGTAATATTGTAAAGTTTATTAAAAATAAATAAATCAAACTACTTTCTTAATATACATAAAATTGATTAATAGTGATAGATAAATAATCATTAGATAAAATCGATTAATAGTTATAGATAAATAGTCACAAAATTAGACAATATTTATAATAAATCAAATATGGCATGACTTCAGTAGGATGTTATTTTGTGGCTTGAAAATTTAAATCGTCTCGTAGATATTACCGGTAGGTATAGTTTGGGAAGACAGTGGCTGTGGGGTGGTTGAAGATTGTCCAATCATTCAGTTCAAGCTACCCTCTTGTTTAAACAAAGGACAACAGCAAAAGTCAAATTTCAATGCTAATAATTACAACCAAAACACATCCAAAGGCATGAAACCATTGTCCTAATTCTTAGCAAAGTGTGAGCAGAAGTCAAATATCTTTAACAACCATATGGCAGCTGTCTTGTATTACGTCCTAATTTAGCTGCTTTGCATTTTAGCCCTTTAATAAACATTCTTCAAATGACCACCATAAATTCATTAGAATAGAAATTTAAACTATAAAATAGCCCTGAACTTCAAACTTGGACTTTGCATCTACAAGTAAAAAAGATTGGTTAGATATTTTAAATTATGAAAATACCTTGAATTCTCTCACAATAATCACAACCGGAGCGAATTTATAAGTCAATGAAGTGATCCATAGTAAAATTCAGCTCATCCAAATCTGAAACAAGACATAATCAGAGTGAGCAGAACCATTTAATAGAATTGTGGAGGACGCCAGAAACTGTAAACACCTTTGCAACTTTTAACTCCATGACTGGGATCTTTTTTGAGCTAGGATATATTGAATGTTGAAGAATTGCAACAGCATTGCACACTCGATTTGATTGAGTTGGAGTAAGATTTGGCGGCGAAAGAACAGGGTATATTGAGACTATTTCCTGCAGGCAAAATTAGAATCATAGTAAGGATAGGCCATACTATCAGCATTTAAATTGAATGGCTTATTTTGTTCCCCGTGCAATTAGATAAATTGACAAATTATATGTGCAATATTATTTTGATATAATAAACGACAGACAGACATTAATATGGACCTTTCTCTTTCTAACAGAGAAACGAAGCGGTCATTTTCTGCCCTTCTTTTTCTGGTTCTTCCCTTAATCATGACGACCAACTTAAAAATCAGCTGAAACAATTATGTTGGTTTGGGTAATTGATTTGATATATGTATGGATGTATGTATGTATGTATGTATGTATATTAACCAAAGCATTCCAATCCTACGTTGAAGATGAGGTTTGAAACTTTGAGTTGGTAAAGTTGATTAGACTGACAGTTTATTCTCTGCCGCATATTACAAAATACTTAATATTGAAAAAAACATATTTCAAAATATTAGAATATCAAATTTTAATTAAACCAAATGCTCATAATTAAACAACAAAACATTTTGATTTGATTTCTAGATATAAAAACTTCATATTAAAATAATACTAAGAGTTTATTTCACATAAATAACTAATAAATTAATAAATAATTGACACGTTAATTATTTTTATTTTTTTTATTTGTTACAATTAATTAATTTTATATATATTAAAAAAATAATTTAATTTATTTATTCTTAATAGACTTTTCAAAACTATTCTTTAATTTTTTATTATACAGAAAACTTCAGATATAATTAAAAATAGAAAAAGAAATATAATAAAATAAATATATTGAAACATTTCAAGGAGAATAATAAAGTATTTATTAGTAGAATAGAAGGATAAAATTAAAAAAATATATTTAATACTTTATTAAAATTTTAAAATAATAAAAAAAAATAAATTTTTTTCTTAAAATATGACAAATAAAAAGAAATGAATGGAATATATATATATGGGGTGGATTTTATAGTGTCTTAAAAGTTTTAAAATTTGAAGTAATGTAGCAATCTTAATTTAAATTATTTGATCACATCGTTAAAAAATGAATAGTTGTAATTAAATAATTTTAAATTTAGCGGTTTCAAAACTTGCTATATGACCTTGAGTTTTGAAATTCTATTGATACCATACCAGGCACGATTTATGAGACATTTTAAATGAGAGAAATCAATTATGATTATCAAATCCTATATTGATAGTCAAGATTAAAATATAATTCAAAATTATATGAACATTTAAAAAAAGTAAGATAATTACTTAAAAATCACATAAATTTATAATTTAATTGTAATCCTCCAATTTTAAATTTGAAAATCATGGTTCACTCTTTTTATCCAAACATAAAATCTCTAATATATATGACCAAAAAGGTTCTCTAATTTTATTGGTGAGAACCAATGGCACGATAGAACGGATACTAAATATTTGTTTATCTCTCATTTGAAATTAAAACAAAAAAAATGATAATTTAACATATATGAAATTGACTTGAATTTATATGTAAAATTATTTATAAAGATAGTTAACTTCCATATTCATATATGGAGGTTAATAATTTTCACTTTTTCATTTAGATAAGAAAATTGTGTTTTTAACTCAAAGATCATAAAATAATGAATGATATTATAATTAATTTAAGTCAACTCCATTCATTTTTATTCATATTTATAATAAATACACTTATTAGTTAAAATAATTAGTACTGGTAATAAATTATTTAGAATAATTTTTACTATTTTATTATATTTAAATTAGCTGCAAAATTCTTTTGTTCAAATCAAAGAATAATGGTTGCTAGCCTTCACAATTCCTTTATTTATATGTCTAGTTTTAAATAAATTAAATTTTATTTTTATTTTAAATTCAAAACAATAAATTAGAGATTACCATAAGGGGTCAGGTGCAATCGAATTTGTAAAATCGTGAAGCACCAAAAGATTCTCTAGCATACTAAATAGGATAATTATTACTTCATTCGTTCTTTTTTATCTGTTGCATTTTAAAAAAAAATTTGTTCCTTTTTGTCTATTACTTTAGAATTTTAATAAAGTATTAAATATTCTTTTTTCAAATTTATCCTTCTTTTTCATTAATAAATATTTTATTTTTCTATACTATTAGTTAACTTGCATTTATTTCTTTACATTTTTCTCTTTATTTTTAACTATCTTGAATTTTATGCATAAAAGGTAATATTGTAAAGTTTATTAAAAATAAATAAATTCAACTACTTTCTTAATATATGTTAAATCGGTTAATGATGACAGATAAATAGGAACGAAGGGAGTATTAAGGAAGATTTAATTTCATGGTCAAGAAGAATAATAACGATGTTATTCAAAATTTATAATCAATTAAACCAAGTCACTCAGACTAGTATGAGTTCAAATTTGATTATTATTAGTTTTTCTTTTTTCCTTTTTACACCGTTTGTAACTGCAAATAGAAAAATAAATTAAACTTTTTAGAGTATGTACGATGAATAATATCAAAAAATTTCGCATCTTTTATTATGGTTTATTATAAAATTAAATTGTTTAATACAAAGTCTTATCTTTGTTTTTTTTTTAATATAAACTTGCAATCTTATACCAAGTATACAAAGACAAGAACGGTTGAGACAGCGAACTTACCAGCCTAATCAATTCAATAATTGACCATTGTTTACACTTATAAGATACGTAGGGGATTGTTAAATGTGAATGCTAGTTACTTCCATTTTTTCAATTGAATAACAAAATATGTTATTAATTTAAGGATAATTTTAACATATTTATATTAAAAGTTTGAATATGGATACTAAAAATACTTGTCTTTATGTCATTATACTTAACATTAAATTAAAATTTTATTTAGATTTACAATGGATATGATAGGAAATTAACTTATGAAAAATGGCAACATGGTAATTTTTTTTATTTTACTCATATATTTTAACTTATTTCTATATTTTTATATTTAGCAATAACTTCAAATAAGCTTTCGTATTGACTATCAATATTGAGCCAATATCATTGGATTGATAATTATTTGTATAATAATTTATTGGATCATAAAATATGTTCCATAACTAATACATAATCTGTATTGAACCAAAATTATAAATGATAGATATATAACATATTAGAGGAAAAAATTACAACAAAAAATTTTATCCATGAAATTTATTGTAAAAAATAATCCAAATAAGTCATGACATAATTATATACAAGATGAAGAATACCACCACAATCTTGCATTTAATTATTTGCACTTACACTATGTTATTGGTAGTACAGCATTGAGAATTCAATTTTGTGAGCCCTACTATAAAAATGATGGGTTCCGGTTCCGCAAAAGTGGGTGGTCTAGATATGTAGCTATTAATTGTATCATTTGTTGCGATACCGAACAATTAACTCTCAAATAATTTTGACGTCAATTTTGCACCAGGATGCTGACATTTCACATTAGGCGATGACTTATTCGCACCGACGTAACCTCTTCGTGAACCGCTTGCGAATGTCATAAATGTCCTCTGCCTTCGTTTCAAAAGTATGCTTTGGGTATCTAATATTTTTACGCGCGGCAGACTGCAATACCCTAGTCATCTTTCCGGGTAACCCCCTAATTTTTATATTTAATAAAATACTAATACTTATTCTGCAAATGTTTTATTTACAGCTTCTATTTTATTATTATTCAATAAAATACTACTCCATTCTTTCTTTTTTACCTGTTGTATTTTTAAAAAAATATTTTTTTTATTTATCACTGTAAAATTTTAATAAAGCATTAATTTTTTTTTTCAAACTTATCTTTCTCTTTCATTAATAAATGATTCATTATTCTATCCTTCCATCATATTTCTCTCTCTATTTTGAACTATTTTAAATTTTATGTATAAAGGGTAATATTGTAAAATTTATTAAAAATAAATAAATTAAATTACTTTCTTAATATGCATAAAATCGATTAATAGTAGCAGATAAATAGTTAAACTAATTTTATCTGTCACTGTAAAATTTTAATAAAGCATTGAATATTTTTTAAATTTATCATTCTTTTTCATTAATAAATATTTTATTATTTTATCCTTCCCTCATGTTTTTCTTTCTATTTTGAATTATTTTGAATTTTATGCATAAAGAATAATATTGTAAAATTTACTAAAAATAAATAAATTAAATTACTTTCTTAATATGCATAAAATCAATTAATAACCACGTATAAATAGGAATAGGTGGAATAATAGTTAAAATTTTAGGTTCCATTGACCTTTATGACCATGAAGTAGTCTTTTTATGCGATTCTGTTTTCCGTGTTCAATATAGAGGCTTCAGACAAGCCAACTTCAAGCAAATGAAAAATAGTAAAGTTAATTGATAAATTAATGTAAATTTAATACATATTAAATAACTAATACAATAAAAATAAATAAACATTATATTTAATTCTTTATTTGCAAAAATAATGATGATATTTTTTAAATTTTATAACTATCATTATTAGTTCCTAATTTTTACTTTTATTATAATTATTTATCTTTTCATTCATTTGTAATATTAAAATAAATGAAAAATAATGAAGTTAACTGATAAATCTACTTTAGAAATGTTAAATATATGCTTAGAGGGATATAATAGTCACCATAATTATAAAAAAGGCATTGATTATTGTGTTTACTCATAATTCTAAAAGCTAATTAATTTAAAGTGTCATATCATTTAATAAAACTTAATATATAACTTTCTATCAACTGATATCTTAATGATGTACTCGATGTTACCTTAAAGATTGTGCTTCTTCTTATATTTAAAATTTGAATTCAAGATCTTGTATGCATTTGTTAAGTGAATTACCATTTATATAATTAAAAAAAGTTATAAAATTTATCATAACGTATAGTAAATAATTATTTAGTAGTTGAAATGATGATACTTCAATTATATAAAATAGCTATAATAATTTTATTATTATTCAAATTATATATTTATTGTTATTAAAATAATAATTTACTCAAGATACATAAAAAATTGATATAATAGAAGAAGTACTTTAAATACATTATCAATATTTTAAAATCTAATTAAATAAAACTATATCATCATTTAAACACAAGTTCTCATTGACAAAATGATGTGAGAAGAAAATCATAAAATTCAAGTTGACGATATAAAATATTTACAATATTTTGTGGTAAAATATATATTAAGTTCAAATGAATAAAATATTATAAAAAGCTCAATTTTAATCTAAGTGTATTTTTTCTGTTTAAATTTAATTAAATCACACTCTAATTATAAAACACGGAAAATATTTCATGATTTAATATGAATTTTGTATTCATCCCTTTCATTATGTCATTGATAAAAGAGACTTAAATTTAAGCTGCAGTGTTTTTTCTTTATGAGAGGTTTAGAAGCTTAATTTGTCTCATTGGAAAGGTTTTTAAAAATTATTTTATTTATAGACCAAAATTCCATATAAAATTAAGTTTGTATCAATTTACTTCATCGTTAAAAATTTGTATTAGGTTGATTCCTATATGATTAACTCTTTATTAAATTTTACTTTCTCCGTGTGGTAATTTAATAATGTAGAATTAATTTTATAAAAATCAAATTGACACAAATATTTAGTGAAAAATTAAATTGATATAAACCCAATCTTACATATATCAAAATAAAATTTTAATCTAATTTATTGATATATGTATTAAATAACTAATGCTTTAATATATTATAGTGAATGTCTCCATCAGGAGAGGCTAATTACGATTTCCTTTTTTAATTTTTGATGAAATTTTCAATGATTTATTTGTCAATTAAATTAATATATAAATTAAATTAAGCATATTAAATGAAATAAATGAATAACAACTTTTAATTACTATTGGTTGTTAGATTATATTTATTATTTTCAATATAATAATTAAATGTGTTAACTTAATATTATATACAAATAGAGCTAAATCGAACCAAGACCAAGAATCAATTAAGTGAGGTGATTTTTGGAAATATACCATTACTTGATGTCGATTGCAAAGTGCCGGGTGTTCATTTGGACCACTTGCATTTAGTTTCGGACTCATTAAATCTTTGCCATGGATTTCATATTAATACTTTTTTACCCTCGATCCTATGGTTGGTATGAAACCAACAAAACAAGGTGTGTTGCCGCAATTCCGTACTGGGCTATTGTAGTTGTACCTATTTTTTAAAATAATTCTTTCATATTCAAGTTATAATTATGGACATTAATATTTTGACTGATAAATAAATAAAATACTGAGTTAAATAAAAATATCTTTCTCTTTTTTTCTTTGCGTCACACATTTCTAAAATTCATATTTGTACTTAATTTGAAAAGTACAAAATAAAATTATTATTTTATTAAATAAAATGATATATTAATTATTGGAAAAAGATTAAAAAAAATTATTGTTTATTATTTAAATGTTGCATAAAATAAAAAATTATTTTATACTATTTAAAACTACTCATTTATATTAAAGTAAATATATATAATACTTGATATTTTTGCTTTAAATGAAGAAAATTAATACTTATCTAAAAAATTTTAAAAATCTATATAATATATTCTTAAATACTTTATTTTAATTATTTTATTATAGATATTATTTTTCAACAATAAAGTCTTCACTAAATTTATTGAAGAAAATATTATTATAAACAATGTAATAAAATAATATCTAGACATTAATGTTCTATATCTAAATAGTTTTAATTTTTTATTTTAACTAATCAAAATTTTTAATAGAAATCATGCTATTATTTTTTTTAATATAATATAATATTTTTCATTCTTTATTTTTTTAAATTATTTAAGTTTGTATATAAAATGAAACAGTACTAGAAAATTGTTAGTAAAGAACCAACATACATATAATAAAATCTATATCTGTGTACTTAATTGCTTCAAGATCATTAACCTTCCTGTACACTAGTATATAATCCTTGATTTATTTAAAGTACGTTATTACCTTTCTAATAGCAATCCAATGTTTATCTTCCAAATTAGATACATACCTATCAAGAACACTGACAACAAAAGATAGATTAGGCATAATACAAATTTAAGCATATATTAGACTTCTTATAGCATTGTAATATGATCTATCTTTCATCAATCTTTTATAAATTTTATTCTTAGTACATTAGTCTTTACTAAATTTATTACTTTTAGAAATAGAAACATCTCTAGGTTTGCATTTATCTAAGTTGAATCTTTTAAGAACACAATTGATGTAAGTATTTTTTAAAACTCCCACCAAGTATCAAGAAGCAAATTAATATCATTACTAGCAAGTAACATATCATCTACATACAGAATAAGAATAATGAAATGATTCGTATTCACCTTAAAGTATGTGTATTGATCAACCTTATTTTAATAAAACCTATAGAAGATATGATTTTATGAAATTTTAAATACCATTACCTAGATATTTATTTAAGACTATAGATTGATATTTTCAACTTGTATACAAAATGTGTATTTCCACTTTCAAAAAACCTTTTGATTGTTGCATATAGACTTCCTTACACAAATCTCTATTCAAAAAAGTAGTTTTCACATCCATCTGATGAAATTTTAGATCATAATGAGCCACTAAGGCCATAATAATCCTTAAGGAATCTTTAGAAATATAAGTGAAAAAACCTCTTTGAAGCCTTTCTCTTCTTTCTCTGTACACTCTTTTACTATTAATTTTTCCTTGAATTGCTCAATATTACCTTTCAAATCCTTTTTAGTCTTAAATATCCATTTGTAACTAATAAGTTTAAAACCATTTGGAATTTCAACTAACTCCCACACTTTATTAGAATACATGATTGAATCTTGTCATGTCCTATCTTTATCCATTTACTAGTTGATCCGTAAGAAATTGGTTTATTGTAATTCACTAGATCAACAACATGTCCAATATCATAATCAACCTCACCCAAGTATACAATACAATCATTTGAGATTGTAGACCTTTTTATCCATTTAGAACATCTAACAGGAGCATTAATAGGTATAACAAGTTCTTTTAGTTAAGGCGGATTGTTCACAACACCTTCATGATACAATACATCAAGCATTTTATTAATAGGTTGATACATAACCCTTTCTTGCATAACAAGCATAGACAAAATAATAGATACCTCCTTTAAGATACTATCATCATTTTGAAGATCACTAGAATTACAAACATCATTTTCAAGAAACTTTACTGTCAATGCCCTAACAATCTTTAGCCCAATTTGTAACATTTGGATCCACTAGAATATCAAATAAAATAACACTAGCGGTTTTAGAATTTAATTTTGATGCCATAAAGTCATAGACTTTTACTTCAATAGGATAACCCCACACTTGAAGATAGTTTAAACTAGGTTTCTAGCCCTTAAAAGTTTAAAAGGTGTTTTGGATACTAATTTAGTAGGAACTTTGTTTAAGATATACATCGCAACTTTTAAGGTTTTACCTCAAAGAAAAAAAAAGAAAATTAATTATGCTCATTATGGATCTTACCATATCCATTAAAGTACGATTTCATCTTTCATCCACTCTATTTTGTTCAAGAGTCTCAAGTATAATAAATTGGGAAACTATACTATAGTCTTGCAAATATTTGACAAAAAGTCCCATGAGATAGCTTGTATCACTAACTCTACCATGAAACTCACCATTATGATTAGATCTCAAAATTTCAATCACTTTACCACATTGCTTTTCTACCTTAACTTTAAAGATTTTAAATTTTTCAAGAGATTGTGACTTATCATTAATAATGTAAACATAGCCATAATAGGAGAAGTCACCTATAAATGATATAAAATACTTATTCCTACATAAAATATTCTTAAAGGACCACTCATACTTATGTTAATCATCTTAGAATTTTTATTAGTTTTTCTAGTAAATTTTCTTCTAATACAATCAACACAATTATGATTAGAACTGTCAAGACATGCAATAATATTCTTTTTTATTAATGAATTAATTCTTTCCTTTCATATATGACATAGGCATCTATGCCATAAAAGAAAAGAATTTTTCTTAGATAATGACCTTTTAACTCCAACATTCATGACATGAAGAGAATCAAACTATTTAGAATTAATATTAAATTTATACAAACCATTAGATCTTGAAAGATTACCACTAACAATAGAATTATAAAATAACTGACAAGATCCATTATTAAAACTTAAATAAACATTTGAATCCTAAAGTTTTGATGAAGAAATTAAACTCCATCTCATGGACGATATATAAAGAGTATCTTTTAAAGATGAAATAAATCTTGAATCCAATTTTAATTTAATTATACCTATGTATTTCATTTGCACTCGTTCTCCATTTCCTATGCATAGACTGACTTCATCTCTACTTGGCTTTTGCTTGCTTTTAAATACCTACAAGGTATTATCAACATTGACAAATGCCCTAGAGTCAATCCACTAAGAATTAAAAGGAATATCTATGAAACTAGACAAAAAGAAAATAAAAACAAAATAATTACTTGATTTGTTCTTATTTTTTTTTCTTATTTTTTGTTATTTAGATACTTCTTATAAGTAAAACAATCCTTTCTTCTATAACCTATCTTCTTACAAAATTAACATTCATCTTTAGTTATTATAAGTTTAGGACCATAGTAATTATGACTGAGGTTTTTTTTAGGATCACCCTTACCTCGAGATCTAAAATTTTTTTTATTAAAAGGTTTATTACAATGTAGTTGATTGACTAAGCTCACATTCTTTCAAACTTTATGTTTCATTCTTTTTTCTTCTTAAGTACAAATGGATATCAAAATATTAACATCCTAATTTTTTTTCTATGTATTATAAGAGGTTTTCAAGTCATTAAACTTATAAGGTAAGGAATTTAAGGCATAATTAACAAGAAAAGTATCATTAATAAGGCATTCAAGCTCGTCAAGTTTGGTAGAAACTATAACCATCCATAAAATATACTCCCCAACATCATTATTACTATCATACCTTATATTAACGTACTTCTCCATCCAATGACCAACTTTGACCATATTAGAAACTATATGCCTTTCCCTAATAGATGTAGAGAAGGTTTTGGCATCATTAGTAATTAGAATAACTTGAACTAAACTCTCAGAGATTAATCTCTTTATCATCATTAAAGCCAAGCGATGGGCTTAATCCCACTTCTCATAATAAGTTTTTTGCTTAACAATTTTTGAGCAGTTAAATTAGTAAGTTTCTTAACTCTAATTGCCATATCTACATCCATCAAGGCTAAAACGAATTCTATATCCTCCTCCCATCTCTTATAATTTCCTCCAGTCAAGATTTTAATAGAAAAAGATTTATTATTTAAGAAAAAAGTATGTGGAGCTTAAAATAATAATAGCAAAAATTTAGTCAACATTATAGGTAATAAATAATATCTCATATTTCTTTTAAATATCAAGCATCTTAAAGTATTATTACAAATTTGCCTATGAGTGGAAAAAGTAATAAACTTTAAGATATCATTAAAATATCAAGCTAATATAATAATAAATAAAATTGAAAAATTCAACACATATAAGTAGAAGAATTATCAATCTACCTTTTATTATAAAAGCTCCAAGTCATCCAAGTCAACTTACATGATAACCTCCTATGGGTAGGTAATTATATGAACTAACTTAAATAATAAAAATATCTCCAATACTATAAAAGAATTTTATTGACTTGTTAAATGATCATTGTTATGACAAATATTTAATTTCATCAACTCAATTCTAAATTAGGGAAAATACATCAAAATTGCCCATAAAATATTTCACCTCTATATAAATTTTCCTAAAATGTGTTTTATTCTCAAGAAACACATAAAAATAATTTCAACAATTGTCATTAACTTTGCAAAATATTGATAAATTCATGATAAATTAAATGGAAGGAAAGCACATACACATAAAACTTAAACTATTAATAACATGCACCAAATATATGTACATATATAAAATAATTATGATATAAATATTCACATTCAATATTACACACACACACACACAACACTTGGTTCCATAAAGATTGTATAATTGCAATCCCTGCATCCAATCATGTTTTTTGAATAATCGTCATAATTGCATATATTTGAATTTCAATATATTATATACACAAAATGCCAAATATTTATATATACAAAATGATTTTCAATTTATCATATACAGAAAATAGTAGAGCACATATATAATATAATATAATATAAGTTTATATAATTCAAGGTTTCCGCAATTGGTGTGTATATATATATATATATATATATATATATATATATATATATATATATATATATATATATATATATATATATATATAATGAGTTTATATAACCATTATCTTTTATATAAAATGTCAAAATATAATCCAAAACACTTCTACAATTCATTTTTTTAAGAGTTTTGAAACAATTCAACTTTGCGATTTAAAATTATTATATAAACTAAGCACAACTTTTAAATGGCAAAATAGTACTTTAATTTTACAATTCTACTTTTCAATATAATTGTACATTAATAATCATTAATGAAAAATAAATTAAAAATTGTAATTAAATAAATTAGGGTTTTACTTTAATATGTTTTGATACCACATATAACAATTCATAGTTTTATAAATCACATATCAAGACTAGAATAATATTAAAACTAACAATAGTACACACCTCTTAAATATATTTGTGATTTCCAATTCTTTTGCACAAAATATTTATTTAGAGAATAGAGTCTTCCTCTCCTACACCTTTTGCCATTTACAATACTCTGATGGGGAGAATAATTGTAAATGTCTTCAATAATAATATAACTCTAGTTAAGTTCATACATCAGGACCTTAATAACAAACTCTATATTAAATAAGCTCAAATTACTTTCTTAGCATAATATATATAATATAAAATAAATATATAACTCATTGGATTACTTTATTACTTTCAGGTCTCATGTAATTGAATTGCATACCTAAGTCAATTTTATTTAAAATAAAATAAGTTCAATTAACTGCAACTAAAAAATAAGAAAATTGTTACATATTTTTCAATTTTTCCTTTAAAATTTGTAATTAAAATGCATATTTACTTTCATTTATAATAAATTCACAATTTAATTACTTTATTTTATACAAAGAGTATTATTGTCATTTAAATACATGTAAAATTTCTTTCTTTTGATTTTTCAGTTCAATTAAATAAGGTAATTATATGATAGTAAATAAGGTAATTCTATTTAATTTTTTTCTTCTCCTATTTCTTTTGAAATCGAGCAAATCCTTAAAAGGAATTATATGATACTAAACTACATTTTGGATTCCTTAAAATGATTTTAAAACAAATACAGGTGCTTGCTAAGATGTCCCTAAAGGTTTGGTATTCAGGATGGTATGGTAAAATATAGGTCACTGGATGAGATTACAAAAATTTTGATAATGACTTAGTAGTCTTATCTAGTGACCTGTATTTTATTATATCACCTTAAGCGTTAAACTTCTAGGGACATACAGGTCAATTTTTTAGCAGAATAAACATTTTGGCATCAATTTTTGCATCAGGATGCTAACATTTGGAAATGACTTCGTACTGATGTAACCTTCTCGGGGACTGCTTGTGTATGTCATAAATGTCCTCTGCCTTCATGTCAAAAGCATACTTTGGGGATCTTTTGTTTTCACATGTGAGAATGACAACTGGCATCCTTATTGACTAATATGTGTGGAGTGAGGATTAAATTCCTTTTTTTAATCATAATCTTTTCTTTATTTATATACTCTTCATTCTTATCCTAAAGCTTGCGTTTGTAATGGGAGAAGCATAGGGCGAAAGAAGCGGGAAGAAAGAAGTGGGGAGGGGCTGTACAGAGTTTCACTCATTTGGAACGGGTGATAGAAATAGGAAAAGAAGGATCTCTGGGGTAGACAGTGAAAGTGGGGCCCACCACTATGCAACATCAGACTTCTCTCTATTTTTGGAAAGAAGTAAGGAGAAGTTCGGACAGCGGGCTCATTTTTCCACCTGTTGCCCTTAGAAGTCCAGTGCAGCAAGAGATCCCGCCCACTACAATCCAGCCACCGCCTCCCACCTCTTGCTGCTCGCACCTCAAGATCTTCGCAAGCGGCGTCATGCTGCTGTTCTGTTGCATTCGAGGCTTGCTATCAGCTGAAGCTTGGACGGACAGCTCCATGGCTCGAGGACATTCGTGATGGCTTCTTCCTCCACAGGCATCGCTAGCCGTCTCCGTCATAGAGCATTTAAGGACGCAGATCGGAGAAGGTAAAATAGGTTTAGGACCTCTACTATTTATCTACCATTTATTTGTCATTTTTGTATGCA
Organism: Sindora glabra; assembly: GCA_020226215.1. NCBI lineage: Eukaryota > Viridiplantae > Streptophyta > Magnoliopsida > Fabales > Fabaceae > Sindora > Sindora glabra. Next base: position 32,381,848 of record CM035231.1, read on the forward strand.
GGTTATCTGGGTCAGAAGCTTGTTGAAATGTTATGCCACCGGCCAGCTGCGATTCTGTTCTATCGCTAATCCGCTGCCATTTTACTTCTGCTAAAACTCAATTGCATCTTCCATGGCTTAGGTTGTGGTCTGCCGAGTTTAGAATCCTAAACACCGGGTCGTTGTGGGTCGACCCGGTTCAATTTCGACTCAACTCGAGTCCAAAAATTTTTAATTTCTTTTCTTCTGCTATCTTTTTTTTTTGTTGGCCTTTTTTTTTGGATATTCTTCATTTCTACCTCCCTTCAAAATTGAAATGTACACAGTTGAGTTGATTTGTTATACTATGCAGTAGCCATTTAGTTAATTAACAATATTGAACTAAATTTTAGTAATTAATAATTTTTTTTTAATTTTATCAGCAATCTTCATATGTATATGTCAGTTGATTAATTATCCAACGGTGCAATGTTCAAAAAATTTTATTTTTCAATGATTAATTGAAGAATTTTTAAATATTATTAACACTAATTAGCATAAAGATAAACTAACTATATTTTTTAAATTTCTCCACACTTTATTCAGTGTATAATCTTATATGTGTTATACATAATAATTTGCGTAATTAATTATTTGTTAAATTTTCTTTCTAGCTTCATCTAATGAAAATGACAGAGTGTAGTTAACTTTAAATGCAAAATATTTATATACAATAGGAATGGGATATGTAGTCACTTCAATTTTTTTTCTATTGCTATCTAATTAAAATATAATTTTAAAAAAAAATTAAAAAGAAAAGGAAATAAAATTCTAAAATTGATGTATGTAAAAAATAAAATTCTAATGAAAATATATTTGAGAATTATACATTAATTATCTTAGTCATTTAGTATATATCACTTAGATGTTCATTTTGATTACATTTAGCCCTGTCACCAATAAACTAATTAGGTCATTGAGTAACTTGAGAAGTTAATAAATATTAATGATGTGAAATGCTACATCCATTTTAGATAATGATAGATATTTACATTTCCTCCTTCTGTATGGAGATTCACAAATTTGGCCTTAATCTTTGTTAAGATAATGCATTGTTAGTCTAATGAAGCAACAATTTAGGATAATTGTTGAGGACTGAGAATGAAGGAATGTTGTATTTCAATGAATAGATGTCATTGTTGTTATTTTTCATATATTACTCTTGTTAATAGGTACTGTGTTCGAGGCACATATCCAAGTATACACTCTTAGAGGACTCGTATCTTCACTACTAGAAAGTTAAGTTCTCAATCCCTTCTTAAGCTCATAGGTATGTTTCTAGCAACTTTATGATTCTCATTGCATATACTTGTGGGTATGCGATTCTCTCTTGTGTGTTTTCTATGCAATTTCTATTAATAATATTTAACTAGTCCATACACATTGAAGCGATATATGTGTCTACATTTGTTTAAAACTTATTGTTTATAATATTTAATAGTTACAATTTGGAGGTATTTCACAAGTGAGTATGGAAGATAATGTGAATGATTTATATGAAGATCAGTTGGAATTAGACCAATCGCCCATTATTGAAATGATGAAAGAAAGGGATAGATTGTGTCAAATGTGTGTGGTTTAACTTGTATGGTATATTGGTTATTTTATGTACCTATTGGAGTTGCAAGCCAATATTGTACCTAGAGGCATTAGTGGTGTCAAGGAAGCAAGAGACCAGATACGACAACAACTCTTACAAAACTTGTATGATTTAGACAAAAGTCATGACATACTACGCATGCATCCTCATGCTTTCTTACGGTTATGTGAAAAGATAAGAGCAACAGGTAGAGTGAGGGATTCTACTTATTTAACTGTGGAGGAACAAGTAGCTAAGTTCTTACATATCCTAGCACAAAATGTAAAAAATAGAACTATGTACTTTTTCTTCCAACAGTTAGGAGAGAAAATTAGTCATCACTTTCATAACATTCTACGGGCTATTGTATCTCTTAGAGATTAGTATCTTATGCAGCCTTTTGGATCAAAGGTTCCTACACAAATACTCAATAACAGTAGATTTTATCTTTATTTCAAGGTAATATAAACATTTTTTTAGGATGGAATTAATATTAGGATTGTTGTTGTTTATTTGTCATGTTGTGTAGTTATACTAAAAGGAAATTATTTACAGGATTGTGTTAGAGCTCTGGATGGAACACATATAGAAGTTAAAGTTCCTAAGAAGTATGCTTCCTGCTTTTGAGGAAGATTGGATTACCCAACACAGAATGTGTTAGCAGTGTGTTCTTGTGATTTGAAGTTCACATATATGTTGTCTGGTTGGAAAGGAACTGGATCTAACTCTAGGGTTCTCAAACATGCTTTAGTTGAGAGAGGGGATAGATTGAGAATTCCAAGATATAAGTATCAATTTTGATATAGCTTGCACAATAATAGGTCATTGCCATAGAAAAAATATGGAGTGTCTTTATGGTTATGTATTCTGACATGTATTTGTATTATTATTGTAAATCCTACGTAAATTCTACCTAGAAGATGCAGGTTTTCCTTTAAAAGGAGGCATTCTTACACCTTATAGAGGTGTGCGATATCATTTAAAGGAGTACACTACTCGTGGACCTTAAAATGCAAAGGAATTATATAACCATTGGCATGCATCGTTGAGAAATGTAATTGAAAGGGTATTTAGGGCATTAAAAAAGAGATTTCCAATAATTGCTAGTGGCACAGAACCACATTACTCCTTTAGGACCATGATAGACATTACTACTACATGTTGTATATTGCATAATTTTCTAATGGATGTTAATCCCAATCCACAATTGATGGATGAGGTCGATTGTGAACTGCTAGAAAGGACTGTAGAAGATATAGAAGATCATGAATCAAGGACCACAGAGGAAGACTATAGGCATGGGTTCATCATGAGAGAAAACCTAGGAGCCTATATGTGGAGTGATTATCAGCAGAGCTTGTCATAGTCTATGTTATTTATACAATCACTCCTTGTACATTATCTCTTGATGCTTATGAATCCTGCGCTATTGATGTGGTTGTGAACTATATTTAGTATCTTACATGTATGAATTATATTTAGTGGATTGTTGCACCTCCCTTTTGTAGCATGAATTGAATATCCACTATTGAATGCATTGATTGTGAATAGAACCTCCTTGTTGAATTGCACATAGTTTAAATAATATATGTGAGTTAGTTGTGACCAATTAAAGACATGCATCATGCATACTATAATCCCCCTCCAATCCTTGTACTATTAAATATTATTGGGTTGTATATTTCATTATAGATTTTGCCATGCCGAAGAATAAAAAATCTGATGCTAGGGGAGAAGGATCTTCTAGGGATTTACTACGTTGGACGCCCAACATGGATGCTATGTTATTAGACTTATTACTCGAGAAGGTGCATAAAGGGAATCGACCAGATGGCATATTTATATCTATGGCTTATGCTAGTGTGGTGGCGCAGCTTAAGTAGATAATAGGTCCATTCTTTCAGAAGCAACACATCAAGAATGGATTGAAGACATTGAAGGAGAACTTCAATGAATGCTATGATCTGTTCCATAGGTGGGGTGGGATTGGTTGGAACCCATCCACCCATATGTTCGAGGCAGAACCAGAAGTGTGGAGCGAGATCTGTCAGGTAAAGATAGAATAACTCATGTACTATACATAGATGTAATACTTCGTTGCATTCTTAGTATGGATTACACCAATATCTAGTATATAATGATGTGATTGTATGTGTTTACAGGATAAACCCGAAGCCAATAGATGGAAGCGTGCTCCAATACACAACTATGACAAGTTATTAGAGCTATTCGGAAGAGATAGGGCAACGGGAGCATATGCTGAGAGTGTAGCAGACAAGTTGAGGAGATGGGAAAAAGAAAGGTTAGACCTGAATGATAGCTTTGAACAGATGTTAGATTTTAATATTAATTAGGGAAATGATACCCCTAACTATGCCGACCATTTTGACTCATTTAGTCTTGAATGTGCTCCTTCTAACCACTCCCAAGAGTATCCTAACTTAAATCAATCTCAAGGTACATCATCATCAAGAGGTTCAAAGTGGAAAGTGCCCACAGTTGATTTAATTGAGAAGGGATATGAGAAGTTGAACATGGGGATCAATAACTTAACTAATGTTATGAGAGATGCGATGAAAAAGCATGTCCAAATAGCCGAAAAGCATGGCCAGATAGCTGAAAAGCATGCTCGGATAGTAGAAAGACAACTCTCAATTATGGAAAGTAGTAGACCTTGCCATTATAGTAAGACAAAAGTTTGGATGGAGCTAGAGAAAATAGGAGTACCTGAGGAATATCAGTTGAAGTGTTACACCTTCCTTTATGAAAATGAAAGGGCTAAAAAGTATTTTTTTAGGGTTCTAGCTCACTTAAAATTACAAGTATTGTATTAACTTATGGTTAGTGCAGGACTTGGTTAAGCCACCATATTAAGTACACACTGATGCCTTCTTTAATTTAAACATTTAATGTTATCAAATGGCAACTTAATCTAAAGAATGACATTGACCTTATTATATTCTTTGTCTTTATATTAGTAGAAAGTCAAAATATGTCTTCTGACAGTATGTACTGAGTATTTTGTTGTATCTATGTCTTTACACATATATAACGTTATTGTGAAAGCTATGTTTCATTGTAATGCGACATATATTAATTGATTGAATCGATGAACAGGTATTGAGGAGAGCAACCATACTTGTTGCAACAATTGTCTATTTATGTCAGGTTGCACGAGAAGGTCACTTGGAAGCGAGAAGTTGCTTTGATATCCATTGCTTTGTATGACAATAGATCTTGTATTAATCGACCAAAGTGAATCTATCTTGTTTATGTTTTGTATGTGATAATGAGATCCCAAATCATGATTTGAACATTTATACCATGCATTAAAGCTCTTTTGTATAATATAATGTACTATTGAATAGTTTTGATAGCTAGATAGCAGTTATTAATAATAAAATTGGGTGGACCCCACACAAAAAGCTTTATATTAGACTTTTAAATTTTTTTTTTCAATATGTATTGAACAACATTTATTGTGCACACTAAAAATATAATTAAAAATTATGTAGTTATTGAAAGTTAAATACTACTACATCTTATTTTTAATTTATTTCAAATGAAAAATATTTTTATATTGGAATTAGATGAGTAAATAGTAATTATAGAATTTAGTATTAAAAGAATAAGGGCAAAAATATAAAATCATATATTTTTTTAAATAATTATATTATTTTTATATAATAATATATTTTTTAATGATATTTTAATTTTAATTATTAAATAAAAAAATTTAATTAATGGATTTAATTTAATTTGGTCTTCATTTTGGAAATTAAAATTGTATTTTTCAAGAATACAATTTTTTAAAATACACATTTGCATTCATATTTTACATATAAGGGTACAATAGTTATTTTACAAAAATACAATTTCTTTCTCTCCTAATTTCTCCCTTTCCAAACAAAAGAAATCACTTCTCTGTTAATTTCTTTCTCTCCTAACTTCTTCCTTTCCAAACAACACAAAAGAATTTCTTCTTTACTCCCACTTCTCTCTCCCCTAACTTCTTTCTCTCTTAATTTCTTTCTCCTCTCACTTCTCTCCTATCCAAACAAAGGCAAAAACTCTTAAAATAAAGGTAACTTTTTCTTTCGGGAAAAATAATAAACGTTTAAATTAAGTGAGCTTTATTTCACATGGTTTGTTTAAAATTTCCAAAATTAGGAAAAAAACATGTGAATTAGGTTATATTTGAATATATTTCTATTTTTATATTTTTAAAAATTGTTCTCAAAAATTATTTTTAAGAACTATTTCTTGTTTTCAAAAATTAGTTTTGAATTAAAGAAAAATTAAGATTAAAACATGATTGTTATTATAAGTAAGGAAGTATTTCATTTAATTATAAAATTGATATCTAAAATAAGAAAACAAATTCAAAAAATAATTAAAAGTTATTTTTGTCTTTCGGTTTTTGAGTTATATATTTAGAAATTAATTTTTAAAAATAAATTTTGAAAATGAATTTTCAAATAGGTTGTTTTTTTGAAAAAATAAAAAAATAAAAAAATATTTTTAAAATTAGAAAACAAATAGACCCTTACTTTTGTCTCTTTCTAATTGTTTTAGCATAAATTTTAGCTTATTTGTAAAAAAATTTCTTCTGAAATATGTTACAAACAATAGGGGCACAATTGAAGTTAGAAGAAATTTTTTGGAAGTTTTGAAATATAAATTATTGAAGATTTTATTAAAAATATTTTAAAATTTGGGGTGAATTTTTCAAAAATTGTGCAAAACTGTCCAACTTTAGCATCTCCAAAGGCAATGTAGGGGTATATAAATTAAAAAAAAAATTTATATTTAACCTATCTATGTTTTCAAGTATTAAAGTTTATTTACTTATACTTTCTATCATTAACATTTTCTCCAATTATACTTTTTTTATCCAATTTTTAATAGAAAATTCCATAACATTTGAGTTCAGTGAAATCAGATGAAATTACATACAACAAAATATAATTTTTTAATATTTATATGAATCAATGTAAATAAAATATAATAATTTTATCCCCTTATTACTATAATTACAGACCTTAAAAAAGAAAAACATTTATTATAATACATGGAATGGGAAAATTGAAAATAAAATTCATATATTCCATTACTAATAATTTTATAAAGAATACAAATGCAATAATAGTATATAATATGTAGATTTGAAATAAGGAGATATAATTAATATGTTTCTTTTATTCCCCATTAAAGATTCTAAATATCAATTCATATAATAGGATGGGTTCCGGTTCCGCAAAATTTTTCAATGCAGATAACAAAATTTATGTTATTGGTAGTACGACATCGAGAATTCAATTTTGTGAGCCCAACTATAAAAATGATGGGTTCCGGTTCCGCAGAAGTGGGTGGTTTAGATATGTAGCTGTTAATTGTATCATTTCTTGCGATACCGAACAATTAACTCTCAAATATAAACAATTGAAGTTAGAAGAAATTTTTTGGAAGTATTGAAATATAAATTATTGAAGATTTTATTAAAAATATTTCAAAATTTGGGGTGAATTTTTTAAAAATTGTGCAAAACTGTAGGATTTTTTTTTTTAAAAAAAATCCAACTTTAGCATCTCCAAAGGCAATGTAGGGGTATATAAATTAGAAAAAAATTTATATTTAACCTATCTATGTTTTCAAGTATTAAAGTTTATTTACTTATACTTTCTATCATTAACATTTTCTCCAATTATACTTTTTTTATCCAATATTTAATAGAAAATTCCATAATATCTGAATTCAGTGAAATCAGATGAAATTACATGCAACAAAATATAATTTTTTAATATTTATATGAATTAATGTAAAAAAAATATAATAATTTTATCCCCTTATTACTATAATTACAGACCTTAAGAAAGAAAAACATTTATTATAATACATGGAATGGGAAAATTGAAAATAAAATTCATATATTCCATTACTAATAATTTTATAAAGAATACAAATGCAATAATAGTATATAATATGTAGATTTGAAATAAGGAGATATAATTAATATGTTTTTTGTACTCCCATCAAATATTCTAAATATCAATTCACATAAATGTGAACAAATTATACTTTGCTCTCCTATAATTTCATTTGAGTTTACTTAAGTCACTTGATAGGGAATTTTCTATTGATAAAGTGGACACATTATTAATATTAGAAAGTATATATAAGTATAATTTGACATTTAAAAACACAAGTAAATTAAATAAATATTGGTAAAACTACTTGTGAATAAGACATAATTTTTCTTAAATTATTAAATAAATACCGAACAATTAACTCTCAAATAATTTTGACGTCAATTTTGCACCAGGATGCTAACATTTCACATTAGGAGATGACTTATTCGCACCGACGTAACCTCTTCGTGAACCGCTTGCGTATGTCATAAATGTCCTCTGCCTTCGTTTCAAAAGTATGCTTTGGGTATCTAATATTTTTACGCGCGGCAGACTGCTATACCCTAGTCATCTTTCCGGGTAACCCGCCCTAATTTTTATATTTAATAAAATACTAACACTTATTCTGCAAATGTTTTATTTACAGCTTCTATTTTATTATTATTCAATAAAATACTACTCCATTCTTTCTTTTTTATCTGTTGTATTTTAAAATAAATTTATTTTTTTATTTATCACCGTAAAATTTTAATAAAGCATTAAATTTTTTTTTCAAACTTATCTTTCTCTTTTATTAATAAATGTTTCATTATTCTATCCTTCCATTATATTTCTCTCTTTATTTTGAACTATTTTAAATTTTGCGTATAAAGGGTAATATTGTAAAGTTTATTAAAAATAAATAAATCAAACTACTTTCTTAATATACATAAAATTGATTAATAGTGATAGATAAATAATCATTAGATAAAATCGATTAATAGTTATAGATAAATAGTCACAAAATTAGACAATATTTATAATAAATCAAATATGGCATGACTTCAGTAGGATGTTATTTTGTGGCTTGAAAATTTAAATCGTCTCGTAGATATTACCGGTAGGTATAGTTTGGGAAGACAGTGGCTGTGGGGTGGTTGAAGATTGTCCAATCATTCAGTTCAAGCTACCCTCTTGTTTAAACAAAGGACAACAGCAAAAGTCAAATTTCAATGCTAATAATTACAACCAAAACACATCCAAAGGCATGAAACCATTGTCCTAATTCTTAGCAAAGTGTGAGCAGAAGTCAAATATCTTTAACAACCATATGGCAGCTGTCTTGTATTACGTCCTAATTTAGCTGCTTTGCATTTTAGCCCTTTAATAAACATTCTTCAAATGACCACCATAAATTCATTAGAATAGAAATTTAAACTATAAAATAGCCCTGAACTTCAAACTTGGACTTTGCATCTACAAGTAAAAAAGATTGGTTAGATATTTTAAATTATGAAAATACCTTGAATTCTCTCACAATAATCACAACCGGAGCGAATTTATAAGTCAATGAAGTGATCCATAGTAAAATTCAGCTCATCCAAATCTGAAACAAGACATAATCAGAGTGAGCAGAACCATTTAATAGAATTGTGGAGGACGCCAGAAACTGTAAACACCTTTGCAACTTTTAACTCCATGACTGGGATCTTTTTTGAGCTAGGATATATTGAATGTTGAAGAATTGCAACAGCATTGCACACTCGATTTGATTGAGTTGGAGTAAGATTTGGCGGCGAAAGAACAGGGTATATTGAGACTATTTCCTGCAGGCAAAATTAGAATCATAGTAAGGATAGGCCATACTATCAGCATTTAAATTGAATGGCTTATTTTGTTCCCCGTGCAATTAGATAAATTGACAAATTATATGTGCAATATTATTTTGATATAATAAACGACAGACAGACATTAATATGGACCTTTCTCTTTCTAACAGAGAAACGAAGCGGTCATTTTCTGCCCTTCTTTTTCTGGTTCTTCCCTTAATCATGACGACCAACTTAAAAATCAGCTGAAACAATTATGTTGGTTTGGGTAATTGATTTGATATATGTATGGATGTATGTATGTATGTATGTATGTATATTAACCAAAGCATTCCAATCCTACGTTGAAGATGAGGTTTGAAACTTTGAGTTGGTAAAGTTGATTAGACTGACAGTTTATTCTCTGCCGCATATTACAAAATACTTAATATTGAAAAAAACATATTTCAAAATATTAGAATATCAAATTTTAATTAAACCAAATGCTCATAATTAAACAACAAAACATTTTGATTTGATTTCTAGATATATAAAACTTCATATTAAAATAATACTAAGAGTTTATTTCACATAAATAACTAATAAATTAATAAATAATTGACACGTTAATTATTTTTATTTTTTTTTATTTGTTACAATTAATTAATTTTATATATATTAAAAAAATAATTTAATTTATTTATTCTTAATAGACTTTTCAAAACTATTCTTTAATTTTTTATTATACAGAAAACTTCAGATATAATTAAAAATAGAAAAAGAAATATAATAAAATAAATATATTGAAACATTTCAAGGAGAATAATAAAGTATTTATTAGTAGAATAGAAGGATAAAATTAAAAAAATATATTTAATACTTTATTAAAATTTTAAAATAATAAATAAAAAGAAATAAATTTTTTTCTTAAAATATGACAAATAAAAAGAAATGAATGGAATATATATATATGGGGTGGATTTTATAGTGTCTTAAAAGTTTTAAAATTTGAAGTAATGTAGCAATCTTAATTTAAATTATTTGATCACATCGTTAAAAAATGAATAGTTGTAATTAAATAATTTTAAATTTAGCGGTTTCAAAACTTGCTATATGACCTTGAGTTTTGAAATTCTATTGATACCATACCAGGCACGATTTATGAGACATTTTAAATGAGAGAAATCAATTATGATTATCAAATCCTATATTGATAGTCAAGATTAAAATATAATTCAAAATTATATGAACATTTAAAAAAAGTAAGATAATTACTTAAAAATCACATAAATTTATAATTTAATTGTAATCCTCCAATTTTAAATTTGAAAATCATGGTTCACTCTTTTTATCCAAACATAAAATCTCTAATATATATGACCAAAAAGGTTCTCTAATTTTATTGGTGAGAACCAATGGCACGATAGAACGGATACTAAATATTTGTTTATCTCTCATTTGAAATTAAAACAAAAAAAATGATAATTTAACATATATGAAATTGACTTGAATTTATATGTAAAATTATTTATAAAGATAGTTAACTTCCATATTCATATATGGAGGTTAATAATTTTCACTTTTTCATTTAGATAAGAAAATTGTGTTTTTAACTCAAAGATCATAAAATAATGAATGATATTATAATTAATTTAAGTCAACTCCATTCATTTTTATTCATATTTATAATAAATACACTTATTAGTTAAAATAATTAGTACTGGTAATAAATTATTTAGAATAATTTTTACTATTTTATTATATTTAAATTAGCTGCAAAATTCTTTTGTTCAAATCAAAGAATAATGGTTGCTAGCCTTCACAATTCCTTTATTTATATGTCTAGTTTTAAATAAATTAAATTTTATTTTTATTTTAAATTCAAAACAATAAATTAGAGATTACCATAAGGGGTCAGGTGCAATCGAATTTGTAAAATCGTGAAGCACCAAAAGATTCTCTAGCATACTAAATAGGATAATTATTACTTCATTCGTTCTTTTTTATCTGTTGCATTTTAAAAAAAAATTTGTTCCTTTTTGTCTATTACTTTAGAATTTTAATAAAGTATTAAATATTCTTTTTTCAAATTTATCCTTCTTTTTCATTAATAAATATTTTATTTTTCTATACTATTAGTTAACTTGCATTTATTTCTTTACATTTTTCTCTTTATTTTTAACTATCTTGAATTTTATGCATAAAAGGTAATATTGTAAAGTTTATTAAAAATAAATAAATTCAACTACTTTCTTAATATATGTTAAATCGGTTAATGATGACAGATAAATAGGAACGAAGGGAGTATTAAGGAAGATTTAATTTCATGGTCAAGAAGAATAATAACGATGTTATTCAAAATTTATAATCAATTAAACCAAGTCACTCAGACTAGTATGAGTTCAAATTTGATTATTATTAGTTTTTCTTTTTTCCTTTTTACACCGTTTGTAACTGCAAATAGAAAAATAAATTAAACTTTTTAGAGTATGTACGATGAATAATATCAAAAAATTTCGCATCTTTTATTATGGTTTATTATAAAATTAAATTGTTTAATACAAAGTCTTATCTTTGTTTTTTTTTTAATATAAACTTGCAATCTTATACCAAGTATACAAAGACAAGAACGGTTGAGACAGCGAACTTACCAGCCTAATCAATTCAATAATTGACCATTGTTTACACTTATAAGATACGTAGGGGATTGTTAAATGTGAATGCTAGTTACTTCCATTTTTTCAATTGAATAACAAAATATGTTATTAATTTAAGGATAATTTTAACATATTTATATTAAAAGTTTGAATATGGATACTAAAAATACTTGTCTTTATGTCATTATACTTAACATTAAATTAAAATTTTATTTAGATTTACAATGGATATGATAGGAAATTAACTTATGAAAAATGGCAACATGGTAATTTTTTTTATTTTACTCATATATTTTAACTTATTTCTATATTTTTATATTTAGCAATAACTTCAAATAAGCTTTCGTATTGACTATCAATATTGAGCCAATATCATTGGATTGATAATTATTTGTATAATAATTTATTGGATCATAAAATATGTTCCATAACTAATACATAATCTGTATTGAACCAAAATTATAAATGATAGATATATAACATATTAGAGGAAAAAATTACAACAAAAAATTTTATCCATGAAATTTATTGTAAAAAATAATCCAAATAAGTCATGACATAATTATATACAAGATGAAGAATACCACCACAATCTTGCATTTAATTATTTGCACTTACACTATGTTATTGGTAGTACAGCATTGAGAATTCAATTTTGTGAGCCCTACTATAAAAATGATGGGTTCCGGTTCCGCAAAAGTGGGTGGTCTAGATATGTAGCTATTAATTGTATCATTTGTTGCGATACCGAACAATTAACTCTCAAATAATTTTGACGTCAATTTTGCACCAGGATGCTGACATTTCACATTAGGCGATGACTTATTCGCACCGACGTAACCTCTTCGTGAACCGCTTGCGAATGTCATAAATGTCCTCTGCCTTCGTTTCAAAAGTATGCTTTGGGTATCTAATATTTTTACGCGCGGCAGACTGCAATACCCTAGTCATCTTTCCGGGTAACCCCCTAATTTTTATATTTAATAAAATACTAATACTTATTCTGCAAATGTTTTATTTACAGCTTCTATTTTATTATTATTCAATAAAATACTACTCCATTCTTTCTTTTTTACCTGTTGTATTTTTAAAAAAATATTTTTTTTATTTATCACTGTAAAATTTTAATAAAGCATTAATTTTTTTTTTCAAACTTATCTTTCTCTTTCATTAATAAATGATTCATTATTCTATCCTTCCATCATATTTCTCTCTCTATTTTGAACTATTTTAAATTTTATGTATAAAGGGTAATATTGTAAAATTTATTAAAAATAAATAAATTAAATTACTTTCTTAATATGCATAAAATCGATTAATAGTAGCAGATAAATAGTTAAACTAATTTTATCTGTCACTGTAAAATTTTAATAAAGCATTGAATATTTTTTAAATTTATCATTCTTTTTCATTAATAAATATTTTATTATTTTATCCTTCCCTCATGTTTTTCTTTCTATTTTGAATTATTTTGAATTTTATGCATAAAGAATAATATTGTAAAATTTACTAAAAATAAATAAATTAAATTACTTTCTTAATATGCATAAAATCAATTAATAACCACGTATAAATAGGAATAGGTGGAATAATAGTTAAAATTTTAGGTTCCATTGACCTTTATGACCATGAAGTAGTCTTTTTATGCGATTCTGTTTTCCGTGTTCAATATAGAGGCTTCAGACAAGCCAACTTCAAGCAAATGAAAAATAGTAAAGTTAATTGATAAATTAATGTAAATTTAATACATATTAAATAACTAATACAATAAAAATAAATAAACATTATATTTAATTCTTTATTTGCAAAAATAATGATGATTATATTTTTTAAATTTTATAACTATCATTATTAGTTCCTAATTTTTACTTTTATTATAATTATTTATCTTTTCATTCATTTGTAATATTAAAATAAATGAAAAATAATGAAGTTAACTGATAAATCTACTTTAGAAATGTTAAATATATGCTTAGAGGGATATAATAGTCACCATAATTATAAAAAAGGCATTGATTATTGTGTTTACTCATAATTCTAAAAGCTAATTAATTTAAAGTGTCATATCATTTAATAAAACTTAATATATAACTTTCTATCAACTGATATCTTAATGATGTACTCGATGTTACCTTAAAGATTGTGCTTCTTCTTATATTTAAAATTTGAATTCAAGATCTTGTATGCATTTGTTAAGTGAATTACCATTTATATAATTAAAAAAAGTTATAAAATTTATCATAACGTATAGTAAATAATTATTTAGTAGTTGAAATGATGATACTTCAATTATATAAAATAGCTATAATAATTTTATTATTATTCAAATTATATATTTATTGTTATTAAAATAATAATTTACTCAAGATACATAAAAAATTGATATAATAGAAGAAGTACTTTAAATACATTATCAATATTTTAAAATCTAATTAAATAAAACTATATCATCATTTAAACACAAGTTCTCATTGACAAAATGATGTGAGAAGAAAATCATAAAATTCAAGTTGACGATATAAAATATTTACAATATTTTGTGGTAAAATATATATTAAGTTCAAATGAATAAAATATTATAAAAAGCTCAATTTTAATCTAAGTGTATTTTTTCTGTTTAAATTTAATTAAATCACACTCTAATTATAAAACACGGAAAATATTTCATGATTTAATATGAATTTTGTATTCATCCCTTTCATTATGTCATTGATAAAAGAGACTTAAATTTAAGCTGCAGTGTTTTTTCTTTATGAGAGGTTTAGAAGCTTAATTTGTCTCATTGGAAAGGTTTTTAAAAATTATTTTATTTATAGACCAAAATTCCATATAAAATTAAGTTTGTATCAATTTACTTCATCGTTAAAAATTTGTATTAGGTTGATTCCTATATGATTAACTCTTTATTAAATTTTACTTTCTCCGTGTGGTAATTTAATAATGTAGAATTAATTTTATAAAAATCAAATTGACACAAATATTTAGTGAAAAATTAAATTGATATAAACCCAATCTTACATATATCAAAATAAAATTTTAATCTAATTTATTGATATATGTATTAAATAACTAATGCTTTAATATATTATAGTGAATGTCTCCATCAGGAGAGGCTAATTACGATTTCCTTTTTTAATTTTTGATGAAATTTTCAATGATTTATTTGTCAATTAAATTAATATATAAATTAAATTAAGCATATTAAATGAAATAAATGAATAACAACTTTTAATTACTATTGGTTGTTAGATTATATTTATTATTTTCAATATAATAATTAAATGTGTTAACTTAATATTATATACAAATAGAGCTAAATCGAACCAAGACCAAGAATCAATTAAGTGAGGTGATTTTTGGAAATATACCATTACTTGATGTCGATTGCAAAGTGCCGGGTGTTCATTTGGACCACTTGCATTTAGTTTCGGACTCATTAAATCTTTGCCATGGATTTCATATTAATACTTTTTTACCCTCGATCCTATGGTTGGTATGAAACCAACAAAACAAGGTGTGTTGCCGCAATTCCGTACTGGGCTATTGTAGTTGTACCTATTTTTTAAAATAATTCTTTCATATTCAAGTTATAATTATGGACATTAATATTTTGACTGATAAATAAATAAAATACTGAGTTAAATAAAAATATCTTTCTCTTTTTTTCTTTGCGTCACACATTTCTAAAATTCATATTTGTACTTAATTTGAAAAGTACAAAATAAAATTATTATTTTATTAAATAAAATGATATATTAATTATTGGAAAAAGATTAATAAAAAATTATTGTTTATTATTTAAATGTTGCATAAAATAAAAAATTATTTTATACTATTTAAAACTACTCATTTATATTAAAGTAAATATATATAATACTTGATATTTTTGCTTTAAATGAAGAAAATTAATACTTATCTAAAAAATTTTAAAAATCTATATAATATATTCTTAAATACTTTATTTTAATTATTTTATTATAGATATTATTTTTCAACAATAAAGTCTTCACTAAATTTATTGAAGAAAATATTATTATAAACAATGTAATAAAATAATATCTAGACATTAATGTTCTATATCTAAATAGTTTTAATTTTTTATTTTAACTAATCAAAATTTTTAATAGAAATCATGCTATTATTTTTTTTAATATAATATAATATTTTTCATTCTTTATTTTTTTAAATTATTTAAGTTTGTATATAAAATGAAACAGTACTAGAAAATTGTTAGTAAAGAACCAACATACATATAATAAAATCTATATCTGTGTACTTAATTGCTTCAAGATCATTAACCTTCCTGTACACTAGTATATAATCCTTGATTTATTTAAAGTACGTTATTACCTTTCTAATAGCAATCCAATGTTTATCTTCCAAATTAGATACATACCTATCAAGAACACTGACAACAAAAGATAGATTAGGCATAATACAAATTTAAGCATATATTAGACTTCTTATAGCATTGTAATATGATCTATCTTTCATCAATCTTTTATAAATTTTATTCTTAGTACATTAGTCTTTACTAAATTTATTACTTTTAGAAATAGAAACATCTCTAGGTTTGCATTTATCTAAGTTGAATCTTTTAAGAACACAATTGATGTAAGTATTTTTTAAAACTCCCACCAAGTATCAAGAAGCAAATTAATATCATTACTAGCAAGTAACATATCATCTACATACAGAATAAGAATAATGAAATGATTCGTATTCACCTTAAAGTATGTGTATTGATCAACCTTATTTTAATAAAACCTATAGAAGATATGATTTTATGAAATTTTAAATACCATTACCTAGATATTTATTTAAGACTATAGATTGATATTTTCAACTTGTATACAAAATGTGTATTTCCACTTTCAACAAAACCTTTTGATTGTTGCATATAGACTTCCTTACACAAATCTCTATTCAAAAAAGTAGTTTTCACATCCATCTGATGGAATTTTAGATTATAATGAGCCACTAAGGCCATAATAATCCTTAAGGAATCTTTAGAAATATAAGTGAAAAAACCTCTTTGAAGCCTTTCTCTTCTTTCTCTGTATAATCTTTTACTATTAATTTTCCTTGAATTGCTTAATATTACCTTTCAAATCCTTTTTAGTCTTAAATATCCATTTGTAAGTAATAAGTTTAAAACCATTTGGAATTTCAACTAACTCCCACACTTTATTAGAATACATGATTGAATCTTGTCATGTCCTATCTTTATCCATTTACTAGCTGATCCGTAAGAAATTGGTTTATTGTAATTCACTAGATCAATAACATGTCCAATATCATAATCAACCTCACCCAAGTATACAATATAATCATTTGAGATTGTAGACCTTTTTATCCATTTAGAACATCTAACAGGAGCATTAATCGGTATAACAAGTTCTTTTAGTTAAGGTAGATTGTTCACAACACCTTCATGATATAATACATCAAGCATTTTATTAATACGTTGATACATAACCCTTTCTTGTATAACAAGCGTAGACAAAATAATAGATACCTCCTTTAAGATATTATCATCATTTTGAAGATCACTAGAATTACAAACATCATTTTCAAGAAACTTTACTGTCAATGCCTTAACAATCTTTAGCCCAATTTGTAACATTTGAATCCACTAGAATATCAAATAAAATAACACCTAGTGGTTTTAGAATTTAATTTTGATGCCATAAAGTCATAGACTTTTACTTCAATAGGATAACCCCACACTTGAAGATAGTTTAAACTAGGTTTCTAGCCCTTAAAAAGTTTAAAAGGTGTTTTGGATGCTAATTTAGTAGGAACTATGTTTAAGATATACATTGCAACTTTTAAGGTTTTACCTCAAAGAAAAAAAAGTAAATTAATTATGCTCATTATGGATCTTATCATATCCATTAAAGTACGATTTCATCTTTCATCCACTCTATTTTGTTCAGGAGTCTCAAGTATAATAAATTAGGAAACTGTCCTATAGTCTTGCAAATATTTGGCAAAAAGTCCCATGAGATAGCTTGTATCACTAACTCTACCATGAAACTCACCACTATGATTAGATCTTAAAATTTCAATCACTTTACCACATTAGTTTTCTACCTTAACTTTAAAGATTTTAAATTTTTCAAGAGATTGTGACTTATCATTTATAATGTAAACATAGCCATAATCGGAGAAGTCACCTATAAATGATATAAAATACTTATTCCTACATAAAATATTCTTAAAGGACCACTCATACTTATGTTAATCATCTTTGAATTTTTATTAGTTTTTCTAGTTAATTTTCTTCTAATACAATCAACACAATTATAATTAGAACTGTCAAGACATGCAATAATATTCTTTTTTATTAATGAATTAATTCTTTCCTTTAATATATGACATTGGCATCTATGCCATAAAAGAAAAGAATTTTTCTTAGATAAAGACCTTTTAACTCCAACATTCATGACATGAAGAGAATCAAACTATTTAAAATTAATATTAAATTTATACAAACCATTAGATCTTGAAATATTACCAATAACAATAGAATTATAAAATAACTGACAAGATCCATTATTAAAACTTAAATAAACATTTGAATCCTAAAGTTTTGATGAAGAAATTAAACTCCATCTCATGGACGATATATAAAGAGTATCTTTTTAAGATGAAATAAATCTTGAATCCAATTTTAATTTAATTATACCTATGTATTTCATTTGCACTTGTTCTCCATTTCCTATGCATAGACTGACTTCATCTCTACTTGGCTTTTGCTTGCTTTTAAATACCTACAAGGTATTATCAACATTCATAAATGCCCTAGAGTCAATCCACTAAGATCTAATAGGAATATCTATCAAACTAGACTAAAAGAAAATAAAAACAAAATAATTACTTGATTTGTTCTTATTTTTGTTATTTAGATACTTCTTATAAGTAAAACAATCCTTTCTTCTATAACCTATCTTCTTACAAAACTAAAATTCATCTTTAGTTATTATAGGTCTAGGACCATAGTAATTATGACTGAGGTTTTTTTTTAGGATCACCCTTACCTCGAGATCTAAAATTTTTTTTATTGAAAGGCTTAGTACAATGTAATTGATTGACTAAGCTCACATTCTTTAAAACTTTATGTTTCATTCTTTTTTCTTCTTAAGTACAAATGGATATCAAAATATTAACATCCTAATTTTTTTTCTATGTATTATAAGAGGTTTTCGAGTCATTAAACTTATAAAGTAAGGAATTTAGGGCATAATTAACAAGAAAGTATCATTAATAGGGCATTCAAGCTCGCCAAGTTTGGTAGAAATGATAACCATCCTTAAAATATACTCCCTAACATCATCATTACTATCATACCTTATATTAACGTACTTCTCCATCAAATGACCAACTTTGACCATATTAGAAACTATATGCCTTTCCCTAATAGATGTAGAGAAGGTTTTGGCATCATTAGTAATTAGAATAACTTGAACTAAACTCTTAGAGATTAATCTCTTTATCATTATTAAAGCCAAGCGATGGGTTTAATCCCATTTCTCATAATAAGTTTTTCGCTTAACAATTTTCAGGCAATTAAATTAGTAAGTTTCTTAACTCTAATTACCATATCTACATCCATCATGGCCAAAACGAATTCTATATCCTCCTGCCATCTCTTATAATTTCCTCCAGTCAAGATTTTAATAGAAAAAGATTTATTATTTAAGAAAAGAGTATGTGGAGCTTAAAATAATAATAGCAAAAATTTAGTCAACATTATAGGTAATAAATAATATCTCATATTTCTTTTAAATATCAAGCATCTTAAAGTATTATTACAAATTTGCTTATGAGTGGAAAAAGTAATAAACTTTAAGATATCATTAAAATATCAAGCTAATATAATAATAAATAAAATTGAAAAATTCAACACATATAAGTAGAAGAATTATCAATCTACCTTTTATTATAAAAGCTCCAAGTCATCCAAGTCAACTTACATGATAACCTCTTATAGGTAGGTAATTATATGAACTAACTTAAATAATAAAAATATTTCCAATACCATAAAAGAATTTTATTGGCTTGTTAAATGATCATTGTGATGACAAATATTTAATTTCATCAACTCAATTCTAAATTAGGGAAAATACATCAAAATTGCCTATAAAATATTTCACCTCTACATAATTTTCCTAAAATGTGTTTTCTTCGCAAGAAACATATAAAAATAATTTCAACAATTGTCATTAACTTTGCAAAATATTGATAAATTCATGATAAATTGAATGGAAGGAAAGCACATACACATAAAACTTAAACTATTAATAACATGCACCAAATATATGTACTTATATAAAATAATTATGATATAAATATTCACATTCAATATCACACACACACACACACACACACATATAGCACTTGGTTCCATAAAGATTGTATAATTGCAATCCCTTCATCCAATCATGTTTTTTGAATAATCATCATAATTGCATATATTTGAATTTCAATATATTATATACACAAAATGCCAAATATTTATATGTACAAAATGATTTTCAATTTATAATATACAGAAAATAGTAGAGCACATATATAATATAATATAATATAAGTTTATATAATTCGAGGTTTCCGCAATTGGTGTATATGTATATATATATGTATATATATGTATGTATAGATATATATATGTATATATATGTATACATATATATATATATATGTATATATATATATAAAGCCAGTTTATATAACCATTAGCTTATATATAAAATGTCAAAATATAATCCAAAACACTTCTATAATCCAAAACACTTCTACAACTTAATATGTTTTGATACCACATATAACAATTCATAGTTTTATAAATCACATATCAAAACTAGAATAATATTAAAGCTAACAATAGTACACACCTCTTAAATATATTTGTGATTTCCAATTCTTTTGCATAAAATATTTATTTAGAGAATAGAGTCTTCCTCTCCTACACCTTTTGCCATTTACAATACTTTGATGGGGAGAATAATTGTAAATGTCTTCAATAATAATATAACTCTAGTTAAGTTCATACATCATGACCTTAATAACAAACTCTATATTAAATATGTTTAAATAAGCTCAAATCACTTTCTTAGCATAATATATATAATATAAGATAAATATATAACTTATTAGATTACTTTATTACTTTCATGTCTCATATAATTGAATTGCATACCTAAGTCAATTTTATTTAAAATAAAATAAGTTCAATTAACTACAACTAAAAAATAAGAAAATTGTTACATATTTTTCAATTTTTCCTTTAAAATTTGTAATTAAAATGCATATTTACTTTCATTTATAATAAATTCACAATTTAATTACTTTATTTTATACAAAGGGTATTATTGTCATTTAAATACATGTAAAATTTCTTTCTTTTCATTTTTCAATTCAATTAAATAAGGTAATTATATGATAGTAAATAAAGTAATTTTATTTAATTTTTTTCTTCTCCTATTTCTTTTGAAACCGAGCAAATCCTTAAAAGGAATTATATGATACTAAACTACATTTTGGATTCCTTAAAATGATTTTAAAACAAATACAGGTGCTTGCTAAGATGTCTCTAAAGGTTTGGTATTCAGGATGGTATGGTAAAATATAGGTCACTGGATGAGATTATAAAAATTTTGATAATGACTTAGTAATCTTATTTAGTGACCTGTATTTTGTTATATCACCTTAAGTGTTAAACTCCTAGTGACATACAGGTCAATTTTTTAGCAGAATAAACATTTTAGCAACAATTTTTGCATCAGGATGCTAACATTAGGAAATGACTTCGTACTGATGTAACCTTCTCGAGGATTGCTTGCGTATGTCATAAATGTCCTTTGCCTTCATGTCAAAAGCATACTTTGGGGATCTTTTGTTTTCACATGTGAGAATGACAACTGGCATCCTTATTGACTAATATGTGTGGAGTGAGGATTCAATTCCTTTTTTTAATTATAATCTTTTCTTTATTTATATACTCTTCATTCTTATCCTAAAGCTTGCGTTTGGAACGGGAGAAGCATGGGGCGAAAGAAAGGGGAAGAAAGAAGTGGGGAGGGGCCGTACAGAGTTTCACCCGTTTGGAATGGGTGATAGAAATAGGAAAAGAAGGAACTCTGGGGTAGACAATGAAAGTGGGGCCTACCACTGTGCAGCATCAGACTTCTCTCTATTTTTGGAAAGAAGTGGGGACAAGTTTGGACGGTGGGCTCATTTTTCCACCCGTTGCCCTTAGAAGTCTAGTGCAGTAAGATATCCCGCCCACTGCAATCTAGCCACCACCTCTCACCTCCTGCCACTCGCACCTTAAGACCTTCGCAAGCAATGTCGTGCTGCTGTTCTACTGCATTTGAGGCTTGCTATTAGTTGAGGCTTAGATGGACAGCTCCATGGCCTGAGGACATCCGCGATGGCTTCTTCTTCCACAGGCATCGCCAGCCGTCTCCGTCGTAGAGCGTCTGAGGACACAGATCAGAGAAGGTAAAATCGGTTTAGGACCTTTACTATTTTTCTACCATTTGTCTGCCATTTTTGTATATAGGTCATTTGGATCGGAAGCCCGTTGAAATGTTATGCTGCCGGCCAACTGCGATTTTGTTCTGCTGCTGATCCGCTACCATTTTGCTTTTGCTAAAACTTAGTTGCATTTGCCATGGCTTAGGTTGCAGCCTGCCGGGTCTGGAATCCTGAACACCAGGTCATTGTGGGTCGACTTGGTTCAATTTCGACTTGGTTTAACTTAACTCGAGTCTAAAAATTTTCAATTTTTTTCTTCTGCTATCTTTTTTTTTGTTGGCCTTTTTTTGTAATTTTTTTCAATTTTTTTGGATATTCTTCATTTCTACCTCCCTTCAAAATTGAAATGTACACATTTAAGTTGATTTGTTATACCATGCAGTAGCCATTTAGTTGATTAACAATATTGAACTAAATTTCAATAATTAATAATTTTTTTTAATTTTATCAACAATCTTCATATGTATATGTCAGTTAATTAATTATCCAACGGTGCAATGTTCAAAAAATTTTATTTTTCAATGAGTAATTGAAGAATTTTTAAATATTATTAGCACTAATTAGCATAAAGATAAACTAACTATATTTTTTAAATTTCTCCACACTTTATTGAGTGTATAATCTTATATGTGTTATACATAATAATTTGCGTAATTAATTATTTGTTAAATTTTCTTTCTAGCTTCATCTAATGAAAATGACAAAGAGTGTAGTTAACTTTAAATGCAAAATATTTATATACAATAGGAATGGGATATATAGTCACTTTAATTTTTTTCTATTACTATCTAATTAAAATATAATTTTTAAAAAAATTTAAAAAGAAAAGGAAATAAAATTCTAAAATTGATGTATGTAAAAAATAAAATTCTAATGCAAATATATTTGAGAATTATATATTAATTATCTTAGTCATTTAGTATGTATCACTTAGATGTTCATTTTGATTACATTTGGCCCTGTCACCAATAAACTAATTAGGTCATTGAGTAACTTAAGAAGTTAGTAAATATTAATGACGTGAAATGCTACATCCATTTTAGATAATGATAGATATTTACATTTCCTCCTTCTGTATAGAGATTCACAAATTTGGCCTTAATCTTTGTTAAGATAATGCATTGTTAATCTAATGAAGCAACAATTTAGGATAATTGTTGAGGACTAAGAATGAAGGAATGTTGTATTTCAATGAATAGATGTCATTGTTGTTGTTTTTCATATATTACTCTTGTTAATAGGTACTGTGTTCAAGGCACATATCCAAGTATACACTCTCAGAGGACTCGTATCTTCACTACTAGAAACTCAAGTTCTCAGTCCCTTCTTAAGCTCATAGGTATGTTTCTAGCAACTTTATGATTCTCATTGCATATACTTGTGGGTATGCAATTCTCTCTTATGTGTTTTCTATGCAATTTCTGTTAATAATATTTAACTAGTCCATACACATTGAAGCTGATATATATGTCTACATTTGTTTAAAACTTATTGTTTATAATATTTAATAGTTACAATTTGGAGGTATTTCACAAAGTGAGTATGGAAGATAATGTGAATGATTTATATGAAGATCAGTTAGAATTAGACCAATCGCCCATTATTGAAATGATGAAGGAAAAGGATAGATTGTGTTAAATGTGTGTGATTCAACTTGTATGGTATATTAGTTATTTTATGTACCTACTGGAGTTGCAAGCCAATATTGTACCTAGAGGCATTAGTGGTGTCAAGGAAGCAAGAGACTAGATACGACGATAACTTTTACAAAACTTGTATGATTCAGAAAAAAGTCATGACATATTACGCATGCATCCTCATGCTTTCTTATGGTTATGTGAAAAGATAAGAGCAACAGGTAGAGTGAAGAATTTCACTTATTCAACTGTGGAGGAACAAGTAGCTAAGTTCTTATACATCCTAGCACATAATGTAAAAAATAGAGCTATGTCCTTTTTCTTCCAACAGTTAGGAGAGATAGTTAGTTATCACTTTCATAACATTCTACGGGCTATTGTATCTCTTAGAGATGAGTATCTTATGCAGCTTTTTGGATCAAAGGCTCCTACACAAATACTTAATAACAATAGATTTTATTTTTATTTTAGGGTAATATAAACATTTTTCTAGGATGGAATTAATATTAGGATTGTTGTTGTTTATTTGTCATGTTGTGTAATTATACTAAAAGGAAATTATTTACAGGATTATGTTAGAACTCTAGATGGAACACATATACAAGTTAAAGTTCTCAGGAAGTATGCTCCCTGCTTTTGAGGAAGACTGGATTACCCAACACAGAATGTGTTAGCAGTGTGTTCTTTTAATTTGAAGTTCACATATATGTTGTCTGGTTGGAAGGGAACTGCATCTGACTCTAGGGTTCTCAAACATGCTTTAGTTGAGAGAGGGGATAGATTGAGAATTCCAAGATGTAAGTATTAATTTTGATATGGCTTGCACAATAATAGGTCATTGCCATAGAAATAATATGGAGTGTCTTTATGGTTATGTATTCTGATATGTATTTGTATTATTGTTGTAAATCCTACGTAAATTCTACCTAGGAGATGTAAGTTTTCCTCTAAAAGGAGGCATTCTTACACCTTACAGAGGTGTATGATATCATTTAAAGTAGGACATTACCCGTGGACCTCAAAATGCAAAGGAATTATATAACCATCGGCATACATCGTTGAGAAATATAATTGAAAGGGTATTTGGGGTATTAAAAAAGAGATTTCCAATAATTGCCAGTGCCACAGAACCACATTACTCCTTCAAGACCATGACAAACATTACTACTACATGTTGTATATTGCATAATTTTCTAATGGATGTTGATCCCGATCCACAATTGATGGATGAGGTCGACTGTGAACTGCTAGAAAGGACTGTAGAAGATATAGGAGATCATGAATCAAGGACCACAGAGGAAGACTATAGGCATGGGTTCATCACGAGAGAATACCTAGTAGCCCATATGTGGAGTGATTATTAGCAGAGCTTGTCATAGTCTATATTATTTATACAATCACTTCTTGTACATTATCTCTTGATGCTTGTGAATCCTGCACTATTGATGTGGTTGTGAACTATATTTAGTATCTTACATGTATGAATTATATTTAGTGGATTGTTGCACCTCCTTTTTGTAGCATGAATTGAATATCCACTGTTAAATGCATTAATTGTGCATAGAACCTCCTTGTTGAATTGCACATAGTTTAAATAATATATGTGTGAGTTGGTTGTGACCAATTAAAGACATGCATCATGCATACTATAATCCCCCTCCAATCCTTGTACTATCAAATATTATTAGGTTGTATATTTCATTACAGATCTTACCATGCCGAAGAATAAAAAATCTGATAGTATGGGAGAAGGATCTTCTAGTGATTTACTACGATGGACGCCCGACATGGATGCTATGTTATTAGACTTATTACTCGAGGAGGTGCATAAAGGGAATCGACTAGATGGCATATTTATATCCATGGCTTATGCTAGTGTGGTGGCACAGCTTAAGTAGATAATAGGTCCATTCTTTCAGAAGCAACACATCAAGAATCGATTGAAGACATTGAAGGAGAACTTCAATGAATGCTATGATCTGTTCCATAGGTGGAGTGGGATTGGTTGGAACCTATCCACCCATATGTTCGAGGTAGAACTAGAAGTGTGGAGCGAGATCTGTCAGGTAAAGATAGAATAACTCATGTACTATATATAGATGTAATACTTTGTTGCATTCTTAGTATGGATTACACCAATATCTAGTATATAATGATGTGATTGTGTGTGTTTGCAGGATAAACCCGAGGCCAATAGATGGAAGCGTGCTCCAATACACAACTATGACAAGTTATTGGAGCTATTTGGAAAAGATAGAGCAACGAGAGCATATGCTAAGAGCGTAGCAGACAAGTTGAGGAGATAGGAAAAAGAAAGGTTAGACTTGAATGATAGCTTTAAACAGATGTCAGATTTGGATATTAATTAGGAAAATGATACCCCCAACTATGCCGACTAGTTTGACTCATTTAGTCCTGAATGTGCTCCTTCTAACCACTGCTAAGAGTATCCCAACTTAAATCAATCTCACGGTACATCATTATCAAGAGGTTAAAAGTGGAAAGTGTCCAGAGTTGATTTAATTGAGAAGGGATATGAGAAGTTGAATATGGGGATCAATAACTTAACTAATGTTATGAGAGATGCGGTGAAAAAGCATGTCCAAATAGCTAAAAAGCATGCCTAGATAGCTGAAAAGCATTCTCGGATAGTAGAAAGATAACTTTCCATTATGGAAAGCAGTAGACCTTGCCATTATAGTGAGGCAGAAGTTTGGATGAAGCTAGAGAAAATAGAAGTACTTGAAGTGTTACACCTTCCTTTATGAAAATGTAAGGGCCAAAAAGCATTTTTTTAGGGTTCCACCTCACTTAAAATTACAGGTATTGTATCAGCTTATGGCCAGTGCAGGACTTGGTTAAGCCACCATATTAGGTACACATTGATGCCTTCTTTCATTTAAACATTTAATATTATCAAACAGTAACTTAATCTAAAGAATGACATTGACCTTATTATATTCTTTGTTCTTGTATTAGTAGAAAGTTAAAATATGTCTTCTGACAGTATGTACTGAGCATTTTGTTGTATCTATGTCTTTACACATATATAACGTTACTGTGAAAGCTATGTTTCATTGTAATGCGACATATATTAATTGATTGAATTGATGAACAGGTATTGAGGAGAGCAACCATACTTGTTGCCACAATTGTCTATTTATGTCAGGTCGCACAGGAAGTTCACTTGGAAGCGAGAAGTTGCTTTGATATTCATTGCTTTGTATAACAGTAGATCTTGTATTAATCGACCAAAGTGAATCTATCTTGTTTATGTTTTGTATATGATAATGAGATCCCGAATCATGATTTCAACATTTATGCCATGCATTAAAGCTCTTTCGTATAATATAAAGTACTTTTGAATAGTTTTGATAGCTAGATAGCAGTTATCAATAATAAAATTGGGTGGACCTCACACAAAAAACTTTATCTTGGACTTTAAAATTTTTTTTTTCAATATCTATCTAACAACATTTATTGTGCACGCTAAAAATATAATTAAAAATTATGTAGTTATTAAAAGTTAAATACTACTACATCTTATTTTTAATTTATTTCAAATGAAAAATATTTTTATATTGGAATTAGATGAGTAAATAGTAATTATAGAATTTAGTATTAAAAGAATAAGGGCAAAAATATAAAATCATATATATTTTTAAATAATTATATTATTTTTATATAATAATATAATTTTTAATGATATTTTAATTTTAATTATTAAATAAAAAATTTAATTAATGGATTTAATTTAATTTGGTCTTCATTTTGGAAATTAAAATTGTATTTTTCAAGAATACAATTTTTTGAAATACACATTTGCATTCATATTTTACATATAAGGGTACAATAGTTATTTTATAAAAATACAACTTCTTTCTCTCATAACTTCTCCCTTTTCAAACAAAAGAAATTACTTCTCTCCTAATTTCTTTCTCTCCTAACTTCTTCCTTTCCAAACAATACAAAAGAATTTCTTCTTTACTCCCACTTCTCTCTCCCCCAACTTCTTTCTCTCTTAATTTCTTTCTTGTCCCACTTCTCTCCTATCCAAATAAAGGCAAAAACTCTTAAAATAGAGGTGACTTTTTCTTTAGGGAAAAATAATAAACGTTTAAATTAAGTGAGCTTTATTTCACATGGTTCATTTAAAATTTCCACAATAAGGAAAAAATGTGTGAATTAGGATATATTTGAATATATTTTTATTTTTATATTTTTAAAAATTATTCTCAAAAATTTTTTTTAAGAACTATTTCTCGTGTTCAAAAATTAGTTTTGAATTAAAGAAAAAATAAGATTAAAACGTGATTGTTATTATAAGTAAGGAAGTATTTCATTTAATTATAAAATTAACATCTAAAATAAGAAAACAAATTCAAAAAATGGTTAAAAGTTATTTTTTTCTTTCGGTTTTTGAGTTATACATTTAGAAATTAATTTTTAAAAATAAATTTTCAAATAGGTTTCTTCTTGAAAAAAAAAAAATATTTTTAAAATTAGAAAACAAATAGACCCTTACTTTTGTCTCTTTCTAATTGTTTTGGAATAAATTTTAGCTTATTTGTAAAAAAATTTCTTCTGAAATATGTTACAAACAATAGGGGCACAATTGAAGTTAGAAGAAATTTTTTGGAAGTATTGAAATATAAATTATTCAAGATTTTATTAAAAATATTTTAAAATTTGGGGTGAATTTTTTAAAAATTGTGTAAAACTGTAGGATTTTTTTTTTAAAAAAAAAATCCAACGTTAGCATCTCCAAAGGCAATGTAGGGGTATATAAATTAAAAAGAAATTAATATTTAACCTATCTATGTTTTCAAGTATTAAAGTTTATTTACTTATACTTTCTATCATTAACATTTTCTCCAATTATACTTTTTTTATCCAATTTTTAATAGAAAATTCCATAACATTTGAGTTCAGCGAAATCAGATGAAATCACATACAACAAAATATAATTTTTTAATATTTATATGAATTAATGTAAATAAAATATAATAATTTTATCCCCTTATTACTATAATTACAGACCTTAAAAAAGAAATTTTTTTATTATAATACATGGAATGGGAAAATTGAAAATAAAATTCATATATTCCATTACTAATAATTTTATAAAGAATACAAATGCAATAATAGTATATAATATGTAGATTTGAAATAAGGAGATATAATTAATATGTTTCTTTTATTCCCCATTAAAGATTCTAAATATCATTTCACATAAATGTGAACAAATTATACTTTGCTCTCTCATAATTTCATTTGAGTTTACTTAAGTAATTTGATAGGAAATTTTCTATTAATAAGGTGGACACATTATTAATATTAGAAAGTATATATAAGTATAATTTGACATTTAAAAACACAAGTAAATTAAATAAATATTGGTAAAACTACTCGTGAACAAGACATAATTTTTCTTAAATTATAAAATAAAGAAAATAAAATAAAAATCCTATTAATTAAGCACAGAAGGAGCAAGTATGCTTTGTTGTTCATGACTGTGAAAAGCTCTCTGACTTTTTATTTTTATTTTTTTTAAATAAAAATTTTCTTAGCAATATGATCTATTTTTAAGATTTGTAATTCTATGAGTGTAATTTAAAAATATAAAAAATTAAAATAAATTTTTGAATATTTTTAATTTATTTTTAATCACAATTTTATAATTTAATAAAAATTTCCTATTTATTTCATAGATCATCTTTTATTTTTTTTAAATCTTAAAAATAATTTTTAAAATAAAAGAAAACATATCTAAAGACTCAAGGTTTCTTATTCTTGATATTCGTTATTTTGTTTGAAATTGCAAAGTTTGATATTCGTTATTTTGTTTGAAATTTTCCAAATATTTCATAGATCATCCTTTATTTTTCCTAACATTTAGATCATGATAATTTATTCTTGTTAATTTTTTAAAAATTTCTTATTCTTGATATTCGTTATTTTGTTCATTGTTGTTAATTTTTTAAAAAATACTTTATTTTGTTAATTTTTTAAAAAATCAATTGATATTTCATTAAAATTTAAAATTTTTTCGTGGTACCCTTTAAACATTTGGGTGTATTTAATGCATAATTAAGAAATTGCCTTAATATGGATAGGGTATAATATGGTAGCCTTTCGGCTACGCCATTGAACCCAAACAACGTGTGATTTCATACGATTGAAGTTCCTCCATAAAATATAATTATAAAATATCAAAATAAGAAAAATATTTTATTTATTTAATATTAAATATATAAAATTTTAAAAAAGTAGTTTTTATTTTAAGAAAAAATTTATTTTTAACCAATCTTATTATTATTCAAAAAAAATTATTTTTCTCTATTATCATACTTTTAAGTATCTTTTTCTTGAACCATTAATACAAGTAACAAATCATTCTTTCATTAGTACATGTATAAATATTTTTTTTTTACAAAAAATACTTTTCAATGAGATAAATAAAATGCCTATGTGTAATTTGGGATTCCATTAATCAGGATTTTTTTTTTTTACAATGTTCTGATATCATAAAGAATTGTACATGCTAGCTTTTTATGAGAAAACAAACTAGGTTTTTTCTTGTTCGTACTAGGTCAGTGTCTCTTTTAGTTAATTAGTCGGTAAACCACAAAATTATGGAACTTAATTAATCATATGATTAATAAACAACCATTAATAATTAGTTCAGAATATGTATATTTATCCCAGAACCTATCATAGTGGGATTCAATGATATCTCCGCAAGATTCTTATAATTATTGCTTTAGGTATAGGTGACAAACTTCGAAGGATATCAAGCCCTGTTCATGATTTACTTAAAATAATACAGTATTGCCACATTATTAAGAAACTAAGAAAATGGAAGATGACAACAAAAAACTGAAAACAGCCAGGAAGCCACCAAGATGTGTTGATGATAGCCGACATTCCCATGTGGTTTTTGAAATAAGGAGGGGTCCGATTAGAGGGCCACCCTGCATTTATTTTCGGGAGTGACATTCCCATCGTTCCTGCGATTTGCGGGCTTGCCTTGTCGCCACCTAATAATTCTGTTTGCAGCATAATTTCGTGTTCCATTCTAGTGTTTTGTAGCGATCTGTAGAGGATCGATGCTTCATGGGAAAATTTTAAAAAATAATTAAAAATTATAAAAAGTATTCAATTTTAAATATTTATAGTTCATACATAACCAATAAAATATTTTAAGATAAAAAACATAAATAATTGATTCAATCAATCTCAAATAAAAAAAAGATGATTTTAATCTTTTTTGCTTTCAAATATTATAATTAACTAAAAAAGATAGAATAAATAATAAATCTCAATTTTGAATTATATTTTAAATATTTAAATTACTAGAAGAATCTAATATACCATTTATATATGTATAGAATAAATAAGAAAAATTATAATTTTATAATTAGGGGATTCTATGGTATATGTTAAGATAATACTGTTTTGTTCCCAAAATTTGTATCAAATTGAAAACATACCATATCTACATTCGTTATTTTGTTTGAAATTGCAAAGTTTGATATTCGTTATTAAATAACTAAAAAATTTCCTATTTATTTCATGATCTAAATTGAAAAATTAACAAAATAAAGTATTCTTGATATTCGTTATTTTGTTTGAAATTAACAAGAATAAAGGATATTCGTTATTAATATCCAAATGATATTAATTTTTTAAAAAATTAACAAGAATAAATTATCATGATCTAAATGTTAGGAAAAATTTAATATGATAAACTATATTTTAATATATAAAGTATTTTTAAAAGAAAAGGATATATAAATAAATTATAAAATATTTTTATTTTATTTTATATTATTTTATATATAAATAATTAATAATAAATAATTAATTTTATCAAATATTTTTATAAAAATAAATAATGTTGTTAAATAATCAAATCAATATATATATAATCAATAATTAATTATTAATGTAATTAACTAATAATTAATGTAATGAGGTAATTGGGGAATAATGCTAATATATTATTAGAACAATTTTTCAATGCAGATAACAAAATTTATGTTATTGGTAGTACGACATCGAGAATTCAATTTTGTGAGCCCTACTATAAAAATGATGGGTTCCGGTTCCGCAGAAGTGGGTGGTTTAGATATGTAGCTATTAATTGTATCATTTGTTGCGATACCTAACAATTAACTCTCAAATAATTTTGACGTCAATTTTGCACCAGGATGCTGGCATTTCACATTAGGCGATGACTTATTCGCACCGACGTAACCTCTTCGTGAAGGAAATGCGGATCCTTCCTCCGCGAGATGGTCAAGAATCCCCAACCATAACAACAATGACGTGGTTTGCATCCTACATCCTTTAATTTTCTTAAGGCCCTCCGCAATATTATATATATTATTTAAATTTTTTTTACTAAAATAAAATTTTTCATTAATAGACCATACCCAACATTAATTATTTTTTAATTATTATCTTAGAGTTCAAACTAGCTATAAATAAGAATGTCAAATGGATGAAGCGGATTGGATATGGACCTATTTATAAAGGATTTGATTTTTTACGAATAGATTTATGTTATTTATAAAAAATGATTCAATTTTAAAGGATTTAAATAAATCAAAAAATTGTACAAATTTATATGTATTTGTGAACTTTAATTAAAAGCTTGTGGCTTGGGTGGATTTTGTTTAATCTGTACAATTCTAATCCATAACAAATAGGTTCATATTATATATAGAAAAAGAATTTAATTTTATAAAATTTAAATCTACAAAAGATTTGAATTGATCTAGATATTTTTGTGGATTTGAATTCCTTTGATACTCTTAACGACAAGTCATAAAGTTTCACCATTTTCAATTGCATTTTTTTTTGTTCTCCATCGTTTTAACATTAACAAAGTTTACTAATTAACTAAAATAATATATATAATAAATACATTCAAACTTAATAGAACCGAATCGCATTGGTTCCGTAAGTTTTTATTCTTTCCAAATAAAAATCAAGAAATTATAATAATTGCATAACCTTAATTTCACCTATGAGTAAAATAATTCTGGAGAAAATGTTATTTTTAATTAAAATTATGAAGAATTAATGAATAACTGCTTAGTTACATATACAAAAAAATTATTTAATATGATTGACAATAAATTGGTCATATAATATTTTTTTTAATAATCATAGAAATTGTTAAATTTCTAGGCATACGTATGTAAGATTGTGGGATCAAATTCAAGGCAAAATTCTCACCTATTATTATATGCTATATAAATTAAATGCTCTCGATGATTATACAATAATTTTGAAATATGAAATTAGGTCAAGAATCAAACTCTTATTTTTTAACAAAATTATAATACTTATAATTTGATATATATTATAATTCAATTTTATTTATTAATTAAAATAATATTATATAATTTTTTTATTTT
The DNA here is from genome assembly GCA_020226215.1 of Sindora glabra. NCBI lineage: Eukaryota > Viridiplantae > Streptophyta > Magnoliopsida > Fabales > Fabaceae > Sindora > Sindora glabra. The sequence continues at coordinate 32,415,408 of CM035231.1, forward strand.
TAAGTTTATATTTCAGGGCCTCCTCACAAACTTAACAGGCTTCTAGATATAGATCTCCGCATAAAATCTATATTTGTCGTTGTGTTATTATTTTCCTTTTGTTCATAATAGAAATTTATACACATCGCTTACGTTCGTCCTTCTCTCTCTCTCTCTCCCTCCCCTCTCGTCTCCCCTTTGTTTATTTTTTCACTTTCTCTTTTTTTTCTTCCCCATTTATCACGTGGTTATTCAATAATAAACTTTAAAATTATATTGATTAAATATTTAAGCAATTAGATAACTAATAAACTTGGTTAACAATGCGGCTAAAAATTATTTAATATGATTGACAATAAATTGGTCATATAATATTTTTTTTAATAATCATAGAAATTGTTAAATTTCTAGGCATACGTATGTAAGATTGTGGGATCAAATTCAAGGCAAAATTCTCACATAATATTATATGCTATATAAATTAAACGCTCTTGATGATTATACAATAATTTTGAAATATGAAATTAGGTCAAGAATCAAACTCTTATTTTTTAATAAAATTATAATACTTATAATTTGATATATATTATAATTCAAATTTATTTATTAATAAAAATAATATTATATCATTTTTTTATTTTTAAGTTGTATATTTCGGGCCTCCTCACAAACTTAACAGGCTTCTAGATATAGATCTTCGCATAAAATCTATATTTGTCGTTGTGTTATCATTTTCCTTTTCATAATAAAAATTTATACACATCGCTTACGTTCGTCCTTCTCTCTCTCTCTCCCCCCTCTAGTCTCCCCTTTATTTATTTTTTCACTTTCTCTTTTTTTCTTCCCCATTTATACACGTGGTTATTCAATAATTAACTTTAAAATTATATTGATTAAATATTTAAGCAGTTAGATAACTAATAAACTTGGTTAACAATGCGGCTAAAAGTGAATTGAACGTGAATAAATTTATGAAAAATGATAAAAGATTAAAAAAATCAGAAAAGGAGGATTTGATGCATTAGGTTAATTGGGATATTTGCTCAATCTAAAATGCAAGATCACATTTTAGAGAGTAAAATAAAAAAGTATAAATTAAAAAAATCCAATATTAAGAATTTAATAAATAAATTGATTGAAAATTAATTTTTCAAAATTCCAATTACTTAATCGCTTAACTTTTCTCATAAAAAATTATCAGGACATTTTAATTTTTTAAAATACATAAAAAATTATCATGTTACTTTATTTTCTAAAATGCACTATTTAACTCCTTTAAAATATAAAATGTATTTTAGAGAATAAGTGAAATATTATAATCTTTAATAAAAAATTCAAAAATTTAGAATTTAACAAATGATAGTCAATTAAAAATTTAATTTTTAAATATGTAACCATTTATCTTATTGAATTTTTCATTTTGGAATTATGATATTTTATTTTGTCTTTTAGAATATAAGATATACTATAAAAAAGAGGAAAAAAATTTCCGATTCACACACTTTAGGTGTCGATCCAGGCTAACCGTGACTTGCGGTAGTTGCAACGTGAGTCACGGAAGGCCAGGCAAAAACAAAGAAAAAAAAATGTGATACACGGATTGTTTGGAAGTATGCACACACGGTGATTGTACTGTGCACAGGTCAATACATGAATTTTGTGAATTATTAGAACAAGCTCGATTATCAAAATCCTATTTCATTTTTATTTGCAACCTTACGCAGCTTGATTTGTGTGAATCCATGTTCACACATACTTCATTCAAATACTAAAGTTTAGAGGTTGCATAGACCAATTCATAAATTAAAGCAGATAGAATGGTTTAAAATTTTTCATTTTAATTACGAATTTATATAAATTAATTAATATAGGTTAAAGTTTGCACAAACTTGACTTAGTGCGGATCAAAATTTATGCATATTTAATTAATTTAATTCAATTTGACAATTTTAATGATTTTATATATATGGTTGTGGAATGAGCGGGTTAAGAAAGTTAACGCGGAATGGTTGTTAGACAGGATAGATTGAATTTTTTTGTTTTTTGCATAGATCTTTAATATGAAGGTCCTAATTGGGTCGAGTCTACGGATTTTTTTATTTTTTATTTTTAAAATTTTTAAATAATAAAAAAATTAAAATAATTCAAAAAATACTATATATTTATTTATAAATTAATCATATATATTTTAAATTTGTATATAACTTTAAATATATATTTTTATAAAAGATAAGTTATAAACTATTTATAAAATAAAAATATCATTTATATCCTACATAATTAAAAATGGAAAATAAGAATGTAATTTTATATGAATTAAAAATATTAACCTATATAAAATTTAGAAATGCAAAATAAAAACGATTCACTGACTAGTTTGGCGTGAGCTAGTTTGCATAGTTTTAGTGTTATTATGGTGATAAACTTGTTTTATATATAATAATTATAGTTAAATTAATTAAATATTTTACAATGACAAATTACATTCATAATAATATAAGAAAAGATAACAAATGGTTTGCATTTTTTCTTCCACGTGGGAACGAGATAAGAAACAAACAAACGCGTGTATTTTCACTTATGGATGAAGACATGAAATATTACTGAAATGATAGAGGCTATCATTATCGTTGAGTAGTCGACTTTAGGACTTTGCTTCCCAGCTTATGAAACATAAATTTTGGCAGTTTTCGAAATCCTACATCCATGCAACTAGAATTTGTTCTATGCATGGATATTTATTATTTTTTATTAGTAAAAGATTAATGTGTATGTAATACAGAAATATATTACAAAGGTGATGAAATTTAATATGTCATATTTATTCTAAGTGATATAATATCCTAATTTGTAAATACTAAATTTTAAATATAGACATTAACCTTTATTAATTAAAAATATGAAAAATCAAGTTTTATCATAAATGTAAACCTCTTATAGGTTTTGCATAATTTGATGCTAAAAAGGAAATTGATTGAACAATATTTGAATTTACAAATAAAATAGGATTCAAAAAATGGAAAACAACTTAGAATTGGACTTTATATGTTAGAAAATACTCATAAAATAAAAAAAATGAAATTCAATCTTAATTTTAAAATATTATTGTTAATAGTTTTCAATTATCCCAGAAGACATTAAAAAATCCAAATATGATAAAATTTAAGTTTAGGAAAATTAAAAATGAAATTTGCATAGAGAATGAAGAAGACTGAAGGAGAATGTTGAAGGCAAGAAGAAGAGTTTCTAACCGTGACTTGCTGTAGTTGCAAAGTGAGTCACGGAAAGCCAGGCAAAAACAAAAAAATGTGATACACGGATTGTTTGGAACTATGCACACGCGGTGATTGTACATATATTTCAGCATTCTTTCTAATTTTCTAAGGCCATAAAACTATCTAAGAAAATCAATAGCTTAGATTTTGTGATTTTGATTTAGGGAATGAGGCAAATAATGTAATTTTCCGCAAATGGACAACCTATTCATCTTTCTAAATTCTATTTATTGTAGATGAATCTTGACAGCAGCAGATGATCAAAATGCTTTAAAGAAATTATATATGGCCTTATGTTGGTAAATAAATGATGAAACTTGAAACAAAATTGGGAGGCAAACAATTTAACTATAGTTTAATTTTCGTTGTAAAAATTTCTTCAAAGAATTCTAATATTTGTTATCTCTTCAAACGTCACGCATAAAAGTAACAAATAAAGAGTAAGAAATCAGTAAATAAAAAAATATATTTATATCAATCTACAAATTAACAATACAGCATTTATAAGTTAACGTGACGCTCTTCAAGATAATTTTTTTAAATTTTTCTATAAGAGGAAAATTTGGTTATTGACCATATGTTTAAGTTTGCTATATTTATAAGACTCCGTCACTGCTTGCACAATACTTGTCCCAACAAAACTCCGTCACTGCTTGCACAATATTAGCTGCTCAGTTTGCAAGTGCATGGACTCCAAAATGTGCTCATTAGACATCCAGCCCTCACATATATGGGCCATGGTCACTACAAGATGACATCATGGCTGACCTATGCCTGCATGCTCAATGGGTTGACCCTATATATGTCATTTTATATTTAATTACTAAATTAATCTCAAATTCTCAATAAATTTATTGGCCTGTTCCATCAGAGTATACAGATGATGAATTATCACTTCAAGAGGGCGTGAGAATTTTATATGCCTGTATAATCTCGGCTTCGTTTTTCCATAACCAAAAAAAAAAAAAAAATCAAATGACATTTTATGTCTTTTAAATGGTTTTTATTTTCTTTAACTCCTCAGCAGTGACGTTTGTTGTCCTCAACCAATTATATTTTAAGTACAAATTTCACTTTATTTGAATGGATTATATAATTTATAAATATTACTGTAAATTTTTGAAAAAATTGAATTAAAAATAGAATAATCAATCTCAGCCGAAACTTTTCCATTATAAGGAATAAGTTTTTTTTCTCTGAAATTCAATTCCAAACTTTTGAGAGAAGTTCTTTGGCGCCTTAAGAATTTTTAAAATCCAACATGATATAATAATATAAAAATTATAAAATTGAAATTATTTGATTACATTTATTAAAAAGAAATAATTTTAATTTAATAATTTTAGAATTTCTCACACCATTCTAAATTTAGAAAACTTAATGATACTACAATAATCACCAACCTTTTTATGCGTGTGAATTTTGTGAACTGTGAATACTCTCACGTGCGGCAAACTAAATAATAGGAGTCTTATAAATATAGCATTTCTCTTTCGATTTTCCTCTTATGGTCATAAAAATATATGGTTATTAAATCATACAAATTAGTGATAACTTGAATTTATGGTCATAAAAATGAGAATTTTTAGTGGCAATTTTTATTTTCTGTCACTATAATTGTCGCTGAATTTTTTTAATTCAAGGGAAAAAATTAAAATATATGATAAGAAAAAATTATTGACACAATTTATTTTTTGTTACAATTAAATTTGGTTACAAAAATATGTTTTAGTTATAATGACTATTTTATCATCATTATAAAAAATATAAACGAATTAAGTTATTTATAAGTAATTCAAAATTAACCCGTAAAAATCTCAATTTAAAATCAACTTTACATAAGTGAAACTTGAATAAATTTGGCTTAAGTAATACACTAGTCAAATTTGTGCATCACATTATTTAGCTCAAATTATCTATGAGCTTAAATAAATTTAATAATAAAAAATATTTTTTAAAATTTATATTATGTATAAATAATATAAAATATAAAAAATTTAATAAGTGGCTAATTTTGTTCCCCGTGCAATTAGATAAATTGACATATTATAAGTGTAATATTATTTTAATATACTAAACAACAGCAGACATTAATATGGGCCTTTCTCTTTCTAGCAGAGAAACGAAGCGGTCATTTTCTGCCCTTCGTTGTCTGGTCCTGCCCTTAATCATGACCGCCAATTTAAAAATCAGCTGAAACAATTATGTTGGTTTGGGCAATTGATTTTATTAAAATTTACCATTTGGGTGTCTTGCAATCACATATATATCTGAAGAGTAAAATTTACCATTTCATTAACCCAACTTGGATTCTATCGTGACATTTTCATCAATGTCCCCTTCTCTTAAACCTCGTATATATTGTATTAATTCTTATTTATAATATACTCACCGAATTTAACAAAATAACCTGCATTCTTATTATTATATATAACTAATAACAAATTAAAATAAATATTGTTTCATTAAAAAATTGATTGTAATTGGAAAAATAGTAGTAATAAACACAATAGATTTATAGACTTGAAACTCCAAAGTTCAAAAGACAGATTTTAGGAATACAATGTATTGAATTAGAAATAATTACAAAAATTTATAAATTATTGATTTTCAAGGACAAAAATGCATCTTGCAGTGTGCTCTGAGTGATGTGATAGAAAAGTGGTTCATATCATTAAGGGGCGTTTGATTTAATTACGGAAATGAAAAGAAATCAATAAAGAAAAATAGGGAGTATTGGAATAAAAATTTTATAATTATCTATTTTATTTGTCTTAAATAAGAAAAGGATTTAAGTATTTTTAATTTATTTTATTAATAATTATAATATTAAAAAATAATTTATTTATAATTATTATTAAAATAATTGTTATAATTATTATCTTATTATTTTTATTTTATTTGCTAATATTATAAAATTTCAATTATTTAATATTAATTATTAATACCTTATTAATATTATTCTAATTATTACTTTTATTATTTCAATTATTATTAATATCTTAATAATAATTAATTTTATTTCAATAATATTAATTACTATTATTTTTAATGGTTATTACATTTATTATTTTATTATTTATATTTATTATTATTTTATTAATATTATTATTCAATCTCATGTTATTAAATTATTTTATATTAACTAAATTTTTTATTTTCATGATTATTTAATTTTAATTATTAATAATTTATTATTATTTCATTTATTACTATAATATTTATTTATTTGTAACCAAAATAGTAATTTAAATTATCCTAAAATACAAATTATATACTATTAATTCTTTTAATTCAAAATAATATATTTTGATTCAATAATCTTTTAATATTATATATACTTTTAATTCCTTTAATTCAAAATAATATATTTTGATTCAATAATCTCCTAACATTATAGCTTGGTACAGTAGCCATATAAATTGCACCAATTGAATTGCGAAATTTAACGGATATCAAATAGGGAAACTAATATTGGTAGAAATTAAATAGGACAAAATATATTATTTTAAATTAGAAGAATTAAAATTATAATATAATTTGAAAATAGTGGTCGTCTTTATTTAAAATAATTTTATTTTGATTTAATAATCTTCCGACATTATAGCTTGGTCGAGTGAAATTACACCAATTAAATTTTACAACTTAAGGGAAATTTAATGAGAGGAGCATAATACCAACAATTGATTGATTTAATGAAGGGAAGCTAAGTCTCAATGCATTCTACATTTAATAAAGAGTCCTAAGTTTCATTCTTAAAGATGCTTTTATGGAAAGAAGTTTATTATCTACTACTCCCACTCAAATAAAAATTAAATTCGTAGCTGATAAAACAAATTGTGGGATTACCTTAGTATAAACGAAAAAAATGGGAGGACAAAATTAATAAAAGTTGATGAAAATTAAATAATAAGACTTAAATTACACTAATTGGATATTTAAAAAGTAAAATAAATTATTTAAGGAAAAAAATGCAAGATCCATGTGATAGTAGATCTGTTTGAATTAAATAAATGTGTAGTGGGTTAGGTTGCGTGAAGTTGGCTGAGGGTGTTTCGCCTATAAATAGGCTTCCAAAGTAGCAACGAGAGGCAAGCAACACAACAATATCCACACAGCTACTGTGCATCGTTTTCATTCATTCAGAAATATGTTTTCCAGGCCAGCTGCAAGCCCTGTTTTCCAGTCCTTTGATGAAATTTCACATGACATCGATAGAATCCACGACTCAGGGGCCAAGAGGCAAAATGTGGATTTTCTTTACAAAGTTGCGTCTAACATTGTCAAGAATTCTACTAATGTTGCTAGCATTCTTGACCTCAAGGTAAAGAAATAAAAAAAAAAAATTATGCATCATCTATCCTTTGAGTGTATTTTAGAAATTGAATTCAACTGCTCCGCATCTTAATAGTGTAGTGATATGTGATATTATTTTAAGAATTTTACTTCTCTGATAATCTATATTTAAATGTGTGTATTTTAAGTAAATTATTACTGTTAATATTACCAATGAAAAAATTAAATTTAACCCGACTGTTTAATCGATTCAATTATGAAACAGTCATAATTTCAACCCTACGGACTGAAATGAATGACTGATATAGTTTAGTCAAATTTTTATCCGATTGATAAACATAACTCACTGATTTTTTCTTTCTTTCAAGATGGTATTAGTTTGACCAATTGTTTGTTATATTATTACAGGGTTCTAAGACCAAGACCGTTGAGCTTACAGACGATGAGGCTTCGCAATCGGTTTTTATGCCGCCATCCTCTACACTAAAGAAAATTGCCTATCAGGTTATAATATTCTTCATCATATTAATCACATGGCACACATTGGTACGAGATTTAATTTAAGGCATCTATCTCCACTTTGAATGTTAAAATTTTTGTTGGATTACTACTTTTATTATTCGAAGATATGCATCCCTAATTGTTCCTTCTTATTTGGATGCATCTGAAGTCATTTGTGAACTTTGCACAAGTGTTGATAAATCACTAGAATGAAGAGAGATTTGTATAATATTTAAATATAAAAACAAAATTTGCATGCTTGTTTCTGAGTGCATGCTTGGTTTTATATGGTCAACAGATGACATGCGAGTCTTTCAATCCATCAACTGCGCATAAGACAATACTAGAAATACTTGGAAAGTTGAGAAGCTATACATGGGATGCAAAAGCAGTAATAGCTCTGGCTGCCTTTGCTTTGGATTATAGCGATTCTTGGAGCTTTACTCTGATGCAATCTGCAAGGCAAAGGTCACTTGAGCTTCACGTAATCAGACTTGGAGACCTTGAAAAGGACAAACCTACTCACCCCAATGCTCATTTGAACTCTTTGGTTGATTTAACATTGCAACTTATTCACAAAATCATTGAAATGGAGAAGATGATTGCTGATAAAAATATTGGGCTAAGTGTGCCAGATTTGCGTGCTGTCAAGCGAGAATTTTATACCTACTCGGCAATTTATGCCTTAGCGTGTGCAAGTCATATTACTCAAATGTAAGTTCTTATCATGATTCTTAAATGTGGTTGCAGTCACAGTTGCTACAATTAGCATACTTGTGCGCAAATGCAGTCATTGTGAGATATAATTACAAAATATTGCAGCTGTACTGCAATACACAATAGTAATATTGTGTGCAATATTGCGATTGCAGATCTCAATTTAGAACTTTGGTTCTCATCGTAATTCTAAATTGCGGTTGCAATCATGGTTTTAAATTGCGGTTGCGGTCGCGATTGCGATATCGTATGATGCGGAAAAATGCGGCTGTCGCGGAGCGCAATTGCAGAAAAATGCGGACGCGGTGTGGTCCGCAACCGCAATATTGCGGGTGAAATTACGGTTGCAGACTGCAATTTAAAACCATGGTTGCAATCTTGATTGCAATTAGTAAAATTGTGGACAAATGCAAAAGTCAAGTCACTAAGATGCTTGCCATTGCGGTGCAATCGCAGCAAAAACTTCGCGGTTTGTGAACCATAACTTAGAAAGTTGGTTCTCGTTAAATTTTGCTATATTATGATTTTCTTTCGTGTTTGAGTCTTTAATGTGTGAAGTATATAGATATAACTGCCATTTCCTTGATGATTCAGGGAGTTGGTCGACATCAGAAACGTTTACTCAGAGCTCAGAAATGTTTTATTGGAATTAGATGACATTCCGAGAAAAATAGAAAACTATAAAGGTTACATACATTTAAGCAAAGTGCTTTTCACATCTCCCTTAACGTTATTAGTTGGGAACTTGGGATCCAATGCCTAATGTACGATATGATCTTCGCAATGTATTGCAGCGTTCATGGCAAACTACAACTGGGCTTTGGATGTCGTCGACAATCCTTCAGGAATTCAGGTGCTTCTGAAGGCTTTGATATTCCTCAAGAATGATTGCGACCTTAAAATCTTTGATACCTCTACTGGTGAAGAGGTAAGTGGCAAAGCATTATGGTATAAAGAATCTAAAGAAATGAAATTATAAAATGTGCATTTAAATACATATGTACGTATCTGTTATGATTCTCCGTGTGGGTGATGTTTCAATGCATATTTGAAGATTTTGAAAGTTATTTTTGAATTTTTAATCTAAAAGTTGCAGTTTTAAATGCAAAATTTTGAAATTTCTTTTGAAAAAATAATAATTTAGTATGGAATTTGCATTGGGTGACTTGAAAACTTCTTTTCACGTAAAAGTTACAAGCTTTAATTAAAAATAATAGTCGTAAAATACAGTTACCTTCACTAAGTGTAACACTCTTTCTCATTCTGCTAAAACAGGTTAGCCCCAAAGTTATAGAGAGACAAAATCTTTTGCTGTTCTTTTCTGGTCTTGATCATAACATTGAAAAGGAGATTGAGAGGCTCCAATCCATTGCTGATGAGATCAAGGAAGACAAAAAGAAACAAGATTATGGAATCTTGTGGATCCCTGTTGTGGAAAATTGGAATGATCAAAAACTGAAGTCCAAGTATGAGAAAATAAGATCTAAGGTGTCATCATGGTATGTAGTGCGGCACCTCATACCCTTCAGAGGACTCAAACTCCTTCGAGAGAAGTTTCATTACAATGGTAAGCCCATTGTGGTGGTCACAGATCCTGAAGGTCAGATAATACACAAAAATGCAATGCCTATGATCTTTATACAGGGCATCAAAGCCTTTCCTTTCCAACCGAAGAACGAGGAAATACTTTTTAAGCACTGGAATTGGTTTTGGCTTGGAGCATCAAAAATTCATCCAGACATTGACTGTTGGGTAATAATACACACATTTCCAAACTTCGTTGTTACTACTTCTATACATACATGATTATAAAACTATTCAATTCTCAGCTTGTCCTAAGATTTTTTTGAATCAACTGACACTATGATTAATAACTAATCATGATTTTGAGTTGCAACTATACAGCATGCAATATTACTATGTATTGCACTATACTTTATAATGATCACGTTTCCTAGATTTCCAAATGTTGTTAACTTGTTTTCTGTGTTGAAAGAAGAGAAATTGTTTTATTTTTCACCAATGCTTGGCATATATGATATAGATAAGCTCTGAATACATTAGGTATATATATAGTCACCTATGTGACTCTTTAACAACTAACATGACTCTAGATATATGAAACTAACCGTACATGAATCATACAAATCTAGATACGCATACTTTCACATTTAGAATGCATGTTTATACACAATAAAATTAACACTCTGGACATATGATTATAAAACCAGTTTTGGTTAACAATTTGTTTTTCTTCTTGAATGAACCAACACCTTGACAAATATCTGTTTTTCTTTTTGAATGAACCAACACCTTGACAAATATAGTCATGATATAATATTGCATGCAATCCCTAGCAGACTGTAATTTTTCTCCTCTGACTAACATATTATTTAGACACTGGGGGAAATTATAAAAAGGATCTTTTGATAAATAATATTTCCGAAAATTTGATCTCGGATAGAGTCCAATAACGTAGTGTGATCCATCTAACCAATCTCATGTAGTGAAATAAGACTTTATTGTTATTGTTGTTATTGTTTGGCTAACATATTATCCGCAATTTTGCTAATAATAACTGTAATTTAGAACCAAGTAGCTATAGCAATATTTATTTGTGAATTAAAGATTTGTTTGATATAATAATTATAGTTTATAGTTTCCTACGCTAGTCCAACTAAACTATGTTTGTTGATTAGGCCGGAGATGAAAATAAGTACATCATCCTGTATGAAGGTGTGAACACAGTAAGTATGGACAAACTCATTGAAACCATCAAAACAGATCCTAACATCAAAGGCACTTCAATAGAACACTTTAACTTGGGTGAAGCTAAAGATCGAACCGTCGTGTCAGAGTTCTGGGCCAACATAAACCACTTATTCTGCAGCAACGTTGCTGTGGTTGAAGACATAGCTAAGATTCTTTCCGAGAAAGAGAAAGGGGGATGGTTTCTTGTGAGCAAAGGCAAGAATGTCCTCTTAGTAGATTCCGATATTCAAGGGATGACAGATACGTTTGAAGGGAAATGTTGGAAGAAAAACAAAGGATATGGTTTCCATCTCAGTTTCGAAGATTTTATCGAATACTATCAGAGGCAGCGTCCCAGAGATGCTCAGTGCTGCTGCTTCAATGTTGTTGACATAGGTTCGAGAGTTCCGATGAGCATAACTTGCCCTGATTGCAACGTGGAAATGGAGATCGAATTGCTTAGGTACAAGTGCTGCCATGGAAAGGATCATTCTCACGAAAATCGCATGCATGCCGAAAGTTAAAGTTCAAGACAAAACAGTTTCAGCGATGGAAATGGGCTGGTCCATGTGTCGGAGGAGTTTCCAGCCACGGGCATGGCTTGAATCTGTGTGTTTTGATTCTGTTGTTCCTGAGATTTAGCAACATGGTTGCTTGTTGTCTAGCTAATTGTTTGATTGGTCATGTGTGGATGTACGTTGATTGAATAAGAGGATGAGGCGTGCTTGGCCACAATCTAGCTACTAAGGCAGATTGCTGCAAACAAGCTCCTAGCTCCTTGTAAAGTTTTAAATTCGGTTTGGATTCGCTAATTTGCTTTGTAATAAAATCCATGACGTCGCACTTCATGTAAATGCTCGTTGTCACCAATAAATCCTTATGAATTTTCCCTTGAGACCTCTCTTTATTGAGAGTCTTCTTTTTACAAATTTCTCAATCTGTTTCACTGAAAAAAACTGCAACAATTGATTTAAAAATTTACTTAAAGGTTTAGTATTTTAACTTTTTTTAAAAAAATTGGAGTTGTAACCCACTTTAATTATTAACAACAAATTACTTAGAACTATGATAAAATTATATTTAAACATCTTTCAAATAAGGTTAGAGTTTTGTGTTAAGTGACATTCAATATCTTTTAAAGATTTTATACTTTTTACCAGATTTAGGATTTGATCTTCACTCTTTATTTGTGTATATAGTGGTTTAACCACTCTTTTAATTACCAAAAAGAGAGAAAAAAAAGGTCTTCCAAACAAATGTGGGTGGTTTAATTTTTTTTTTTAAATGGACATGTGACATACAAAAGTCATTTAAAGCAATTTGCATTGAGAAATTTGGAAAACTTTATTGAATTATCTAGTAATTTTAAAACTTTTAAGTGTATAATCTGTTTTAATTACTAGTAATCTATTTGGTTTTACTTTCATAGAAATTTATTTGTGAATGTCTACAAAGTAATTGTGAAATGTTTGAAAATTTAAAATTTAGAGTTTGTATAAATTAAAATATAAGTTATGGACACAATTATATTTTGGCATGAAACATTATGCTGTAGATCACTATTTTTTTTTTATACTTTACACCTTAAATTATATAAATAGATATTATTATATTTTAGATTAAGTCCTCTTTTATTTAAAATGTTATCTTCATTCTTTCTCTTTTATTTTAATTTTCTAACTTATATTTCTCTTCTTTTCTTTTATATTGCAAAAAAGAGTATAGCATTTTTAGTGACATAAAATGGAGCCCTTTTCTCGTATAACATTGAAAATAGAATTTCCTCAACTTACATTGTGTCATAATGGAAGTTGTGACAATTTTAATAGGTAAGTATGTTTAGTTTTGGATGAAACTTGATAAAAAAAAATCAACCATGTTGCAAGGATCTTATGGTAGAAATTTGGGATTAATTTGAATTGGGTAATATTTTTCTATTTTGTCAAATTTAGGGGTATTTTAATAATTTCAACATGGTTCTAGCATTTGAAGGGGTTCGAAAAGTTTGTATTTGCTATCCTTACATTTTTTTTATATTCATTTTGGTACATTCTAGTACTAATTGAACTCTTGGAGCTAATAAAAGTGCCTTATGTCAACTCAAAAAAAGTATGCCTACTTCTATTGTGTGGTCTTCTATTTAAAATGCTATTTAGGAGGTAGAGTGTTGGAGGGCTTGATGGGGCAGCTTGGCACTAAGCTAGGAATTTGGATGTATTTCCTTGTGTTGTGGTAATCTCTTACACACTCAAAATTATGGAATGAGGTATATATCAAACAAATGGAGTGCCATTCTTCATATTCAAATTGTCTTTTTTGGCTTGTTATGCCTAAAGGCTCCTCATGTACGGTGTTCTTGCAGCTCGACATACATGGATACTTTAGCAAAATTTGATTGTGTCTTATGGACTTTTAAGTTCTGATATATATTCCAAGTGTACTACAAGAGTTTAATAGGAAGGATGGCATATTTATAAAAAATGGTAATCATGTATCGTACAATTTCAATTAGAAAGCTATCAACTCATGACATTTGGTATCAAAGCCTAATTTGCACTAAAAGAAAATGATTAGGTAGGCTACAATTGGTTTAGATGTAGTTTGTCTAATGCTATATAAGGGATGTGTAAAGCTACCATTCTTAAACTTGAAAGAAATATTGCTGAGGACTTAACCAAAATGTATAAAAGGATGGATAAGTTTGAAAAGCTAGTATGTAGGAGAATGATACATTCAAAAGAATCTTGATTGGTGCTTCAATGTAAGCCTTTGTGCTAGAAGGCTAACTAATAATGCATGAGATACTGGTTATACACTTATTTATAATAGTAGCATTGAGGGATGTGAAAGACCATTCAAAAGGATGAGTGAATTGATTACTAGTTAGAGAGAAAAACCTTAGTCTTGCCAAAAGGCTTAGCCATTTTTAAAGGGATTGATAAAGGCAAAAGACGAAACCTTGGTCATGTAGAAATGTGTGACCATAATTTACAAACACATCCTAACATAGAGCATATATGGGTGAGGTGTCAAGCAAATTACTATAGAGTAAGAATCCAAAATCATGTCGAGGTAATTTGGAGGGATTAATTCAAGGTGGTTAATCATAAAGAGATACTATGGCAATGAGCTTAAAGCTCACATTTCTACTGCATAAGCATGTGGTGCTTGAGCTAAAGTAAAGGATGCTCTATGGTTAACCCCTTTCAAGATGTTGAAGTAAAGAAGCCATCATAGGATGTGCTAAAAGTAATTAAAGGATGAACTCAAGATAAAATTAGGAAAGGTTAGACATTGATGGACATCACTCAAGATAGAAAGAGTTGTGGAGGCCACAATGCTAGAATCCGTCAATTTAGTGCAACCCATATATAATGACTTCTTTGTATCACTTAATAAGCTATCCAAGACATGTAGATACTCAATAAAATTATTTGCAATATTAGGCATCATATCTTTTAATTGAGTATCGAAACACTTGTGTTCATGATCAATAAAAGTGCTACATAATTCATTGTCATTGTGCCATATCCATTGCATATGGTTGGCATCAATGCCATGGACAAATATATGATTTCGTAGTTGCTCAACTATCATGATACAACAACATTTAATGTAAGGGCACCTTATAAGGTCATCACTAAATTCCCTCCACCAACCAAATACAAATTTAATGAATTCATTATCCCCATTTCCATATTTAAAATTGTACATCCATGACTAGCTAATCAAGTAAAAATCATACACATGACAATATAAAGTAAACCTTGTATTATCACAAATTATACATATTCTCAATATGAATCCAAAACCTAAACAGATTCATATATTTATATGCATCAAAACTACAACCTTGATTATCTAGAGTTAAACATTTTCCAAAATATACCCTAAGTCAAAACAAATCCATACATTTATATTCAAGCTTATGTGTAAAATTTATTTTGTGCCTAGGGTTATGAAACATCCTAATGAGCTAACAAAGCATCAAAAACATTTTAAATGTCAATTAAAGTTTATGCATCCAATTTGATATTTTCTTGCTAAATTTTGTAATATCTTTAGACATAGGTTATATATAAAATTGACATCTTAACTTTCCAAATTTAAATGTTGATACTGTCAATAACTGTTGTTATAATTTATATAAATGTCAGCTAATGTCTTGCCATTAGCAAGTATTTTTATATCAATTATGCTATATATCAAGGATCAAATTGTGAATACAAAGAGCATAACTATTTTAAATAAAGAGTTATTTGTATTCCAATGTCTTTTGTTTAGTTCACTTTGTTATCCAAATGTCAAATATACAAATTTAGTGTAAATTTAATTTCCATTAAATACTTTATTATGAAAGTACAAGAAAAAAAAAGAGATAAACAATTATACAAATTTATCATGAAATTTTATTTCTTTCCAAATCATTACATATATGTGTGTGTATTCTATAAAACAACCTTCACAAAAACTACACTTGATCAGCAATACACGTTTATAACAAAATTACTATGTATCTAAATTTATACTTTAATTGTTTCAAAATCTTTATCCTTGATGCAAATTCTCATTTGTTGCTTAATTTTCTCCATTTTAATCACAAGAATATATAAGGAAGAAGAAGGTAATTTATAAAAAAGTTGATATGTTAGGATTTATTATATTTTAGTATTAGTAGTTGGCATTATTTTTTATGTCGATTAAGTTCAAAATTAATATGTTAAAGTTTGATATTTTCTTATTAAACTTTTATAATAACTTTAGACGTTGATTATATCTACAACCAACATCATAGGGTTCCTTATTTTTTTTCCAATATTCATTAAATATTATAGACTTTAACATCAATTTAGTAAAAATTGATGTCTTAAGTTTTCCAATAATTTTAAAAATATAACTATATCTAAATAAATGTTGGTTATATTTATAAACTATCATATTAAATTTCATATAATTGCAAAAATATTATTATATCAAAATAAATATTAATGATAATATTGACCCATGTTTATTTGCAATTGTGTAGTAATGAGTATACACTGCATTTTAACTCACATTCTGCCAAATCTATTTTTCCTAGTCATTTTCACACTTTCACTTAATGGTTTTTGACTTTACACTTCATTTTTCCTATGCTGAAACCCAAACCCTTATTCCATCTCCCAATTTTAACCACTGACTAGGGTTTAGATCCTTGCCATCATGCCGATTGTGCTATTAAGTGAGCAAAATAAGATTGAGTTTAAGGTCATCATGCCGATTGTGCTATTAGGTGAGTAAAATAAGAGTTTGAGGTTTTTTTCTTTATGTTTGTCTCTGCCATGAAATAGCCACCGAAAACCATTGCATTTTGAGTCAACGTTGAAGACTGTTATCAAAGTTTTTGCAGCCAACGTTTAAGACTTTCGTCAAAGTTGAGAAATTGCCATTTTGGCTATAGTACAATGAAAAGATGTTCAGAATTTCAGTTTCAGCCTTTGATTTTGCAATGTTTTCTTTCTTTCTTTCTTTGATTTCTGATTTTAATTTGTGCGTTTGTAGGAAAATTTTGTTTAGCTTTTGTATTATTTTATTTGTTTTCATTAATTATGGGAATTTTGTGGTCATTTTTCTACTTAAGGCTTTAAACCGATATTATCCACTAAACATTGTTTTAAACCAAATTTAGCGATCTAAAACAGCCCCGTGTTTAACATTAATTATAGGTAGGTGGAAAAATAGAAGATTATCCAGTTCGAAAATTACGGATCGGTTGAAGATTTCTTACAAAACCATCACAAATTGGCTCATTGACATTTCTAACTGATTAGCAATGATCTTTGTAATTGATTAGCAATGATCTTTGTAATTCCTTTGTATAGAATATTGTATAAGGCTATAGGGCAAAATTAGGAAATATATTTAAGCTTATCTACTTTTAGTAAGAGGCAAAGGAATGCAGAGTTTACCTAGTTAATTCAGGAATGACTTAACTATATAAACTTGATAAAGTCACATACATCTTTACCAATCAAGTTTTAATTTTTATAATGGAATATAGTTGGGTATTCACTCTTCTTGTGGCTTTAAATGCTCCCATATTAGTAAAAGTAGTATAAATTTCATGGGTATTGATCATTTTAGCCAAATCTCTCTTAGTTTTTCTATTCAGGCGAGGCCATGTATGTTGAATTTGATACCACACATGTTAAGGTGAAGTTTAAGTATATAGATTTTAGTAAAAGGAAACTACCATGTCTTTAAGAGTATCTTAAGCACCAGTCCATTCTCCATTTGAGTTTCTCATAGTATATGTTTTTGTCATCATGATTGATCTAGTTACTACATGATTCTTGGAACTAGAGGATCTCTTCCTGATTTGGAGTGTTTTTAATATCCTTATTAAGATTATATTCAAGATTCTCTAAGAAAGTATTAGGGCCTACTTGAAGCCAATGTTAGATGCCATTTATTCTAGCCATCTTTATTTGTTTAATGATATGGTTAAAAACTTTCTTATTCCATACTATTTAGTAAGTAGATAGGTTAATAAGAGAACTCAAGACATGCTTCCCCTGCCTTTAATTATCTTTCAAAAATTAAGTGAAATAGGGATGACTAAGCCACGATGCTAAGAATTTGAATGGTTTATTAAGAGAACTTAGAGGATCAATGATACTACAAATAAGGAATGGGTGATGTTTAGATTGTATACGAGGCAGGATTCTAACATAAGCTATATGAAATTAATTCTCCATTCAGCATAACATATAGCTTGGTCAAGTCTTTTAAATACTCGCTTATAGTTGTTCCATTTAGGGTTGCACCAAGTAAATTTTGCTCTAATGCCCTCCATATCAATTAGATTACAAGAGTTGATCCATTATAGAAATTTAGTACATTTTGAGACATTAATAGGAGCCTTTCCTTTCTTTTTAGAACCTAAAGCAATTTCATTAAAGTCTCCTACAATTTACTAGGGTAAAGAGATAGAATCTATAAGTATTTTGATTTGTTCCAAGACAATGTCCCTCTATTGTTCTTGAGGGTTAGCATAGATCGTTGTAAAAAGCCAAGGGTCCCTATTCTCAATCATAATTTTAACATGAAAAAATTGAGTATAATAATTGACTACCTCTATTTTGATACTAGGATTAAACCAAAGTAGCCAAATACCCTTACTAAAACCATCAACTTCTATAAGTTCAGAAAATTGAAAGCCAAAATATCTAATTTTTCATTTAACGTGTTGGCCACTAATTCTAGGTTTGAGCAAAGCAACTATATTAGGTTTGTTACTTTTCCTAATTTCTTTAAAGGCTTTGGCAAAAGCATTGTTAATATCTCCTTTAACATTCCATATTAATATTTTCTTTAAAGTGAAAGTATCAAATCAAGCAATAATCATAGCATCATTACTATCATTTAAAGGGACATTACTCTCTCCCAGGTCATTATAAGGAATCTCTACATTCATATTTTCAGAACCACCTTTATTCCTAGCTGTGTTAGGTGGTTTAGTATATTAAAGGCCATCATTATCTTTCAATCTAGTAAGATAAGGAGATAGCACAACTACCTTATAAGTGGTAGGTTCTATCATGATACAATTCTGGTCCATCACTTTATGGGGGATTCGAGTTGTTTCACTAGTATAAGACAGAAGTGAGCCACCTTTAGAAGTTGAAGAACTCTTGTTAGAAGCATTGAGTTAAACTTCGAGCTATTTCTTATAATTATTGTTCAAGCTAGACTAGGCCTATTTATAAGAGTGGTTTGCTTTCCCTTTCGAATTTTTTTGTATTGCTAAGGACCTATTTTCTACTAATTGGTGTTGAGGAATCTTATTATTACTTGGTAACTCCTTTTCAATGATCTTCCCAAAGATCTTAAACTAAGATTTTTTTACCAAAGTATCGATCCAAGAGGGAATATCTTTATTGCCAAGTTTATTCCTATTAGTTCTGCTAGAGTTTTCGCCCTTATTTTTCCTTTTTCTCCTACTTCTAGTTTTCTATGCTATTATCTAAAGGCCAAAGATAGTATTTTCCTAATCATTACCTAAGTCTTGTGGTAAATTAGACTCCCTTATGTTAAGAACCTTCTGAACCAATTTATTAGGATAATGATCATGATCAAGGCCATACTTCCTGCAACTAAAGCATATGAGATGGATCTTTCATAGCCAATCTTCAAAGGCACACCTTCTATAAAAAGTTTAGGCAAGAGGGGTTGTGTTAAGTTAACTTTAACAAAGAGTCTAGCATAGTGTCCTCCATTAATAATAGCCATCTTGAGGTCAACCTTGTATGATTTGCTAACTAAGTTATTGATACTCTGGATAAAATTTAGATAAAAAAGTTCTCAAGGAAAATCAAGAATTCTAATCCAAGTAGTCACTTTGTCAACTTTTGTAAAGTAAGGATCAAACAAAGGATATCAATGTCTTACCATGAAATAATGATCAAAGATAATCCAAGGACCACTACATAGGGTAAAATGATAATCTTCCATATTTTTGAATCTTATAATGAAATATTCATTACCAATGTTAATTAAAGATAATTTACTAGACTTTACCTAGAATTATTCAAGTTTTTTTTTTTCTTAAGGATATTACATGCAATTCTTTTACCTAGTAATTTGACAATTAGAGTATGTTTCCATGGATTGCACATGCGGGAATTTTTGGCTTTAGAAATTATTAAGCTTGAGAATCCTTTAAATATGTAACAAAAATATTCTCGCTTAACTTAAAATTAAGCTCTGTTTCGATATTCTCTTCTACTATTTGCTAATTTAGTTTTAGGAATGATCCTCCTTCTTTCAATAATTGTGTGTCTCGATATAATTTAGTCTCTAGAATAATAAATGTCGACTTAATCTCTTCATTTATCATCCATTTTTCTTGCCTTAAGGTCATATTTGAAATTCCTTAGAAAATTCCATCATTTTGTCTAGATTTCTTCATGCTTCACCAGAGATTATTAGTCTTCTCCAGTGCTGGAGCTTTGTACTCTTGATCGCCACCTTTGGGGAGGAAGGTAATTGCCATCATCTTATTCAATCCAATCAATTGCTTACTTAATTAAATCTTTTAATGACTTCTTAAACACATTTAATTAGTGATGATAAGTTTTGACATGAGCGGTAACTCCACATAAACATGAAACCTTTACATAAGTTTGGGCTAAGCTTATATGGATTTAGGTTATAAGCAAGTTAACCTAATAAATACAAATAATAAAAATGTTGGGTAAGGATGATAAATGGATTAACATATCAATTTGTTTAAAATTTTATAATAAAATTTTAAAAATATTATTGAAAAGTAATTAGTAATTAAATTATAAATAATCATATACAACAAAAATATAAATTTAATATTTCAATAAAATGATAATTACAATTTAAAAAATACTTTATCAATAATTAAAAATATTTTGATGAAAAATTATTAAATAAACTAACTAGTTTAAAATTAATATTAATAAGTATTTTAAAAAATGATATACTAAAAATAATTAAAGAAAGTAATATATTCTTCCTAAAACTACTAAAATTATATGCTTAAGGAATTTATTAAAATCAAATGAATATATTATTATAAATAAATTTTTTCCTTTAAATTAACAAATTATCATAATTAATTTGATTTTAAAGCATTTAAGCAACCTAAAGAAGGAATATAAATTTTCCTTAATCTTAATAAAAAACTTAATTAATATAAAAAAAGGAAATAACCCTTTGTATATCAATTGTTTAAGTGAACTAACCATACTTAACAATAACCACAACACAAAATTATTTTCATCAGAAACATGTTTTCTTTTTCTTTTTCTTTTTCTCTTTCTCTTCTTCTTCCTTCCTTTTTTCATCTTCCTACCAAAGCTTTGTTTTGCATCCCCCTCCCTCTCTCTCTCTCTCTTTTTGGACGTCACCACCTTCGATCAACCCTTGATAGAGTGTCCTCACCATGCTTAGATGGTAAGCACCAAAAGTATTAGTGACAAACCAACCTAATTGTAGATGTTATAGATTGGCCATAGGAATCTATATATTTTCTTCTTTTATTGTGTTTGTTAAATTTTTCTAGTGGAAGTTATATCTTTATTTCCACCATTACAAACCAGGAAATGGCAACAAAAATCATAAGTCTTATATATACAAAGATTCATGAATTTCTTCATTTATTCTATTTGTTGAGTTCTTACAAATAAAAAACATAGATTTTTTTATTAGCAAACACATAAACAAAGGGGAAGAGTGCAAACCTAGAAGCATATATATATATATATATAAGGGCAATTTTATCCATTAAAACATAAATTTAATGCCACTCATAAAAGTTTGCTTTAGTGGTGGTCCAATTGAAAAATGAAAAATGAGGAGAAGATAGTGTATTTAGTCCAAATCTCAAGGGAGGTGAATTTGTTTTACCTTTATTATTTTAAATGAATTTAACAAAGCTTAAATTCAATTCTAATTCTATTTTGTATATTTTTTTCATACTTCTTAGGCCCAAATGAAGTTGAAAAAGAAAGGAATTTAGCAAATTAAGAAAGAAACTAACATTACAATTTTTTAACAAGATCAAAATCAATAAAGGCCCAAATTGCTTTTTAAAATAGAAAGTTAAAAACCAAAAAAAAAACTTGTAACTTATTTACAATAAACTTACCCAATAACTTGTACAATTCTTGACTTCTTATAACCTTAAGCATAATAGCTTTTAGTAACAAAAATAATAAAATGAACTCAGATAAAAAATTAAATCAAATGGACAAAAAAACACTCATACTGAAAATGAAACAAAACCAAAGTAGCATAGCCATATATACCCTACCATTTTCAATTGTCAACCTAAAGTTTTTAAAGATTGATAATGACTCTCACAAACAAAAGAGTGTCCAAGACTAGAGAATGTTTAAACTTGTGACTCTGTAAGTGTTAACTGCTAACCTACTGTACCTTTAGTATGCAATAGCACCTTACTTGCAAAAAGAATCAAGTTTCCTTATCAACAAAACAAAGACACCATTCTATTTTCTAATATTTTTCATGTACCCCGACCATCCAAAATTATATAAAATAAAAAAGGTTACTAATGATAGCATCTACTACTATCTACCTCTTGCTGCTAATGCCACTATTATTTTGAATACCCTTACTAAGGCTAACTAAGTAGTAAGCATCAATTATTCAATCAAAATGGTTAAACTAAATACAAGATCATAATATTGAAATAGCATAACATTCTTAATTAAAAAACATAGCAAATTGGTAGGCTAATCAATATAGCAAATTAGTAAATAGAAAAGATCGATTTCATATGCAAACAATGTGAAGAAACAAAAACTACATGGAATGAGAAATATGATGCAACATATATAAATTGAATTACCAACTTTATACTATTTGATCAATAGCCATAGGCTGTTGACCTTGTTCTTTTGCTCAAAGCTCTAATGTTGTAGGTTATTGTCTAACATCCCTAAATTTTGCAAAAACACAAAAGGTTAATTATTTGGAGATAAAAGCATTAATTAAAATTGGGTTATTTATCTACTTTTCTTATTTTTTTCATAGCTCTCTGAATCCTCCATGAATATGTGATTCTCAAAATGAAATAAAGTAGGCTTGATCCAATTCACAAGTATTTAGTGATAGGAAAGTTCTATACACATCTAAGACCCCTCCTTAGTGCTAAAGGTTAATTCTGAAGTAACGGTTGAAATGAGGATAGCAAGCACATCTTTAGCTATGTATGAGAGAACATGAACTTGAATCATTTCCATTCCACTATTCCAAGACATTGAAAGATTCACCACTATCCATATAAGGTTAGCCAAATATCTCAAGTGAGATCTAAAAGTAATAGTACTAGCCTTATGGGCCTATTTCTCTTCCTGGCCAGCATTCCTTACATCTTATGATGTTTTAGTAACTTCATTAGAAGAAATTTTTTATCCATAAATATTATCATACCAGTCAAATAGCTTTTTAAGTCTTCATTTACTTTACAAGTTATGTTATAAGTAGTCACAACATCACATATTCATTAAAGAACCATTTGATTTAGACAAACTTGAACCTAGGGTCCAAAATATTAGCTATAAAGAATAAAGGAATGATATTCTCCACCTTCCCCTAATATTTGTCATACTTTTGCTTCATTTCAATGGTTATTCCTTTTAATACAGAATCATCATTTGATCCCTATTTTAATAATTCACTTTGGATCAATGCAAGTTGAGGTAATGCATTATTTTATGTTACATACAATGTACCAAATACTTTAAGAGTCTTATCATAAAAGATTTTTAAGAATTTTCTGAAAACATTTGCATTTTTTTAATCATCCATTTAATAAGGACCTACTATCTTTTCATTAAAATAATCCTTATAACTTGACTCATCATCTTCCAACTTATCAAATGCCTTTTGAAATTTTTAAGTAGATTCTAACATTAAATAAGTTGAGTTCCATCTAGTTGAAATATCTAGATAAATTAGATCATTAGATTCAATTTTACCTCGTTCAATGCACTATTTAAACTTAGCTAGTCTAGAAGGAGAAGATTTTACATATCATACTACATTTTTAATAGCAGTAATGGATGAATGCATCTTTTTTAATCTCTAATTAATAACTAGATTGATAATGTATGCACATTATCAAATAGGCAAATAAACACTATTCATAGCCAAGTCATTTGAATTTCTAAACTTTTTCTTTAAGTGAGCTACAACTACATCATTTGAAGATGCATTATCTATTGTCACTATAAAAAGACTCTAATTCCCCATTCATTCAAGCACCTGTTAACATGGTTCCTAGTTATCTTTCCTTTATGATTAAGAATAAGGTAGAAGTTTAAGAATTCTTTTTTGCAAGTTCCAATCATTACCAACAAAGTATGCTATAAGTGTTATAAAATTCAAAATTTGGAATGATGTCAAACAATTTATTGTGAAAGACACTTTAGCATAATTTGTTAATATAAATTATCTTAACTTTTTTTATTCATCTAAATAAGGTTGAAAACAATCCCTTACCACAATATGACAGGATAGAACATGAAATTAAGGTTACATTTTGTTACATAAATATTTAGATCCCTATCCTTTAGCAACCTTGAATGGTTGTTCAAAAACAATCACAAAGATAACTAAAGCCTTCCTACAAGCATCTACATCACATACTTGAGAAGTAGATTTCATGCTACTTCATTCACCCTTTTTTTTAGGTTTAAAAGAAATTACTAACTAAGAAAGGTCAAATATTAAAGCTTAAGGGAATTTTGGATAAACCTTAAGATGCCTATTTATGTTGGATGTCTCATGCCCTTTGGTATCACAATAGTTGCAAGATGCCATAGGCTCATAAACTTCAATTTTTGGAATTTTTGTAAAGTAATCCCATCCCATTATGCCATTTCTTGTTCCATTGGCAGTAGACTTCCTTTTGGGCTTCATTTAGACTTAGTTAATTTTGGTTTTACATTTGACTTTTCCTTTACTTTTTGATTTGGTTTCCTTTCCACTTGGTGTAGCAGTTCACTTTTCAATTTCTTTATTTTCATTTGGTTGTGTTATAAGATCTTGCTATATCTAAGCCTCTATCTTAACAAAGGAGATATAAAAAAATGAAATTGAAATGTTAAACAATTTAAACTTGTAGTATTCGATAGAAATTAGTAGGATCAACCTAAAGCCATTAGAAAAATTGAAATCAACAACAAATTTAAGCTTAATTCAATTTTAATTATGATTTATGCAAAATGATATAAATTTGAGACATATATGTTGAGTATAACAATAGTCAAAGGTAAGTTAGTTTCAATCCAAGTGAATTATGTTGTTAACTTGTGATAGGATAGTTCACTAATTTAAAAAAATCTTAGGTTACAAAAACTATACATAAAGCAGAGTTTATGATAAAATATTGCCTTTATTTATAACATTTTTTTCACCTTGAATGAGAACACTATTGACATATCTAGATCATCGTTAGGAGAATTTATAATTTTTTCAATTAATTAAGAAACTATAAATAAAAACATTAAAGAATGCACTAATAGAAAAAGTTAGAAAAAGAAGTTTCTATTTTCCTTCTCTCTACTATCAACTATACAGAATCATGTTAGTTAGCTCAATCAAAACATACTTTGGCTATTGGGCAGCTCATATTTTAGTCCTACAAACATATCATAAATGAACAATATTAATACATATCATGAACATATAATTTTATAAATGAAAGTAGTAAAGAATAAGATAAAATACGAACTACCATCAAGTTATTCACATCTATCTTGGAAAAATGGAAAAAGTGAGGAATCACACATGCTCCACCTTAATATACATACATGTCTTCACTCCACCAAAGTTTTTCACCATCTTAAAATTATTTGTTTTGGTCACTCTCCTATTGTTCTCCAACAAAACTTATTTTCTACTACTTTAACTTTGTAAGTTTGGATAAATTGCATAGAACTTTTTCAATTTTTTTAACTATGTACATAATTCATTTAAAATGTGTAGATGTATCATCTAAAATTAAATTTCTATCCATGGTGATAATGAGTGTATAACCCTTGGTAGTTGTCATGAATGCCTAACCTATACCAATGTTTCTATACACTTTACATGATGAGAAAGATCCTTAATTTTGTTAATCTCATCATAAAATATAAAAACAAGATTATTACTCTATTTTTACAATGCAACAAACTTCTTAATAGTAGAAGGAGTGTCATGCTCAAAGTTGTTATGCTATAATATATATATATATATATATATATATATATATATATATATATATATATATATATATATATATATATATATATATGCTTCTTTTTGTTTTGTCAATTCCATTTTCCACTTCATTTATGTTTTAATTGTTTAGTTCTAGGCATCCGTTTTTTAGCTTCTTTTTATTTTATCCAATTTTTTCTTTATAATTATATAAAATACCTTATTTATACTTCCCTCATCACATGAATTACAAACATTCCAATTTCAGTTATAATTATTATTAATCATTAATTTTACAATTATCTTTTATTTTACTAAAAATTTCCACCTTAATTTTTATAATTTCCTAAAATCATGTAAATTATTTATTTTTAATATTTGATTAAGAATGTGAAATTTTTATAATTATCAAATTAATTAATTAATCTCAAGTTAGAATTTACTACTCAATGGTTATCGTCTCTTATTTATTCACAATGTCCTCTTAGACTTTATAGATTTATTCAACCTAATCATTTACTTTCTATGTTATTGCATTTTATGCTTCACATTAAGTTGTATTCAAATATCTTATTCAAATAAAATTTCCTTTTTGATTATATTAAATATTTTATTCAATTTTTTCTCACTAATCATATAAAATATCTTATTTAAATTGATCTTTCCTAATCATGTAAAATAAAAAGTTCATAATTAGTGCTAGACATTGATTTTGTTTTCATTTTTTCCATAATATTTTTATACTATAGTTTATGTAACTGTCTAAAGTTTTTTGAATAATTTATTTTTTATTAATATTCTATTTGTATTTGGCTAAGTATTTTTAATTTTTCAAGTCAATTAAAAATATTCAATTAAGAGTAACAAAGCAAATCATATATTTTATGAAATATTAATTATCCTATTTTTGTTTTGATTGTAGTTTAAAATAATTTTTTGTATTTACATAATTTTATGATATGATTTAATCTAGTTAGGGAATATAATCATAACTTTGATTTATATATTAATATTTTACTTATATAATTTTTTAAAAATAACTAAAATATTTTGCTATTAAAATTTTATTCATAAAAATATATATTTATATAAATATAAATAATATTTTTCATACCCACACAAAATTTGAGTTTAAAATCTAGTTTCTATAAATATAAACCTTTGAAGGTGACGGGAAAATTCAAAAGTTAAAAAAAAAAACTTACTTAACCCGGACTAATGTATCCTTGCTCCTTAGCATCTGCAATCATGTTGTCTCATATCTTGTCACCAATGAAAGAAAATGAGTTAATGTATATATAGAAATGGTTTACATGTTTCTGCATGAAATTGATTATATTCGACACATCTAACAATTTTTTTCAAGATGACAAGCAAAAGATTGGGAATTAAAGTCAACAGAGCAATAACTTGCAGTCTCAAGTTTATACAGTTATCAAATCAATCATTTCTAAATGGTACGAGAATATGCAACCAATAAGAAAATCATTAGAAATCGCACAACCATATACGTTCAAATCTGCCAATCTTAAGCACCCTTATTATTGTTTGGATAAGTTGCATAGGACTTTTTCAATTTTTTTAAATATATGCATAATTTATTTAAAAATGTGTAGATGTCTCATCTAAAGTCAACTTTCTATCCAAATCATAACAGAAGAATGCACAACTAATTTTCGATTGAATATGAAATGGTTTTGCTTTTGAAATACCATTTTTAATAATGGTTATCACCAAATACTTATATGTGCAAGAGAATACACCGAGGTTAATAAAAAAGGATGCAAAATAGAATTTGTCATTTATTATCCAAAGATCCAAAAGTGCTCTTACTTACTCAAATGAACTTCAACCATAGCCTCCTTTTCTATCCCTATCTTTCCTAGAATGGTTTTAATCTTTAAATTAAAAAATAAAAGTCAAAACATATCTACAGTACTATCATATAGGTCTCATAATATCAAAATATTTAACTAATTGCAACATTTTTATAGTTCATAGTGCTTTTTTTAGGGCAAATATAGTTCACAATTTTAAATATAGTTCATATTTCACAACTTTAATATTGTATATAATATAATTTTTTATTGCATGAGGCTGTATAATTACAAGTTTACTTTGCAATTGTCAATTTTTTTATTTGCAATTGTTATTAATAGTCTTAATGACAATTATATACAGAGAAAGAGAGAGATTACCTCTAATTTTGGCAGACATTGAAGTTGTTGATCAAGATTTGGCAAGGTTTCTTTGGCCTTATCTAGATTTACTTAGTATTGTTGGGAATCTTCTTTAACCGCATGAACTACATAATAAAAGGAAGAAGGAGGTCTTTTTTTGAACATATCATCACAACAACAATAACAACAATAAAGTCTTATCCCATTAAGTAAGGTCAGCTACATGGATCACACAATGTAATTGAATAAAGTACTAGAAAATTTCTTTCTTCTTTTCTTATTGCTTGTCTACGTAAAAAAAAGTAGAATTATGTACTCAATAAAAAATTCCTCAAATTTATATATATATATATAGTAAATAATATAAATAAAAAATAAAAAATAATAAATAAATAAAAATGAAAGTATAAGAAAGTATACGTAAGGGTTCTTTACATTATTGGCTTCGGATTAGAAATTGAAGATCGAGTAAAATATGAACAACGGGTTGGTTTCTAATAATTCATGTAAGAGATCTCTCTTTATAACTTTTTCTAATGTCTTTTTTGGCCTCCCTTTACACTTTTTCCTAGGGTTAAAAGGTTATGTGATCGATTCTTATTAGTGATGTCTTCAATGGCCTTCTTAACACATGACCAAACTACCTTAACTAATTTTTTATCATCTTCTCCTCAATAGATGCTACCCTAATATGCCCTTGTATGCATTAATTTTGTATCTTGTTCTTTCTTATATGTGTGTCATATCTTCATTAATTTCCCCATTACTTTGTAATATAGATCCCAAATACTTAAATTTAGATACTTACAATATGATATGCTCTTCAATTCTTACCTCTAAATCATTTCTAACTTACTTCTTATTAAATTTGCAATGCATGTAATCTATCTTACTCCTACTTAAACGAAAACCTTTTAATTCCAATGTTTGTCTCTAAAGCTCCAATTTATAATTATCCTCTTCCCATGATTCCTTAATCAAAATTATGTCATTTGAAAATAGCATACGTTTAAGAATAATCTCTTGTATGTCCTTGTCAAGAACATTCAAAACTAGATTAAATAAGTAAGAACTCAAAGCTAAACCTTGATGTAGACCTATCCTTATAGTAAAATCCTTTGTCTCTTCTTTGGGAATTCTTACACTTGTAATTACTTTATCATACATGTCTTGTATTGCCTAGATATATGCAATACGAACTCCTTTCTTTTTCAAAGCCTTCCACAACACTTAGTATTCAATCATAGGCTTTTTCTAGGTCCATGAAAATCATATGTAAGTCTCTTTCTTTACTTCGATACCTTTCCATCAACCTCCATAGAAGACAAATACCATCACTGTGTTATTTAAAATCATATGAGTTAGGCCTCCCAAATAGAGGAAAAGGTATTTGCATGTAGAGGTAGAGAAGTTGCATAGACAAATTTTCTTTTCTAGAAAATATCAAACAATAGAGTTGAAACAATGATGAACAGTAATTTGCAGATTTAGACACGTCACATAGTAGATTGAAGAACACCCAAAGAAATTTTATTATTATCCACAGCAGAAAATGAACTGCATAGAAGAAAAATGAATAAGGACAAAGAATAAAGAAAAACAAAACAAGAAACAAGAACAAAGAAGAAACAATAATAAAGGTGGTAAGAACAAAATAAAAGCAAATAGCATTACATAGACAACAAAATTGAACAACATAGCAGAAAAACAAAAACAAGAACAAAGAACACAATGCATGCAGCAGAAACGAAGAATGAAGAACATGATAAGCATAAAACAAATTAGAAATGAAATAGTAGAAACAACAAGATAAATGGATGAATGTAAATATGAGTAGGTGATTGTGCTTACCTTTGTTTAGATCTCAGAGATACAGAAGAATGTCGTTTGCAAATAATTTGTTAAGGAAGAAAACAAATAAAACCAAATTGATGAAAGAGAAATGAGTAAGGAAGGAAAATTTACATTGAAATTTGGCATCATAAAATATATTAACAAGTTTGAGAGTTGTAGAACAACTAGAGGCAAAGCCGGAGTAGGGAAAATTTTTCTCGAAGATGACTACCTTACTTACCTAAGGCTAGAGGAAGTGAAGACGATGAGACAACATAGAGAAGGGAATGATGTTGTGTGGTGAAAGAAGAAGTGAAGAGAGGGCAAAATATCCAAAATGTGTTTTATATACTTGGAAGAAAACAATGTCGTATATGATAACAAAGAAGTCTCTAGAATCAAGGGAATGAAGGAAATGTAAAGGGTTCAATATATCAGTCGAGCACGGGTCTATATGGATTGAAAAACCTGTAATCGAGCTCGACCAAAGGAAATTGCATGAACTTGTTATTTTACTCACCGTTGCCCGTGGCCCATCCCAACCCGTCATCAAAAAAAAAGGAAGAAAAAAGAGTCGGGTTCAGCCATAGAAGCTCGTGTTTGCCAATCCTAGGCACCCCTAATTAGAAACATGGTATGAAAATTTTGATTGTCAATCAGTCCTCAATGCGAAATTATTTGTAATTTACATGAGTTTATTAGTTGCTAATAATTCTCGCCATAGCCATGTTGAGGTAGAAAGTCACTCGAAGATTGCTATCAAAGATTTATTAGGAATCTCTGTGCACCTCTGGTGGGGTTTGACTCTGCTATAGTTGGTAAAATCTATACTTAATTCAGTGATTATATAGGTCTCTTAGCTAGTATTCTAAGAGATGTAATAGAATTGCTCATTAGTCAGAATAGTGTGTTGCAAATGTTATCCAAGGCGTATTGGGTAGTTTATTCCAAATCCCATCTACTACCGAAAATTATAACCTTTTTTATGGAGCTCATGCTTCCCATTAATAGTTGGCTTTTCGTTAGCGGAAAAAATAATTAAATAAATAACTCCCATTTCATTTCAAATGGGAATGTGACTAGTGGAGTAGAATTTCCTAGACCATTAAAATATGGAACAACCTAAATGCCCCGAAAAAAGATTTTCGAAATTTTGATACAAAATAAAAACTCTAGTGAGTTTTCGATAAACCAAGTGAGGAGAAATTATATTGAATTTGGACTGCTGTGAAGCATCGGATTGCTTCGAATCTTATGTAATACTCAATATGAAATATGTAAGTGCAAATTTCTCAATATATTGTATTTATAGCGTCCTTGATAAAAACAGAGTTTTGAAATGATGCTTAAAGCATAAATTTTCTTTTAAATCGTGTAAAAGGTGAAAATTTCTCTTCCTCTTTATATATAATCAAAACCATCAATAGTTTATACGATTTATGAGTTTCTTTCCACCATTCATATGATAGCAAGTCACCTTGACCTTTGAAACAAAAAATCATCGTAAAGTTTCCCCTTAAGATATTTGTTATTTTAAAAACTAGAATTAGGTTGTATGATGTAATAGAGTCAAATTACAACTAACGAGTTAGTTTGGTGGATGAGAAGTTACGTGAAAAATACAAGAGATGAAGATTAAGTAAGTTATTTGGTCCGCTATTGAGTGTTAAAATAAAAGGTAGAACTTTTAGAAAGATTTATTCTTCATAAAACGGGAAGTAATTTATACATTTCCCCTTAATAAGTTACATTTTTCACAATTTTTATAAAGATAAATATAAAAATATCCTTACTAATATTATCTAATGGCAATATTATTCTTTTATTTACTCATTGAGGATTATCTCATTAAAAAGTTAAGTATTTTATAATATTCAAGATATTTATCATTTTATAATTTTTAAGATATTTTACATGGTATTGCTATAATTATATATTTTTTACATAATTATTGTAAATTTCAAAATAAAAATATAAGAGATGAGTCATTTTAATATTTTATGTATAATTTGTTAAGTCAATTTTAATTTTTAATAAAAATAAAAAATTACAAGTTTAAGAAAATTATAATGCAAAAGATATAAGACACATCATTTCAAAGAAAAAATTAAAATAATTAAAATTCATTAATATTTCTAAATTTGTTATGTTATAATCATAAAGGATATAATAATTATATTATTAATATTTTATGAGAAGTTTAAAATTGAACTAAGCAAAAGACAGAAAATTAATTCCTAAAAAATATTATTTTTTAGTATTAATCAAATAATTTTGTGTATTCTAAAAAAAATTCGCTTGCTATGAAATTTATTTTTTTATAAAAATTTGTTCCCAAATGATCTTTTAGAATGGGGGCACCTCCATAGCATAGGGATGCTAATTTTGTAACTCTGTTATCCTACCGTTATGCGTTTGAATTTAGTACCTTATACATGTCTATTAAGGTGATTTCCATAATTATAAAAAAATTACAACAAAAAATTAAGATGCGATTGCGGATAAAGTTAGTTACATCTTCATGTATTTATTTTTGTTTTTAAATTAGAATTTTTTTTATAAATCAAGAAAGTCTTTCTTTTTTTTACAACTAGAAAGAGAAATAAGAGTAAAATGAATAAATATGAGTGTAAATGGCATTATTTTGCATCCTAGTCTACATTTCTCTCCCTTACCGTCTTACTTTAATATCGAGGAGGTTTTATTTATAAAACAAAATAGATACAAATATAAAAAAAACCCACACAAGTTGTTATTTTTTAATCATTGATGCTAAAATAAGGGAACATACATAGTTTGCAAAAAAAAAAAAAAATCACCTTCATTGTCTCCTTTATTTAACATTGGGAAATATGCAAAAAACCCTTCAACTATGGGATAGTTAGATTTTACTAGGGCTGAGCAGCGGGCGGGTTTGATGGATTTAGGCTCCTATCAAACCCGACCAAAGCACTTAATTATTTAGTACACATCACCCAGCCCCCCTCACAATTTTTCTGTTAACCGGAAGGCTGGGCAGTCACGGATTAGAGTGGGTTCATTAGGTTGGGCCGATTTTCAAGGGTTAAGGCCCAATTAATTAATTATCACAATTTAACTTTTTTTGCAGAAAATTTTATCCTATTTTATCTACCCATATTGAAATGAACATTAATTAAAATTATATATTATATATAAACCTAATTTTGTAGATAAACCAAATTAAAAAAATAGGCACACAATAGATTCGGTGGCATATTTAACCAGTAACCAATTTGGCAACAAGAGACAAACATTTAAACCTGATAATTATAAAAATTCATAAATCCAGTATCAAACCCTCATTTATAATTTATAATTAGCTACATTTACACGTTGAATCAAACCAAACAAGATCACAACTAGTTCTTGATAATTACAAAAACCCAGAATTCCTGCATCAACCCAGAATTCTAGCATCTGCATTTCTGCTGGTTCAACATGAATAATCTACATAATTTACATATTATCAACAAAACACACATGTGTATGCCTTCTTTTCCTTTCTAAAAGGCAGAAACAACAGGCACCATAATAACACACTCCAAAAGCTGTACAAATATACAAACTTCTAAATTGCATACAAACAATTATAGATTCCTCATATCTAAAACAAAGGAATCTTTAACTGTACTCAAAAGAAAACCTATGTTATCTTTAGTGTGCCTATACAAAAAGCCAAAAAATGACAGCAGCAAATTTTATAATTTGCATACTATCAATTTATATTACCTGCCAAAAATAAAATAGAAATGAGTTTAAACAAATAAAAATATATAAAAATCCAAAATTGAAAACTTATCATAATAGGAAAATAAAATAATGTAGCAATTAAACAACCACTAGAATGAAGACCTAATCAACAGCCATAGGCTGTTGAACATTATCTTGTGAAACTTTGCTTGCTTGCTGCTCAGTTTCTACTAAAAAAAAGTATTCATCAAATAGAAGAATAACTTAACATCACATAAATTAAAACTTAAAAGAAAAATTAAATTATAACTTGAAACAATCTTCTCATAGTCATCAATGAATTCAATCCCTTCCAAATCAAAGTTAAACAAAGTTAGTCTTAGCCAATTTTGGGAACAAATGAGTGCTTCTACCACTTTTGGTGAAAGAGAAGATCTAAATGGATCCAATACACTTCCACCAGTGGAAAAAACGGACTCAGAAGCAACAGTTGAAACTGGAATAGCTAGAACATCCTTTGCTAAGAAAGAAAGAACATGAAACCTTGAGGAATTAGACTTCCACCACTCAAGGACACTGAATGTGTCATCAACATCAAGACAAGGTTCAACTAGATATCTTTCCACTTCATTTCTAGCTTCAATAGTGTCTTTCTCCTTCAAGTGAGATTTGAAAGTTACACTCCTTGCTTTGTGAGCATGCTTCTACTCTTAACAATCACTTTTATCTTGTTGTCTTGATGATTGACTCTCTTCATTACCTATTGTCATTGGCTCATATATTGCACAATACCATTCATAATAATCTTGCAATACTCTTTTCACCTTAAAAAGCAAGTCAGCAGCAAGTATAGGGTCATATGTATCATCAAATGACCACTTTAAGTAAGCAACCTTATATCTTGGGTTAAGAATATTTGCAATATACAAAAGTGGGTTCAACTTGCCAACATTTCCCCAATACTTATCAAACTTACTCTTCATGTCAACTGCCATGGATCTTAATAGAAAATCACCACTCTTATCCATTTTCAGCAACTCACTCTGAATTACAGCAAGCTGTGGAAATGCTTCATTTGAGGTCACATAAGATGAACCAGATAATTCCAAAGTGCAGTCATAAAATATTTTCAAAAATTTAGTAAAAACCCTAGCCTTACTCCAATCACTATGCAGTGGAGGACTATCAGTTTTCTCATCAAAGTAATTTATGTAAGCTGAATCATCTTTTTCAAGCATTTCAAAGGCCAATTGAAACTTTTGGGTAGCTTCTAACATCAAATAGGTGGAATTCCACCTAGTTGGAACATCTAAACACTCAAAGCTTTGAGAAGAAATCTTACATTGCTTAATGCATTGTTTAAACTTAGCCATTCTAGAGGGAGAAGACCTAACATACTTAACTGCATTTCGAATTGCACTAATGGATGATTGCAACTTTTTCAAACCCTCATTAGCAATTAAGTTTACAATGTGCGCACAACACCTAACATGCATATTTTCCCCACCTAATACCAAAGTATTTCGAGTCTTAATCCTTTTTCTTAAAAAGGCAACAACAACATCATTTGAACTTGCATTATCCACTATTACAGAGAAGACACTCTCAATCTCCCATTCATGTAAACATAACTCGATTTGTTTCCCAATAGTTTCCCTTTTATGATTAGGTATCAAGCAGAAATTCAATATTCTTTTCTGAAGCTTCCATTCATTGTCAATGAAATGTGCAATTAGTGCCATGTAATTTAAGTTTTGGATAGATGTCCAACAATCAGTGGTGAGACACACTCTAGTGCAATCAGACTTGAGAAAACCCTTTAATTTAGACTTTTCTTCACAATAAAGTTGGTAACAGTCTCTTGCCACAGTCCAACGTGAAGGTAAATGAAATTGTGGTTGCAACTTAGAACAATAATGCTTAAATCCCCAACCTTCTATCAACTTAAAAGGCTGTTCATCCAAAATTATAAACGCAACTAAAGCCTTTTTACAAGCTTCTACATCACACACTTGTGGTGCATGTACCATACTAGAACCACCCCCTTTTTTTAGCTGAAAACTAATGACTGACTGAGTGGGATCAAACACTAGAGAATATGGAAACTTGGGACATGCTTTAAGATGAGCATTGACATTGGAAGTCCCATGGATCTTAGGATCACAATAATAACGCTTGCCACAATAGTTACATGCTGCCATTCGTCTAGTTTTCTCAGATCTAGACACTATAGTGAAGTGTTCCTAAGCCATAGCAGATTGTCGAGCTCCATTTGTAGGGGGTTACTTCCGTGGCTTGCATGGGTTCACCTTGTTAGCTGCCATTTTTCATTTTCATTTTCCTTTAATTCTTGGTCTAGTTGAAGATTTTGGAGGTTGAGGTGGATGTGGTACTGTGATAGATGGTGTGATATTTGGTGGATCTATTGCAGAACTTCCTAAGTCTATTGTTGCAATAAGTTCAACTCCTAGTTCTACTGGTGATATTGTGTCCCTCTATAAGAAGCAGTTACTAATGTTATCAACCATATTACATTTCTATCTAATTTTAAGGCATATAAACATCCCTCATAAAGTTTGTTAAAATAAAAGAAAACTAGCAATCTAGGATTGCCTTGCTCTATCAGTCTCAAACTAAAAGGAAAACATGTGTAAACTATAGTATTATACCCTAAGAACAAAGGGAAAGAAAACATTGGAATGCACTAGAGAATACATCCAAACAATACAAACAACTAAATGTCATAAAAAATTAAAAATTTTATCAATGAGTATTTTACAACATATGACACTCTAGTTAGTCATCTAAACAATTAAACAATTTGAACTTAGCCATCCGAATAACTAAATAACTAAAACCAATTAAGCACTTACATCAATAAGAATTTTACAGCATACGACTCTCATTATTCAAAATTTTAAACTCATTTTATAGCTTATGGCTTCTAATTATATCAATAAGAATCCATAAAATATAAATCTAAGTTTTACTTTTAAAAAATTAAAGCTTTCACTCAATAAAAAAAAGTGATTTTAACATAATCAATATAGAAGAAAAAGTGAGAAAAAAACTTGAAATATAATAAAATGCCAGAAAAATATTTACAATATACCTTGAAGCCTTAGTCAAAATCAAAGTTCACAAAGAATTCTGAATTACTGCATAAAAATAAGCTGGAATCAATAAAAATTAATAAATTGTAGATCTAGAAATATAAAAGCTTTAATCTTTAACCATAGAATTAGATAATGTTAGCTTAAAATCTTTGATATTGCAAATTATATGATTATAGATTCAGGTTTCGATTTACATTTATTTTATGCTCATTTTTTAGGAAAATAGCATAAAATTTTATTTAAAGTTTTTACTAGAATAGTCTAACATTAATCATCAAAAGCATTTTCTAGAATAACAACAAATTTTATTCAATAAAAATCATAACTTTAACTTGGCTAATATTTCAACTCATCAGAATAAGGATTAAGAATTAATGGATGAAGGTATAAAATAATCTATAAAATATTAGTAAAGAACTTGCAATATTAATAAAAATTTGAAGGTTTTACTTAAAATTTTTAGCTTTTTACAGCATATGAAATTTTTGAAGAAGCAAGACTATAAAAGCAAGTGACTTAAATTACAAAATAAAATTATGAAACTAAACTTGGATTATGAAATTAAACTTGGATTCTAAAACCAAACTATTTTTTTCTATTTATCCTTCTTTTTAGTGGATTGGCTTGTATAAACACTAAAACAATCAAACAAGTACAATAGAGAAATTAACTCAAAATCATAATTCATTAGGGTTGACAATATATATAGCTTATTCATTTTAAAATAAAGGGATAAATAGAAGAAAGTTGTGAAAAATGATATAAAAAAATAATGGACCTAAACACAAATAGTTTAATAGATTAAAAAATAGATTAAACTAAAATATATTTATAGGTTATTAATATCTTAATATCTGTTTATATATTTAAACTTTTATAATAAATTTTATCTTAATATCTTTCCTCTCATTCATTTGGACAGTTGACATAAGCATAGGATGATAGTCCAGAAATCTAAGCAAACATGGAAGAAATCTAAACATTTAGCTAAATTTATCAAACTCTGAAAAGCTTAGAAATCTTACTTTTGTAATTGATGAGGGTTGGCAACTTGGCATGAGCACAATAGATCAATCCACTCCATAATAATCTTATAATCTTTTGAACCCCAATAGTTGAAACTTGTCTAAGTCACTAAGGGCAAACAGAGATCAGATTACAGAGCAACAATGAAATTCACTAGCAAGAACACAAGAAGGCAAATCAAAATTAGAGCTTGCAGTAGGTTTAAGAGCATTTGAAAGTAGAAACACTACTAACTAAAAACAATGCTATCAATTTTGATCTAAACAAATTCCTTTTTCTCTTTTTTTAAGTGAACCAGAAATAAAAAAGAGAAAATAACGAAACTAAACTTTAACAGAAATTAACTATACTTCAAAATTTGAAACTAAGCAATACCAAACAATTTTTTTTCTTTTTTTCCTTCTTTTTAGTGAACTAAATAGTAAAACATAGAAACAATCAATTAATCAAACAAATAATGAAAATTTAACTCAAATACCTAACCGATCAATAGATCAAGGATTAGACAAGTGAACCAGATCATAAAAAATTTTAAAACACAGACTTTTACAAAAATCTTACCAAAAAGAGTACCGTGGAATTTGAATTAGAAAAAACCAAGTAATCTAATTTTTTTTCATTTTTAATCAACTAAGTTGTAAGAACACAGAAACAAAACAAATAAAAGAGTAGTAAATAAGTTAAGTGAGAAGATCTAATTGGAGACAACTTACCATTAGAGATTTTCCACTGGAGATTTTTGCTCTTGGATTCAACGTCCACAACAACGAGGTTTGGTTTAAATAATTGAGATTTTCAAAGAACAATGATTAAAAGAAATTTGAACTAGAGTCTGGAAATCTATATGGATAGAAAAAGAGATATTTGAGACAAGGAAGACCATAGGCAGAACTATAAAGCAAGAATGGAGGAGCGCTGACTGCCGTGTGCCATTTGGTCTCACTGGTCTCAAACCCTCGGCTCTGAAAGTATGAAACCCTAGTTTTAGTTTCCAGCCTCCAGAACTTCCTGAAACCTGAAGAGTAGGTATATATATGTAGGGTTTCAGCCACTCTAAACGGTGCCGTATACATAACAAAAGTAGCAGCTGAGAGTGATCAGGCGGGTGCAGTCTTCTATAGGTTATAACCCGGACATCCGAACCCAACTGCAAGCAACTGAGGAAGCCCAAGTTTTTGCCTGTTTCCACCCATGACCCAACCTGCACCCGACCATTCCTTCATTCGAGTGCGGTTTCGGGCAGACCTTCACAGATTCTGCCCATTTGCTCAGCCCTAGATTTTACCCCTTTGAATTTTGAAAACTTGAATTTTACCCTCAAGAACTTTATAAAACTTAGATTTTACCCCACTCACTATCGAGAAAAACACCACTATCATGTTTTACTTACTGGAAGTTAAGAACTGCTACTATATTTGCTAGTTTACTGGCGGTTCATAAACCGCTGCTAAATTATGGGATATACCATCAGTTTTAACTGAGTGCACAGATCCACCGCTAAGTATTGCAGCTATTATTTTTTTCACGGATGGGAGTAAAATTCAAGTTTTCATAATTCAAGGAAGTAAAATTCAACTATTTCATAGTTGAAGGAGGTTTTTTGCAATTTTCCCTTTAATATTTGTTAGTGTCACTGTATTACTCCTCCTGCCTAAAGCTGAATCCTTACCATTCAAGCTGTAACTAGCATCAATCAATCAAATCAAATATAAATAAAAACGAGTCTACCTTCAAAGCCTATACCATATGCCAAATCTGGCGTAAGTAGGTAACTAACACCCATAATTTAGAATCTACAATTAGCTATTAAGTGTATATTTAATTTTAAATAATTTAATCTTGATACTAAATATATATTAAATCTATCTTTGTTTGCAAGTTTAGGATTATAATATTTATTTTTTTAAATACCAAGCATGAAGATGTAACTCCCTTACTTATTAACGCCTTGATCCTCATTAAATAGGTAATTATTATATACTAATTAGCCTTCTACTCTAAGCTAGTTCACAATACCTCAAATTTCTGTATTTCATACAATACAGGCAAGGGTCATGTCATTATACAGAAAGTTCAATTGATAAAAATATACATCCATCATTTACAATATCACCAACTATATAAACATTTTTAATACAATTTTAAAACATCATTCTCCTCTATCATGAGAGCCTTTGAAAGCATCACCTGGAATG
The DNA here is from genome assembly GCA_020226215.1 of Sindora glabra. Classification (NCBI taxonomy): domain Eukaryota; kingdom Viridiplantae; phylum Streptophyta; class Magnoliopsida; order Fabales; family Fabaceae; genus Sindora; species Sindora glabra. The sequence continues at coordinate 32,455,730 of CM035231.1, forward strand.
GTTAGTAACAAGATAAAAACATAAGAAACAAAGTTTCCCAGTAGCTAGCTATTACCATAAATATATCAAGCCATTCCAGATCCATAAGCAAATAGAATGTACATTTCGAAACAATTAGTCATTTGTCATCTCATTCAATACCATTGCAAGAAATATGCACTGCACGTAGCAATCATCAAGCCCATTTAAGGACTTATATAAATATCTAGATGGCCATCACAGATAATCGTACCTAGGCCTATATACAACAATTCACTGTCTTCCCGGGGTACTCGAGCCAAAGGCCTAACACAGCATTTCACTGTCTTCCCGAGGTATCGGGCCATAGGTACCGCACACAGCAATTGCATTATCATCCTGGGGAACTCGGGTCATAGGCCTAACACAGTATTTTACTGTCTTCTCGGAATGCGTACACATCAATTTCATACACATTCCATACAATGGCATATTATACAGAAAATCATGTAAATAGAAAATAAAGCTTAAGGATAAAGCTAACTACCTTTTATAAGCTTCCAATAGTGATGTTTCCTTTGCCCTCACTTAAAAACTTCTTTATAATGCCTCTTGCCTTTTCAACTTGTCACTCCTTATTCTACATAAATACACATCATAGTTCTTATTAAAACATCATCATTTTCTTTATACTTCATGTATTCTTTACTTCCTCCATATTGATAGATGCACAAATGCATACTTATATTTTATTTTTAGGCTTTGAAATGACATATATGAGCATTAGAAAAGGATCCAAAGGTAAAATCGTGTAAATCTTGAAGATTTAAAGCTAAAATGTTCACTTGACAAAGAACACGGGCTTCCCATACCCCGTGTTTAGGGCCGTGTTTCTTACTGGATTGCTCAGAGAAGAACACGGGGGTAAACACGGGCCGTGTTGTACCTCGTGTATCTTACTACCCTTCAGTTCTGAGGTAAACACGAGGAGTGTCGCACCCCTTGTGACACACTGATCAGCCTTCGATGAAGAACACGGGATACAACACAGGCCGTGTTCTACCTCGTGTACATTACTGATCTTCCAAAAACACAATTTTGATGGCTAAATCTCCTTCCTTCCTTCTTTTCCACATTCAGGGTTTTGGATTCTCAAAAGGGAAGTTTCATACAAACTTTCATAATTCCAAATTTCATCTTAATTTCATTAATTTAGCCAAATTCCAAACAAATCATGCCAAAACCCTCACATGCACCATTATGCATCTAAAATCCTAGTGTGTACATCATGGTTTCTTGTTGTTTTTACACCAAACCAAAGCCATAGATCAACATAACAACATCCAAAACACCATTAGACATGTTCAAATCATTCAAAACTCCATGGTCAACCACCTTTGACCACACCAACATCAAGATTTCAAGAAACTAAAAAGAGTACATTAAAGAGCTCTTAGGGGAGAACATTTTTACCTCTTGCTGCAACTTGAGAATCCTTACTTAGAGCTCACCAATCTTGATCAAACTTGAGCTTTCTTCAATCTAAACACACTAATAGATAGAGCTTGATGAGAATAGCAACTTTCCCTTCTACCACTAAGCTTAAATCTCACTATATTTAGGTGAAAAAGTCAAAAGAAGTTTTCTCTCTCTTCCTTCTCTCTCTTGCACGTTTTTGGAGCTTTCATGGAGGTGTTTTGCAGCTTGGAGAAGAAAGGAGGAGGAAGAAGAGCTTTCATGAAGCTTCAAGGGTGTTTTGGTCCTTTTTGACATTTTCAAGGGTATTTTAGTCCTTTTTCACCACTTAATAAGGCTATTCTTGCCATTTTTTTTATAATGACACTTGTCATGTGTCTATTAGTTTCACTAAAAGAAAATCACATATCACACCCTAAATCCTTGGTTATTCATATTGGATCCCAATTTCTTGGTTATTTTCCACTTTAACCACACCGATTTTGCACTTTTGCAATTTAGTCCATAGGATTTCTGTCTGTTTAAAATTCCTTACACTGTCAGACTTAGACAACTCCCCTTTTTAGGGTTTTCTAACCTCGTCTAATCATCTATATTGTTTAGGAAAATCAATTCTTTTCCTACTATCGTTTTTCCTTCAAAATTTCGATTACACTTACACTTAATTCCTTTTAACTTAAAATTCACCCACCAAGCTAATTCAAACATGCTCTTCGTTGCTACAGCTTCAGAATTTAGAAATTCAAATAATAGAATTAAAAAATTCAGGACATTACAACTCTACCCCCTTAAAAGAATTTTGTCCTCAAAATTCGAGATACATACCTTAAGTAAAGAGATGTGGATACCGATTTTTCATATATTTTTCAGTTTCCCAGGTTGCCTCCTCCTCTGTCATGTTTCTCCATAATACTTTCACTAAAGGAATATTTTTATTCCTTAGTTGCTTCACCTGTACATCCAAGATTCTTTCTGGTTCTAAAGTAAATGATAAGTTCTCATGTACTTTCACTCCTTCATAATTTATGACATGCATGGGGTCAGGATGATACTTTTTCAACTGAGAAACATGAAACACATCATGCAATTGTGACAATTCAGGAGGCAAAGCAATTCTATACGCTAATGGTCCCACTCTCTCAGTGATCTGAAATGGACCAACATACCTGGGATGGAGTTTCTTAATCCTGAGTGATCTGCCTATACCCGTAACTGGAGTTACTCTGAGAAAGACATGATCATCCACCTTAAATTCTAGGGGTCGCCTTCTTTTATCTGCATAACTCTTTTGATGACTTTGTGCTGCCAATAATCTTTCTCTGATAAGCTTTATCTGCTGAGTGGTTTGGTCCACTAGTTCTGGCTCTAAGATAGTTCTTTCACTCAATTCACCCAGCATAATGGAGATCTGCACTTTCTACCATACAAAGCTTCATATGGTGCCATCTGTATGCTAGAATGAAAACTATTATTATAAGCAAATTCAGCTAATGGCAGATATGAATCCCAGTTTCCTTTCATTTCTAGCACACAAGATCTTAACATATCTTCTAATGTCTGTATGGTTCTTTCTATTTGTCTATCTGTTTGTGGGTGGTACGCTGTACTAAACCTTAGCTTTGTGCCCATTGCTTCCTGCAAAGCTCTCCAAAATCTAGAAGTGAATCTAGGATCTCTATCAGATACAATATTGTTAGGTACACCATGCAATCTAACAATTTCATTAATATAAATTCTAGCTAACTTATCTAAAGAATACGTAATTTTAATAGCCAAGAAATGAGCAGATTTTGTAAGCCTATCTACAATCACCCAGATACTGTCATTCCCAGAGGATGTTCTTGGAAGTCCTGTAATAAAATCCATAGCTATACTGTCCCACTTCCATTCAGGAATATCCAAAGGATGCAATAGTCCAGATGGTCTTTGATGTTCTATTTTGACTCTTTGACATGTCAAACACTTTGATACAAATTGGGTGACATCCGATTTCATTCCTGGCCACTAGAAATTTTTCTTTAAATCTTGATACATCTTAACAACTCCAGGATGAATGGTATATTTGCTTTTGTGTGCCTCTTCCATAATTTCATCCCTCAAACCATCATCATCAGGTATATAAACTTTATTTTTGAATCTAAGTAATCCATCTCCAAACATACTAAAATCCTTAGCTTCTTCTTGCCCTAATTGTTCCATCCTCCTTTTAGCCAGATCATCTTTTTCTAAAGCTTCCCTAATCCTCTCTTCCAAGTTACTAACAATTCTGACTTCACTAACCATCAACGCCCTAGACTTTTCAGATGCATTCAGATTTAAGTCTCTGATTCCTTCAATCAATTTATACTCTTCCACCATCATTGACGCCATGTGTATGGACTTTCTACTAAGTGCATCCGCCACTACATTTGCTTTTCCTGGATGGTATTTAAGAGTAAAGTCATAATCCTTAAGAAATTCCAGCCATCTTCTCTGTCTCATATTCAAATCTTTCTGATCAAAAAGATATTTGAGGCTTTTGTGGTCTGTAAACACCTCAAACTGTGTACCATACAAATAATGCCTCCAAATCTTTAATTCAAATACAATAGTTGCTAACTCTAAATCATAGGTGGGATAGTTTTCTTCATGAGGTCTCAACTGTCTAGATGCATAAGCAACTACTTTACCTTCCTGCATCAACACACATCCTAATCCCTTTCTAGAGGCATCACTGTAAATCGTAAGCAACTTACTAGAATCAGGAATTACCAACACTGAGGCAGAAGTCAATCTATTTTTCAGCTCTTGAAAACTTTGCTCACATTTGTCTGTCCACACAAATGGTTGCTCCTTTCTTGTTAATCTAGTCAATGGCAAGGCTAATTGAGAGAAACCTTGGACAAATCGCCTATAGTACCCTGCCAAGCCAAGAAAACTCCTTATTTCTATCACCGTTCTGGGCCTTTCCCATTTCAGTACCGCTTCCACTTTATGTGGATCAACAGATACTCCATCTTTAGACACTACATGCCCCAAAAATTTGACTTTAGGCAACCAAAATTCACATTTACTCAACTTTGCATATAGTCTATTTTCTCTCAAAGTTTGCAAGACTATATGTAAATGAGCTTCATGTTCTTCTGGTGTCCTAGAATATATGAGTATGTCATCAATAAATACAACTACAAATTGATCTAGGTATGGTCTAAAAATTCTGTTCATGTAATCCATAAAAATAGCAGGTGCATTTGTTAATCCAAAAGGCATAACAAGAAACTCATAGTGACCATATCTAGTTCTAAATGCAGTTTTCGGTACATCTTCATTTTTAACTTTCAATTGGTGGTATCCAGATTTTAAATTAATTTTTGAGAAAACAGTGGCACCCACTAATTGATATAACAAATCATCTATTCTAGGCAAAGGATATTTATTTTTAATTGTCACCTTATTTAGTTACCTGTAGTCAATACATAACCTTAAACTCCCATCCTTCTTCTTAACAAATAAAACTGGCGCACCCTATGGGGATACATTAGGCCGAATGAATCCCTTTTCTAATAACTCTTCTATCTGCTTCTTAAGTTCTACTAATTCTGCTGGAGCCATTCTGTATGGAGTCTTGGAAATTGGGGTTGAACCTGGTACTAGGTCAATTGCAAATTTCACTTCTCTATCAGGGGGCAATGCACGAAAATCCTTAGGGAATACATCAGCATACTCCCTAACTACAGGTATTTTCCCTATATCATCATCACACTCAGCTTGTGCAGCAAAGAAAATCATAAACCCTTTAGCATCACTTTCCAGACTACTCTCTGCACAGGTATAGTTTAGGTACAGGCATATCAGCATATACAGATACAGTTTTACTAGAACAATCAAGCACAGTTCGATTGACAGATAACCAATCCATGCCAATAATTACATCAATATCATGCAATGGCAAGCATATCAAATCAAGAACACTGCATGTACTCTCATACTGTATCACACAGTTCAAACATACATTTGAGGTCACAACTCGATTTCCTGTGGGGGTATTCACAACCATATGATATGTCAATGTCTCAGGAATCAGATTCAAACGTTCCACACATTCATAAGAAATAAAGGAATGAGTAGCACCTGAATCAAACATAGCATTTACTAGAGAACCACATAATGTTATTGTACCTTGGATGAGTTTAGGTGATTTTCTGGCCTCCTCTTTGGATAAAGCAAATACTCGGCCCTGGGTTGGGGGTCTTCCTTAACCACCACTTGATTTTGACTGGTTAGGCCTAGATGACACAGCTGGGCGAGATCCTGAAGAAGACTCTTCTTTCTTAAATCTACAATTTCTAGCTATATGTCTTGGTCTCTTACAATTATAACATACTTTCACAGGACAAGGTTCATCATCATGAAATTTACCACATTGGTTACATGGCCTATTACTAACAAAAGATTGAGAAGAAGATTGAATTGGAAGCCTAAATGCAAGGGACTGACTTCTGAAAGGTGGATTGAATGTTCATGCCCTTCTATCATTCCAACTTTTACCCTTACCCTTTTGAAATTCGCCACTAAGTCTTTTCTTAGATGCATCACCTTCCAAGGATTTCTTCTTTTTCAAAACAGCATCGATGGCTCTAATGGCGCTTACCAATTCTGGATAACTTCTAATTTTTTAGCCCGTGATAGAAATGGCTATCTCAGGTTTAATAGCTCTTTCTAATCTCATGCACTTCCATGCCTCATTGTATTGATCCCTCAAATATCTAGAGAATTTAGACATCTCCTCAAATTTGGCCAATAATTCTTCTGTATCCATATCTTCAGTTTGCTGCAAATCTAGAAATTCACGCTCCTTCTGGTCCCAAATAATTTCAAGCAAATATTGTTCATAAAAGGCTGTAGTAAAATTTTCCCAATTCAAAGGCTGTTCTCTATTCAACATAATCTGTCTAGTACTTTCCCACCAATACTCAGCCTCTTCGCGTAGCTGGAAAGTAGCTAACTGCACCCTCTGTTCAGAGTTGCAAGGCACTAAGCCAAAGATCTTCTGGATCTCTCTAATCCAGTTTTCTGCTCCACTAGGACCAACTTTCTCATTAAAGGAGGGAGGGTTCATTTTTCTAAACTGATTCACCAACTTGGCTAATTTATTAGCCTGCACCTCCTCCTTAGTCTGAATAGGTCCAATCTCTTGGGGTGGATGCTGTTGATCCCCTAAATCAAACCTCTGCTCAAGCCTTTGTAACACTTGACCTATAGTAGCCATGGCATGTGCCATCTCATCATTCCCTCCTTCACCTGTATCTTTTCTTTTTCTACCTCAACTAGCCATGCTTATCTGAAATTTCGATATAAACACACTTCCATTTACGCAACAACCAATTACAATTAAATAGGATGAATATTCACACATATACAACAAGGCCCTAAAACATGCTCTGATACCAAAATGTAACTCCCTTACTTATTAATGCCTTGATCCTCATTAAATAGGTAATTATTGCATACTAATTAGCCTTCTACTCTAAGCTAGCTCACAATACCTCAAATTTCTGTATTTCATACAATACAGGCAAGGGTCATGTCATTATACAGAAAGTTCAATTTACAAAAATATACATTCATCATTTACAATATCACCAACTATATAAACATTTTTAATACAATTTCAAAACATCATTCTCCTCTATCATGAGAGTCTTTGAAAGCATCACCTGGAATGGTTAGTAATAAGACAAAAATATAAGAAACAAAGTTTCCCAGTAGCTAGCTATTACCATAAATATATCAAGCCATTCCAGATCCTTAAGCGAATAGAATGTACATTTCGAAACAATTAGTCATTTGTCATCTCATTCAATACCATTGCAAGAAATATGCATTGCACACAACAATCATCAAGCCCATTTAAGGACTTATATAAATATCTAGATGGCTATCACAGATAATCGTACTTAGGCCTATATACAGCAATTCACTGTCTTCCCGGGGTACTCAAGCCAAAGGCCTAACACAGCATTTCATTGTCTTCCCAAGGTATCGGGCCATAGGTACCGCACACAGCAATTGCATTATCATCTCGGGGAACTCGGGCCATAGGCCTAACACAGTATTTTACTATCTTCTCGGAATGCGCACACAGCAATTTCATACACATTCCATACAATGGCATAATATACAGAAAATCATGTAAATAGAAAACAGAGCTTAAGGATAAAGCTAGCTACCTTTTATAAGTTTCCAATAGTGATGTTTCCTTTGCCCTCACTTAAAAACTTCTTTATAATGCCTCTTGCCTTTTCAACTTGTCACTCCTTAGTCTACATAAATACACATCATAGTTCTTATTAAAACATCATCATTTTCCTTATACTTCATGTATTCTTTACTTCCTCCATATTGATAGATGCACAAATGCATACTTATATTTTGTTTTTAGGCTTTGAAATGACATATATGAGCATTAGAAAAGGATCCAAAGGTAAAACCGTGCAAATCCTGAAGAATTAAAGCAAAAATGTTCACTTGACAAAGAACACGGGGTTCCCATACCCCGTGTTTAGGGCCGTGTTTCTTACTGGATTGCGTCGAGGCTTCATTGGATTGCTCAGAGAAGAACACGGGGGTAAACACGGGCCATGTTCTACCCCGTGTATCTTACTGCCCTTCAGTTCTGAGGTAAACACGGGGAGTGTCGCACCCCGTGTGACACACTGATCAGCCTTCGATGAAGAACACGAGATACAATACGGGCCGTGTTCTATCCCGTGTACATTACTGATCTTCCAAAAACACAATTTTGATAGCTAAATCTCCTTCCTTCCTTCTTTTCCACATTCAGGGTTTTGGATTCTCAAAAGGGAAGTTTCATACACACTTTCATAATTCCAAATTTCATCTTAATTTCATTAATTTAGCCAAATTCTAAACAAATCATGCCAAAACCTTCACATGCACCATTATGCCTCTAAAATCCTAGTGTGTACATCATGGTTTCTTATTGTTTCTACACCAAACCAAAGCCATAGATCAACATAACAACATCCAAAACACCATTAGACATGTTTAAATCATCCAAAACTCCATGGTCAACCACCTTTGACCACACCAACATCAATATTTCAAGAAACTAAAAAAAGTACATTAAAGAGCTCTTAGGGGAGAACATTTTTATCTCTTGTTGCAACTTGATAATCCTTACTTAGAGCTCACCAATCTTGATCAAACTTGAGCTTTCTTCAATCTAAACACACCAATAGATAGAGCTTGATGAGAAGAGCAACTTTCCCTTCTACCACTAAGCTTAAATCTCACTATATTTAGATGAAAAAGTCAAAAGAAGTTTTCTCTCTCTTCCTTCTCTCTCTTGCATGTTTTTGAAGCTTTCATGGAGGTGTTTTACAACTTGGAGAAGAAAGGAGGAGGAAGAAGAGCTTTCATGAAGCTTCAAGGGTGTTTTGGTCCTTTTTGACATTTTCAAGGGTATTTTAGTCCTTTTTCACCACTTAATAAGGCTATTCTTGCCATTTTTTTTATAATGACACTTGTCATGTGTCTATTGGTTTCACTAAAAGAAAATCACATATCACACCCTAAATCCTTGGTTATTCATATTGGATCCCAATTTCTTAGTTATTTTCCACTTTAACCACACCGATTTTGCACTTTTACAATTTAGTCCATTGGGTTTCTGTCTGTTTAAAATTCCTTACATTGTCAGACTTAGACAACTCCCCTTTTTAGGGTTTTCTAATCTTCTCTAATTATCTATATTGTTTAGGAAAATCAATTCTTTTCCTACTATCCTTTTTCCTTCAAAATTTCGATTACACTTACACTTAATTCCTTTCAACTTAAAATTCACCTACCAAACTAATTCAAACATGCTCTTCATTGCTACAGCCTCAGAATTTAGAAATTCAAATAATAGAATTAAAAAATTCAGGACATTATAGAAGACGTGTTTGAAAGATATAAATTTTTTTTATAAAAAGGCAAGATATAAATAACTTTTCTAAGTATGATTTAGTATCACATTATTTTTTTAATGTTTGAAATTTTACAAATCAACCCTTCAATTTTTTTTTAAGAAAAATTAACCATGTTAAAGTTCCAATTAAAAGGAGAAGCAAATAAGCTAGTTGTAACTTTTTTTAATTATGTTTTCCAACTTGGAAGGTTTAAAGAATTAATAAAAAATTAAAATATTTTCTATGATAACTCACCCTAATTATATAAGCAAATGACAGGTTGACACAAGTTTGCTCAAACAAAAAGAGCAATAACATTTAACACTCTATTCAGTTGCAAAGAAAATAGAGGGGAATGAAATTAGGGTAGAAATTTTGGTTTTCTTCTATTTGGATGAAGGAAGAAAGTAGGAAGAATGGAAAAGTGAGTAAAAATTTATTATAGGGCCCAATAAAATTTTTTCTCCTCTTAGCTAAGAAGAAATTGGGAGAGAAGCAACTACCATCCAGCCATTTGTCTGTGCATGCTCTTATCCTTACTAAAGAATTCATCCTTCTTCTATATCTCCTCCAACCTCTAGTTATAGGTTCCTATGTATACATAACTTTTCCTCTAGGTATCTTCTTCTTCTTTTTTTCCATCAAATTTGCAAATAGGTTTCTATTTTTCTTCTACCATGATATTAGAATGTGCTTGTTTGGTTTTTTCCCTTTTTCTACAAACGTGTTGGTCTAGTTTCTAGTTTTCTATCTTTTTGTTTTGTTGTTTTTCTATTTTCCTGCAAATGTATTGGTCTAGTTTCTAGTTTTCTATTTTCTAACCTTTTGTTTTCTATTTTGTATTTTTTTATTTTTCAATTTCTAGTTTCTATTTTTTGTTAATTTTGCTAATTTTTTTAATTTCTAGTTTTTTGTTTTCCTATTTTGCTAGTTTTTTATTTTTTTTTGCAAATGTGTTAATCTAGTTTTTGTTTTTGTTTTTTTTTTTCACTATTTTTAGTTGCCATCTGGACTATTGATGAATCTGCTACCTAGATCAATAATGGAATGGTCTAGATTTCTAGTCAATTAAATAGATCCAACCCACTTTCTACCTATAATCTAGTTTGGAAACAAACTAAACCTTTTTTTATATTCAATTTACAAGAGTTTTTTTAAATTTCAAATTATAGACCTTTTTTTAAATTTAAATTACAGAACCTTTTTTTTCTAAATTCAAATTTTATAAACTTTTTTTAATTTTAATTTACAAACATAATTTATTTTTTAATTCAAATTACAAAATCTTTTTTATTTCAAATTATGAAACCATTTTTAAAAATTTTTTAATTACAAATTACAAAATGATTTTTCAATTTCAATTCATAAAACCATTTTGTTATTTCAAAATATAGAATCTTTTTTTAATAAATTCTTTCCCTTACCCATATTCAAAGAATTCTTCTTCACCTTATGTTGTAAATAAATTTTATATGATATATTAAATTTATATTTAATCTATATGAATTAAATATTTTAAAAGTCCAAATTTAATCTATATGTATTAAGTTTTTTTAATTTTCCATCATCATATTTTTAAGATGTCAATGTCCTTACCTTTGTAATTTTTCTTCATTATTGTAGATTGGTATAGCAGAAGAAAGAAAAGTTTTTGGTCCTTAGAGTAAAATTTTTAAGAACAAAACTTGATTGTTAAGTTGTAAGGTATTTAACTCTTCATTATTATTCTATTATACTTTATTGAAGAAAATCTTGCTACTTCATTTGTTGCTTATATTGTCATAAACAGCCCTTGTTTAATTGTTAATGAAAGGTTCTATTTGATAATTGTTTTAATTTTTAAAAATTGTACCTTTAAATGTGTAATAAAAAAAAAGAAATTTGAAACAAGTAAATGAAATGATAATATAAATCTATGAAATAACTATATCACAAATGTGTTAGGGAGTAATTCTTATTTAAATATAATGATGATAGTGAGTTTTTTTATAAGCAACTTTGTGAATAATATGTAGTTAACAAAATTCTCTTTTATGTTATAAATTGTAATTTTCTTATTATTTAGAATTTTTTTGAAAAACCAAATGGATCCTATAGAGATAGCTTTTCTCTATTTACTATAGCAATAATAATGAAAGAAAAAAAAGAAGATATGTTTGATGAGCAATTTGAATTAAAATAGTTGATTAATATTGACATGGTAAAAGAATGGGAAATGCATTGTTGAATATGTATTATGCAACTTATATGATTCATTGTGCATATTATGTATTTGTTGACTTTGCAAGTAATACTTATTCATGCACCTAGTGATGGTGGAGTTTCTAAAGGAGATCAAATGTAGCAACAACTTATGTGAAATTTATTGAAAATTGATAAATGTCATGATGTAATACATATGAGTCATCATGCTTTCCTTCACTTGTGAAAAAAAATTAGGAGGAACTAGTAAGGTAAGGGATTCTACATATGCTATAGTAGAGAAGCAAAGAGCTAAATTTTTACACATTTTAGCATATAATGTAAAAAATAGAATCATATCCTTTTTTTTTCACTTATCAAGGGAAATAATTAGTCGTTATTTTCATAATATTTTGCAAGCCATTATTTTACTAGAGGATAAGTATCATGTGAAACCTTTTAAATAAGAAGTTATTCCATAAATACTTCATAATAAAAGATTCTATCATTATTTCAAAGTAAGATAACAATACATATAACTTTAGATGCTTAATGTATATATTAATAGTTTTAATGTATCATTCACATAATCAAATTTAAAATAATTAAAATATAAGATTGTATTAGAGTTATAGATAACATATGTACAAGTGAAAGTACTAGTAAAAAATGTCTCCTACTTTTGAGGAAGGAAAGAGTTCCTAACACAAAATATGTTAGTCGCTTGTACTTTTGATATGAAATTCAGTTATGTACTAGCTTGTTAGGAAGGAACCGCATTTGACTTTAGAGTTCTCAAGCTTGCATTAACTAAGAAGGGAGATAAACTTAGAATTCCTAAACATAAATAAAAACATTAAATTGGTCCCCCATAAGAAAAAAAGATGGACACTCTAATAAGGTTATTTCATGGTAATTATACTCTATATATATATTTCTTATAGTAGTACGTAAATACTATCTAGAAGATACAAGATTTTCATTAAATAGTGGATTGATTACACCATATAGAGATGCAAGTTATCACATGAAGGAGTACTCAATACATAGCCCATAAAATGCAAAAGAAACTTTTAATCATTAACATGTTTTATTGAGAACTATCATTGAAAAAGTATTTGAAGTCCCAAAAAAAAGGTTTCCAATCATAGCTGGTGGCACAAAACCATATTATTTCTATGAGATCATGATAGACATGACTATTACTTATTGCATATTGCATAACTTCTTAATAGATATTAATCTTGATGAGTGTTTGATTGAGGAAGTAGATTGTAAGCTATTGAATAATGCCATAGATGATCTTGGAGATCATGATACATGAAACATAGAGGAGGATTATAGAAAAGGATTCATTTTAAGAGAAAACTTAGTAACTCTTATGTGGGATGAATATCAAAAGTGTTTATTATAATTTTCTTTTATGTACTATCTAATAATATGTAATTTATTGATTTTTTGACAAATTTGATGTTTTACATCAAATTGTATAGAACTATGTGTTTTTCATATAAATGTTGTGCAACCTAGCTACTTTTGAATTTCTTATGTTTGTATTGTACAAGACATCAAGCGCGTTGCTTATGCCAATAAAAGATGTAAGATTGTTATCTCTATAATAATTTGCTTTGTTTTAGGCTACCTACGAAAAACATAATGTCATGTAACTTAATTATTAATTTCCCATATTAATTATGTAATCTTACTAATTTATTTAACAATTTGTAGATTAAATCATGTTAAAGAACAAGAAGTTAGAAAATAAGGGATAGACTTTTTCTAAAGATACACTATGATAGACTCCCAAGATGGATACCATATTGTTAGATGTTTTGCTAGAGAAAGTCCATAAAGGAAATAAACCAAATGGTACTTTCACTTCTTTAACTTATGTTACTATGGTTAAAACTCTAAAACTAATGATAGGACCTTTTTTTCAAAAGCAACACATCAAGAATGGAATGAAAACTTTAAAGGCACTCTTCAATAAATGTTATGATTTATTTCATATGTGGAGTGGAATTAGTTAGAATGCCATGTCACAAATGTTCGAGGCAAAGCTAAAATTTTAGGATGAGATCTTGAAGGTAATTGATTATATATAACTATTGCAATACTATAATCAATTTTACTGTTAATATGTTTCTTTAAAGATATTGAATTTAGAATTATTTCTAATATATAGACATGACCAATAAAGGTTACATTAATAGGAAAGGCTTGAAGCACAAAAGTGAAAGCAACACCAATATATAACTATGATAAATTCTTGGATCTTTTTGGTAAGGATGATAAATGCACAATTACACTTAATTTTTATATGTTTCATCACATATTTACTTAGTATCTTGTGCAAATTGATTGAAAAGGATACTTAGATGCTCGATATTTTGTTTTCAAGTTTTGAAATGACACATTTAAGCATTAGAAAAGGATCCGGAGGCAAAATCATGCAAATTGTGGAGAATCGAAGCAAATTTGCCCACCTGACAAAGAACACGGGGTTCCCGTGTATCTTTTTGGAATGCTTCGAGGCTTCACTGAACTGCTTAGAGAAAAACACAGCGGTAAACACGGGACGTGTCATACACCGTGTATCATACTGCCCTTCGCTTATGAGGTAAACACGAGGGGTGTCATACCCCGTGTAGCATGCTGATCAGCCTTCGTCGAAGAACACGGGGTACAACATGGGCCGTGTCATACCCCGTGTACATTACTGCTTGACACTTCAGAGAAGAACACAGGACGTGTCGCACAATGTGTATCGTGCTGCTCAACTTTCGCTGAGAAACACGGGGTACAACACGGGCCATGTTGGACCCCGTGTACATCACCAATATAAGTTTTGTGCGAAATTTTGAAAAAGGAGAGAAAGAGGGGGGAGAAATCGAGAATTAACAAGGAGAGCTGCTAGGAGAGACCCAAACTCACCAAGGGAACCTTCTAACATGGATTCGAGCAAGGAATTGAAGATTCAAGCAAGGAATTTGTAGATCTTCATGAATTGTTTGAATTCCCTCTCTATTTTCTGGTTTTCTTCTGATTTTGTAATGTTTTCACACTAAACCCTTGTGCTCAACTTAGGTGAACTTGTTCATGGATTTATGGATCTGAATTTTATATAATCTAGCTTGATTTACTGTTGATTTATAATTTGATTATGCTGTTTGTGCTAGAACAAACTAATATATCCGGAATATTAGATTTGTGTTATAGATAAATTGATTCTAGGTTGAAATGATCAATTAATTAATCGGATCTTGCATTATCATTGGGAATATCAATTAGACTTAGGAATTAAGCTAATTGGATTCTTTTGCACAGGATGAAATGTCTGAAAATGGATTCTAAAGCAAGTTAATGCAACCTAGATGAGTGATTACTAGAGTAATTCTGGGCACTTAATCTTTTAGTTAGTAGCTAATAGCCTTGCAATGAGGTATAGCTTAATTTAGGTAATCTAGCAGTCTAAATTAACAGTAAACCAAGTTAGAGGATTACATTCATTCCATAATAAAATGTACAAGGGAACCTTAAGCTGAGTACGCTTTCATTTCATTGAATTAAACCTTTTCTTGATAACTAAGCTCTGTTTTACATTTTATCCTTAATTCACACTATCAATTGATACGCCTAGATAATTTTACTTGAAATTCAGTTAGTATTCAATGTGCAATCCCTGTGGAGACGATAATCTTTTATACTATAACTCGACTTAACCCGTGCACTTGCAGGATTGCGGTCAAGTTTTTGGCGCCGTTGTCAGGGATTGTATCCAGTTAATATTAATAGAAAGTTTTGAGTGAATTAGACTAGGCAATTCATTTTCTTTTAGTTCTTAATTCATCTTGTTCTGATTTCCTTATTTTTATATATAGCATTTCTTTCTTACTTTGTTCTGTTCGAGTATTACCTTCTCTTTTTGCAACAATTCTTTGTATATGCGAAAGAGAAGTCTTGAAGGAATTCTTGACTTCGATCCAGAAATTGAAAGAACTCTGCTTAGGAGAAGGAGAGAGCAAAAATCAGTTCATATCCAAGAAGCAATTGACCTTGAACCAAAGATTCAAGACATGGATAACATATCACTTAGAGAGTTTGCAGCACCCGACGCCACTAGTCTTCAATCCAGTATAAGAAGGCCTGCTGTTGAGGCTAATAATTTTGAATTGAAGCCAACTCTTTTATCTATGGTGCAGCAAAACTAGTTTGGTGGACTACCAATGGAGGATCCTAACCTCCATATTTAGATTTTCTTAGAATACTGTGATACAATCAAGATCAATGGTGTAGTAGCGGATGCTATCAAGCTTAGACTCTTCCCATTCTCCTTGAGGGATAGAGCAAGGGCTTGGTTGCACTCACTACCAGCAAGATCTATCACTACATGGGAAGAGCTACTGAGGGCTTTTCTATCAAGATATTTCCCTCCAAGCAAGACTGCTCAATTAAGGAATGAAATCACTACATTTTCTCAGAGAGAAGGGGAATCTCTATTTGATGCTTGGGATAGATACAAGGAACTGTTGAGGCTGTGTCCACATCATGGGCTAAGGAAATGGCTAGTTCTCCATACCTTCTATAATGGTTTAAACTACAATACTAAGCTTACTGTGGATGCTACTGCTGGAGGTACTTTGATGAACAAAAGGTTGGATGAAGCATATGAGTTGATTAAAGATATGGCTTTGAACTATTACCAATGGTCAAATGAGAGGGGCTCTTCAAGGAAAGCTTCAGGTAAGTATGAATTAGATGCTTTTAATCATTTATTAGCTAAGGTAGATGCACTAGGAAGTCTAGGTAGCAAAGTAGATGCACTTATGGCTAAGTTTGATAAATTTCAAGTTAACAGTGCAAATGCAACAGGTGCTACTAACATTCCTTGTGAGATTTGTGGTATTACAGGTCATATGGCAATTGAGTGTACATTAAGGCAAGATTTTATTGAGCAAGTGAACTATCTGCATAACAGTGGGTATGGATAGAAAAATTCAAATGAACCATTTGGAAATACCTACAATCCATCATGGAGGAACCACTCAAATTTTTCCTACAAGCCCACCCAACCATATAACACTCAAACCACTCCTAATAGACCACCACCACCCAGTTTCCAAAACCAAAGACCCTATAACCCACCAGCTCAAACTTCTTCCACTGCTAAATTAGAAGGCCTCTTGGAGAAATTTCTCATTTCCCAAGAGAAAACTAATGAAGAGTTTAGACAGCATGGTAGAGTTATGGAAGATTCTATTAGGCAACTATCCTCCAAGGTTGATTCATTGGCCACACATGGAAAGATGTTGGAAACTCAAATAGCTCAACAAGCTTCTGCATCTTCTAGAGCTTTTGGTCAACTCCCTGCTCAACCAGAATCAAATCCTAGGGAGCATTGTAAGGTAATAACTCTTAGGAGTGGAAAGTTATTGAAGGATCCAATTGCCACTCAAGAAGATGAAGAAGATATAAGTGTGGGGGAAGTCCAGAAAGAAGACAAAAAGGCCTCAATTCCTAATGAAGCTAAAGAGAAAGAAGGGGAATTACTTGAAAAATCAAAATATGTCCCTCCGGAACTATACAAACTGCCTATCCCTTATCCTTAAAGATTAGCCAAGGCTAAACTTGATAAGCAGTTTGGAAAGTTCTTGGAAGTTTTGAAAAAATTGTACATCAATATCCCCTTCACTGATGCTCTTTCACAAATGCCGTCATATGTAAAATTTTTTAAGGACATTCTTTCTAACAAGAGGAAGCTAGAGGAGCATGAAACTGTAGCTTTAACTGAGGAGTGTAGTGCCATTATCCAAAATAAACTACCTCCTAAGCTAAAGGACCCAGGCGGCTTCTTTATTTCTTGTGTGATTGGAAATGTTCCTATTGACCGAGCATTGTGCGACTTGAGAGCAAGTGTGAGCCTTATGCCACTGTCGGTTGCAAGGAGACTGAACATAGAAGAGATGAAGCCTACCACAGTTTCACTTCAACTAGCAGACCATTTAGTGAAATATCCAGTAGGTATTCTTGAGGATATACCTATCAAGGTTGGTAAGTTCTTTATTCCTGTTGATTTTGTTGTGCTTGAAATGGAAGAGGATTCACAAATTCCTATCATTTTGAGTAGACCATTTTTAGCCACTGCGGGTGCTTTAATTGATGTAAAAAATGGAAGACTTTCATTATCTATTGGGGATGAAAAGGTTAAATTTAATTTGAATGAATCAATTAAATTACCTGTTTGTGAATATTCAATTTGTAGGGTAGATGTGCTAGACAAAGCTGTGAAAGAAAACCTTCTAAAGGGATACCTCCAAGATCCACTTGAAGCATGTCTAGTCACAAATGGAGTGATTGAAAGTGAGGAAACTGCTGCATATGCACAGTTTTTGGAAGCAAGCCCACTACTTCCCCTCCCTGAAGCAGCAATTGAATTATTGGAAGTGGAGTCTAGCAATACCACCACTGAGGAAGACACACCACCTAAGGTAGAATTGAAACCTCTCCCATCTTCTCTCAGGTATGAGTTTCTAGGACCCCACTCCACTTATCTTGTGATAGTTAATGTAAATCTAACTGCTATTGAAACAAAAAAATTACTTAGGCAGCTTAGATCTCATAGAAAAGCTTTGAGGTATATAATTTTTTATTTGAAAGGGATTAGTCCTTCAATATGCATGCATAGGATATTGATGGAGGAAGATAATAAGCCCTCCATTGAACATCAAAGAAGGTTGAACCCCAATATGAAAGAAGTTATAAAAAAAGAAAATAGTGAAATTGCTAGATGCTGGGGTAATTTACCTAATTTCAGATAGCCAATGGGTTAGTCCAGTTCATGTTGTGCCTAAGAAAGGGGGGTTAACTATGGTAAAAAATGAAAACAATGAGCTAATTCCCACTAGAACTATCACGGGTTGGAGAATGTGTATTGATTTTAGGAAATTAAACAAGGCAACCCAGAAAGACCATTTTCCTCTTCCCTTCATTGATCAAACTTTAGAAAGGTTAGCTAAGCATTCATATTTCTATTATTTGGATGGTTATTATGATTTCTTCCAAATTCCTATACATCCAAATGATCAAGAAAAGACCACATTTACATGTCCTTATGGTACTTTTGCATATAGAAGAATGCCTTTTGGTCTGTGTAATGCTCCAGCTATATTTCAGCATTGTATGATGGCTATCTTCTCTAATTTTATTGAAAACATCATGGAAGTTTTTATGGATGATTTTTCTGTTTATTGTACTTCCTTTGATAACTGTTTGACTAATTTATTTCAAGTGTTGCAGAGATGTGAGGAGGTAAATTTGGTTCTCAACTAGGAGAAATGCCATTTTATGGTAAGAGAAGGGATTGTCCTTGGCCATCAAGTATCTAAGCATGGGATTCAGGTAGACAAGGCTAAAGTGGACATAATAGAGAAATTACCTCCCCCAACTTCTGTAAAGGGAGTAAGGAGTTTTCTAGGACACGCCGGTTTCTACCAACGTTTTATCAAGGACTTCTCTAAAATTGCAAAACTTTTAACTAACCTGCTAGCTAAAGATGTTGCTTTTAATTTTAATCAAGATTGTTTGGATGCATTTTGCAGGTTGAAGAAAGCATTGATTTCCACTCCAATCATGCAAGCACCGGATTGGAATCTACCATTTGAGGTGATGTGCGATGCTAGTGACTATGCAATAGGAGCGGTACTTGGCCAAAGGAAGGATAGGAAAGTTCATTCAATATACTATGCCAGTAAAACTCTGGATAAAGCTCAACTGAATTATGCCACAACCGAAAAGGAACTTCTTGCGGTAGTTTATGTAGTTGACAAATTCCGATCCTATTTAGTGGATTCTAAGGTGATAGTCTTCACGGATCATGCAGCCATCCGTACCTTTTAAGCAAGAAGGAAGCTAAACCTCGTCTAATCAGATGGATTCTTTTGTTACAAGAATTCGATCTAGAAATTCGAGATAAGAAGGGTACGGAGAATGTTGTAGCTGATCATCTTTCCAGATTGAAGCAAGAGTTAGGAGATGAGGAAGATAAGGAGATGCCAATAAACGATTCCCTTCCTGATGACTATCTGTTGGCTGTCTCTTCTTCAGCTATCCCATGGTTTGCAGATTATATGAATTGCATTGTGAGTGGAGTTTTGCCTCTGGATGCGGGGTATCAATAGAAAAAGAAGTTTCTAGCAGAGGTGAAGCACTACTTTTGGGATGAACCTCTCCTCTTTAGAAGATGTGCAGATGGCCTGTTTAGAAGGTGTGTGCCTGAGGAAGAAATTGCAAGAATTTGGTTTCATTGTCACACCTCTCCATATGGAGGACACTTTGGCACTTCATGAACAACTATAAAAATTGCCCAAGCGGATTTTTATTGGTCAACTCTTTTCAAGGATATTCACCATTATGTCACTTCTTGTGACCAGTGCCAAAGGGTTGGTAATATATCAAAAAGGTATGAGATGCCTTTGAACAACATTCTGGAAGTTGAAATCTTTAATGTCTGGGGAATTGATTTCATGGGACCATTCCCACCTTCTTGCAGCAACAGATATATACTTGTGGCGGTTGACTATGTCTCCAAATGGGTGGAAGCAATTGCCACTCGGACTTGTGATGCCAAGGCTATGGTTCGATTTTTCAAGAAGGTGTTATTTCCTAGGTTTGGGATACTTAGAGCTGTCATCAGTGATGGAGGGTCTCACTTCATTGCCCATCAATTCCAATCACTCTTGAAAGGGTATGGAGTAACCCATAAGATCTCTACTCCATATCACCCTCAAACCAGTGGGCAAGTTGAGCTTTCTAATAGAGAAATTAAGTCCATATTGGAGAAGATTGTATCTAGATCAAGGAAGAATTAGGGACTCAAGTTGGATGATGCCTTATGGGCCTATAGAACTGCTTTTAAGACTCTCATTGGAATGACACCATTTCGGCTTATCTATGGAAAGCACTGTCATTTACCAATAGAGATGGAACATAAGGTGTATTGGGCAATCAAGTTGCTTAACTTTGATTTGCAATCTCCTGGGGAGAAGAGAAAGCTCTAACTTCTTGAGCTTGAAGAATTGAGGAATGAAGCCTACGACAATGTCAAGATATATAAGGAAAGAATAAAGGCTTGGCATGACAAGCGCATCCTCCGAAGAGAATTCCATGAAGGAGATCTAGTGTTGTTGTTTAGTTTAAGATTCAAGCTCTTCCCCGGAAAGTTGAAGACAAGGTGGACTGGACCATATCTTGTGAAGAAGGTGTATCCGTTTGGAGCCGTGGACATTTGGAGTGAAAGCACCGGTAATTTCAAAGTTAATTGCCAAAGATTGAAGCATTATGTTGTCAGGCCACCACTAATGGAAGCTCCAGAATGATAAAAATAGGGGTCGAGCTTATGACCTTAAACAAGCGCTTCTTGGGAGGTAACCCAAGCTTATTTCTCTATTTTCTTGCTATTACATCTTAGTTTTCTCCTTTTCAATCTGAGTTTCTGAGTAGTTGAGGCATATAGGTCATGAGTTGATGATTTAGGATGCTTATTTTTGCATGTGGTCTCTGTCTCTGGGTAAATTAGGCATGAATGCATGTTTGTTGCTTGTTTTCTTGCACAGAAGGCTCAAAACGCAGTCCAGTGAGAAACACGGTATATAACACGGGGCGTGTCATACCCCGTGTTCCTCACTATCTCACTAGTTTAAAAGGACTTGTGATTTTCATTGCAATCCAGTGAGAAACACGGTACCAAACACGGGCTGTGTCATAACCCGTGTTCCTCACTGTCTGGTTTGCATAAAAGTTTTGTGATTTTCAGTGAAGTCCAGAGAGAAACACGGTGTTGAACACGATATGTGTCCTACCCCGTGTACCTCACTGGCTGAACCAATGATAAGGATTTTTGGACATGAGCCTTCCAGAGTGAAACACGAGGTACAACACGGGTAGTGTTTATCCCCATGTACTTTTGCGAAGTTTATTACTATCTTCCAGAGAGAAACACGGGGTATGTCAGACCCCATGTAAGTTTGTGAATTTCAGAACACTCATCCGCAGAGAAACATGGGGTACCACACGTACCGTGTTAGACCCTGTGTTCCTGGGCAGACGAGCTTTTAATGGTCAAAAACCTAAATTTTCACTCATTTTCCCCCATTTTCTTCTTCTTCCTCGCTGCCCTAACCTCTCTCTCTGCAATTTCAGTCATCATTTTGCCAAAACCCACCAATTAAAGTGCTTTATTTAGCTATTTAAAGTTGTTTTGCTACTTGATTTCAATTCAATCGGTAGAAATTCAAGATTTTGATCCCTCTTCTGATTTCAACAAGAACCTAGGGTTTTCATCTGCAATTCATAAGGTAAGTGCATTTTCTTTGAAAATTTTGAAGTAATTTGCAATTACTTATGTTTATTGAACCTTAATGCATGTTAGAATTCATAAGAATGTTCATATCCTTTGAGGTTTAATGTTTAATTGTTTGATTGAATTTGCATAGGAATGAATGTTCATAGGAATTCATAAGTTTGATTGATTGAATTTGCATCTTTGATTAATGGATTGAGTTTGAATCTCTACTTTATAGGACTTGAAATGTTTGATTGGTTGACCTTGATGTTTATTGAACTCTAATGCACTTGCTTATGTTTATTGAATCTTTAACTGATTGAACTTGAACTCTTTGATTGCTTGAACTGAAATCTTTTCAAGTTTACTGATTGATTGACTAATTGCCTGTTTTACCTCATTGATATGACCATTTATTTGCATTCATGGCATTGAATTTTGAATTGTGCTTCATTTTGATTAATTGGATATTGAAAGTGCTTGCTGAATTTTTATTTTTGGAATCTGCTGACTGATAAACTGTTAATACTTTCTCTCTCTTTGTCATTTCCTTTTGCAAATCATGTCTAAGAGGCAAAAGACCACTGCCAGGAAAACTACTAAGGGTAGTACTTCTAGAGGGACCTCCTCTAGAGGACTAATACACTATTTCTTGGATTTCATAGAAGAGGCTCACATTTAAGCCTTTGATAGACATAAGGACCGGTCGTTTGTGGAGGGCCGATACCTAGACTGGGCAGTGTTGAGAGAGTTTGGCCTGGAGGATGAGATTCATGAGCTCATTCATGTAGGAGCTTGGGAGGCCTTCTTTCAGATTAGAGAGCCTACTTACAGGGAGCTCACTTTAGAGTTTCTTAGCACATTTTACTTGGAGAGATACTTTAGGATAGTCAATTCGCCTAACACTATGAGTTCCGTCTAGGAGGAGTTGCATATTCGATGAGTGTGACCCAGCTTTCCGTCCGCCTGGGACTTTATTCTGTGGAGTTTGTGACTACTCCAGAGTATCATGACATGTTGGTAGGACTACCCCACGGGACTCAGGAGTGGCGAGTATGGACTGATATAGCTACTGGGAACACTTATGATCCCACCAAGAGCAAGGCGTCTAGCCTTAGGAGGGTTGCCTGGTGAGTGCTCCACTCTATCTTCAGTCACACTTTGAGTGGACGGGGGCACAGTCATGGTGTTGTGAGCACTGTTGATATACTCTTCTTATACAGCATGATTTAGAGAGTGTCTATTCACATTGGAGGTGCCTTCGCTCACTTCTTCTCGACTCAGGCATTAGACAGGACAGTTGCGAGCATAACTGCTGGTCCATATATCATTAGACTAGCCAGGCGGTTAGGAGTTTTTGATTGACCATATGGATCCCTCACTA
This sequence comes from Sindora glabra, assembly GCA_020226215.1. Taxonomy (NCBI): domain Eukaryota; kingdom Viridiplantae; phylum Streptophyta; class Magnoliopsida; order Fabales; family Fabaceae; genus Sindora; species Sindora glabra. Next base: position 32,479,020 of record CM035231.1, read on the forward strand.
TAGTCTCTCACATGGCACCCCTCCGAAGGGGCATTCTTCTGGCTATGGGGATCCAGCCTGTGCAGCAGCAACAACAGTCCCATGAGGAGGAGTAGCATATTTCAGGAGATGATGGCGATCGTGATCCAGCTCCTAATATGGGTCCATCATCTTCTGCGGGGAGCAGAGTTCCATCCGAGGCCTACTTCCGAGATATACTTTCTGGTCAGCAGCAGATTTTGGCTGAGCTCCGACTTATATCCGAGCGTCAGACAAGGATTGAGGATCTTTATGACGACTTGGATAGGCGATCCCGACACATCGAGAGCATGGTCAAGCCCCTGTTCCAGCTTTTCCACCCCTGTTCCCCAGCTGACCCAAACCCTCCTACTCAGTAGCCAGGATCATTTATTTTTCCTTTTTACTTAGCTATCCTGTTTCTTTTTACTTATTTCTACTTTCTACTTCCATTTATCTGGTCTGTACTTATATTGACTATACACTTTCATTTACTCTTTATTATATTTACTATTCCTCTTTTATTTTCTTGCACTTTCATTTACTCTGTAATAACTAACAGCACTTTTAGTATTGCATTTTCTTTCTTTTAGATTACCAGTCTCCTCTCTCTCTCTCCTACTCTGTCTCTACTTCTGGATCTCCCTGCAATCATGATCTATACTGGGCCACCATGCTCCACTTGTCAGGGAAGTTTCAGTCCCCCATCTATTCTCTGTCTCTTTTCCCATTTACCTTATTTGTACATTAAGGATAATGTCCAATTTTAAGTGTGGGGGAGCAGTGTTTAGAATGCTTTGCAATATTTTGCACTTGAACTTGCTTGATTGATTTAGGGTACTGAAATTTACTCCAATTTCAATGATATATATAAAAAAATAAAAATAAAAAAATATAATAATAATAATAAAAAAAATTTTAAGGAAATCTTTTGAATAAAGTGATTGATTCATGCCTTGCTCCTTTAATGATTATCTAGCAACTTAATAAGGAAAATCTAAAGCTTAAAGCTAAGAGAAATAAGGATAATTGATCCTTGTGAGATTTGAGTATTTTTGAGCAATTTTCACATTAGAAATAGAAGCTCATTTTTATCTTCTTGAGGGATTATGTCATCACTCTTGACTTTTTGTTCTAGAACTTGCATTTGGTCTTTTTGAGGCTACATTTTATGTATTTTGCATGTCAAAAATGATGAGGCCATGTTTCTTCACCCTTCTTTTTATTTGTTTGGCTTGTTTGAATCCTTTTCTTTAATTTACCATAAACTTTTCAACTTTGCCCCTAGTTAGCCACTTTGAGCCTTGGACCCTCATTTCTAGCCTAGCAATACTATGTACATCCAAAGCCACTGCCCAAGTAAACTTGAACCTTAGAGTTTGAGGGAACTTAGACACATTATATGAGTTTAGCTATCACTTAGAGGTCCTTACTTAGTGCTGCTAGTTAGATAAGTTGATTTATAGTTATGATTTAAAAAAAATCAAACAAATTATAAAAAAAAAGCAAAAGCAAAACACAATAAATAAAAAAATTGGTGTCAAATAAATAATTTGGGAAGAAGAAGAGGAAGAAAAGTTTGTTGGGAATAAATAAAAAAAAGAGAGAAAACAAAAAAAATGGAGGTTGGAACAAAGGGTAGAAGCAGGGTATTATGTTAAGCTGAGTAATGGAACTCGACAATGTCAAATTCATGATCAATGTGTCTTTTTCCTTCAAACTCATGACTCTATCACTTTTCACCCCTTGATGTTCCTTTCCCCTATCCTCACCTTTTTCCCTAATAAAGTCCTCTGATTTGCATGCATTTTACAATATAGTAGTGGAGATTAGAGTTTTTTTGCAAGCATATGGTAGCATTAAGTCATGAGCTGATTGATTTGAGAGTATACACAAGCCTTATCTTGAGAGTGAGAGTAAACACTTTACCTGTGAGGCTATTCTCTTTTGCTTTTATGCTGAGAATTGACTTATTTAGTTGCTTTATTTTCATTTAGTTGCTTGGCATGACTTGATCCTAATCTTTGATTCGTTTAATGATTGCTTGATTTAAAAAAAAAGGTGAGGAAAGAATAAAAATTGGAGTAGATTTTCTGTTCTCTTACTTTCTTACTCGAGGACGAGCAAGATTCAAGTGTGGGGGAATTGATAAATGCATAATTGCACTTAATTTCTATGTGTTTCATCACATATTTACTTAGTATCTTGTGCAAATTGATTGAAAAGGATACTTAGATGCTCGATATTTTATTTTCAGGTTTTGAAATGACATATTTGAGCATTAGAAAAGGATCCGGAGGCAAAATCATGCAAATTGTGGAGAATCGAAGCAAATTTGCCCACCTGACAAAGAACACGGGGTATGGGAACCCCGTGTTTAAGGCCATGTATCTTTCTGGAATGCTTCAAGGCTTCATTGAACTGCTCAGAGAAAAACACGGGGGTAAACACGGGACGTGTCATACACCGTGTATCATACTGCCCTTCGCTTCTGAGGTAAACACGGGGGGTGTCATACCCTGTGTAGCATGCTGATAAGCCTTCGTCGAAGAACACGGGGTACAACATGGGCCGTGTCATACCCCGTGTATATTACTGCTTAACACTTCAGAGAAGAACACGGGACGTGTCGCACAACGTGTATCGTGCTACTCAACTTTCGCTGAGAAACACGGGGTACAACACGAGCCGTGTTGGACCCCGTGTACATCACCAATATAAGTTTTGTGCAAAATTTTGAAAAAGGAGAGAAAGAGGGGGGAGAAACCGAGAATTAATAAGGAGAGCTGCTAGGAGAAACCTTAGGAGAAACCCAAACTCACCAAGGGCACCTTCTAACATGGATTCGAGCAAGGAATTGAAGATTCAAGCAAGGAATTTGTAGATCTTCATGAATTGTTTGAATTCCCTCTCTATTTTCTGGTTTTCTTCTAATTTTGTAATGTTTTCACACTAAACCCTTATGCTCAGCTTAGGTGAACTTGTTCATGGATTTATGGATCTGAATTTTATATAATCTAGCTTGATTTACTGTTGATTTATAATTTGATTATGCTGTTTGTGCTAGAACAAACTAATATATCCGGAATATTAGATTTGTGTTATAGATAAATTGATTCTAGGTTGAAATGATCAATTAATTAATCGGATCTTGCATTATCATTGGGAATATCAATTAGACTTAGGAATTAAGCTAATTGGATTCTTTTGCACAGGATGAAATGTCTGAAAATGGATTCTAAAGCAAGTTAATGCAACCTAGATGAGTGATTACTAGAGTAATTCTGGGCACTTAATCTTTTAGTTAGTAGCTAATAGCCTTGCAATGAGGTATAGCTTAATTTAGGTAATCTAGCAGTCTAAATTAACAGTAAACCAAGTTAGAGGATTACATTCATTCCATAATAAAATGTACAAGGGAACCTTAAGCTGAGTACGCTTTCATTTCATTGAATTAAACCTTTTCTTGATAACTAAGCTATGTTTTACATTTTATCCTTAATTCACACTATCAATTGATACGCTTAGATAATTTTACTTGAAATTCAGTTAGTATTCAACGTGCAATCCCTGTAGAGATGATAATCTTTTATACTATAACTCGACTTAACCCGTGTACTTATGGGATTGCGATCAAAGGACAGAGCAACTAGTGCTCATGCTAAAAGTACAAAAGACAAAGTCCAATAATAGGAAAGGGAAAACATTGATTTGAATGATCATTTTAATATTATATCTGATTTTAATCTTTATCGAGGTAATGAAATTTTGCAAGCAATATGGATGCATATAGTCTTATATATGGCAATTGCAATCAATCTCATGGAAATCAATCTTAGATAACATCATCTTCAAAGGGCACCAAATGCAAAGCAATAATGATTGATTTAGTTAGAAGTGAATATGGAAAAATAAACATGAGAATTAACAACTTAACTAAAGTCATGAGAGAAAAAATTATATTAACTAGCAAACAAGTTGAAATAATTGAAAGAAACCTTACAATTCTTGAAAAAAGTAGACCTCAACATTATAGTCTTGCGTATATATGGAATGAGTTAGAAAATATAGAAGTAATATAAGAAATCCGATTTGAATGCTATTAGTTCTTGTGTAGAAATGAGAATGTTAAAAATTAATTTTTTAGTGTGCCATAGAAGATACATTGGAATCTTTTATATTACCTCATGAAGGATGCAAAAATCATTTAAAAAGTATTTAATAGTGTTATGGAATATTCCAGGGATGTATGTCACTAATTTATATGGATATTTCATAATTATGGTAGTTGGTAGGGTGTATATATATAACATAAACAATGTAGATGGTGTGCTTAATATATATTTTGTTAGGTAATATGTCATGGAACACCAATATGTGCTATAATGAGAGTCATGACTTAATATTATGTTAGGTTATATGTGATGGAACATTATTATTTGCTATAATGTAGGGTTAACAAACTAATTTGTGATGAAGGATGGGAACAATATTAATAAAGTTTGTTAAGGTCCAACAAACAAGCATAACATTGGCCACTAGGAAAGGACAATCCTAGTGACCATAACTATTTAATTTGTTAACAATTTTATGCTAAAATTAATGAAAATTATTATCATAATGTATATTTTTAAAAGACTTTAAATTTGATGAATTGATAATATAAATATTTTTATATTATTGGTGAATAAAAAATGACACCGTATTAAGAAATAAATATTACCTAAAAATTTTTAATGATAAAAAAAGAATTTCAACAATTATTTAATGATATAATCATGCATATGGTGTGATAGTGTAGAATTCATTTATAATGACAATGGACTAACTGTATTTTATGCTTTGAGAGTATTGTAGTTATTTTATTCTATTAAATTTTCTTTCTTCCTAATTTTTTATTGATTCTAATAAAAGAAAACAATTTCTCTTTAATTTTCTTTCTCCTCCTATTTCTCATGCAACCAAACACAAGAGAAAAAATCTTCTCCCTTCTTTTCTTTCTTCCCTCATTTTTTTCCTCCTATTTCTCCTACAACCAAACAAAGCCTTAAACTTTTGACCAATTTCACATGTAGTCCCCCAAAATTTATAATTTTACCATATAACTTGCTAAATTTGCTAAATGACATGAAAATATTGAAGCTTAAAGTTAATTCAATGGGAAGTTGCATACGCAATGAATAATTGAATGAAGATGATGAAATAGTTAAAATTCAATTGACTTGTTAATCCCTGGCCTTTAAAAATTTGGGCTATCAAATGATGATTCTAAAAAATGCAAATCACTTTTGATTTGGTTCATGGAGCCCATAAACAAACTAGATTAGTTTGTGTATAACGATTTTTACACTTTTTAAATTTTTATATAGGCCTACATTCTTAATTCATATAAAATTGTATTCCCTTTTTTCATTTTTAATTGCATAGGGATGTATTATAAATAATTTATAAATGATATTTTTATTTTTTGAGAATTTGATAATTTATATTTTATACATATAGTATTTTTTAAGGTTATTTACACATTTGAAATGTGTTATGATTTATTTATGAATGGATATGTGATACTTTCAAATAATTTAAAATTTTTTATTATTTAAAAGTTGAATAATTAAAAATACTTGAATTTTTTTATAATAAAAAACTTACAGGCTAGCTTGCAACCTATGAGGATTGAACTAGAGTTTCCATATTGAAGGTTCATGTGTGACGTGGAGGGGCCCTACCTAACCCATTTAGTAATTAGCTCTTATGGATTGGTTTGTAGGCTAGCTTAGCTTATTCACTTATCAGCTCTAAAATTGAAGATGCAAAAGTTGGTGTAACAAATATTTAGGATAATATTATGGAAAGTTTCTCCTTTAAGATTGTAAGTTTTCACCATTGGATTATATTTAATATACTAAGATTTATATTTTTAATTTTAATTTACTTATTTTTTAGATTCAAAAAGCAAAATTTAATAGTGAAATATTCAACATCTTAAAAGGTCAAATTCCCCGTAATATTATCCAAATATTTATGTATTAATAACTATAATAAATTAATTGTTAATATTAATGATATTTTAATAAAAATTCATAAAATAAAACATAAATTATGTGCAATCACTATACTAAAAAAATATAATGTATTTTCATCAATAAAATAATATATTCATTTTTTATTATAAAAATTATTGTATCATCCAAGTAAATTTAAAAGGCAAGTTACTAAAATAAAGAACTTAACTTTCATAAGAGTGTGCTTGGTTGGACAAAAAGAAATGAAAATGATTAAAAAGTTTGTTTAGCATATACTATAGAATAGGAATGCTCATTTCTTAGGAAATATCCATTCTATATATGGTAAAATATCCATTCTATAACTAAAGTGATGGAATGGATTATTCCTTCATTTATGAATTGTCCTTTTTCCTTGCATACCAACATTACCATTTGTTAATATATGATAAAAAAATTGTGATTTTTGAATATTTCTCTATTATAGTATTTTAATAATTATATTTTTAGTAATAAAATTTAACATATGATAAATTTGTAATCTTTACAAAAAATATTTAATATAAAAATTTAGTGAATGAGAAATTTTATGCCCTTATTATAAAATTTTTTAATTAATTATAATTTTGATGATAAAATTTAAATTGTAATAATTTTTTGTATTAACTATATCATATATTTTAATAATATTATATTATTTAATAAAACATTTATTATTTTTATAATAAGGATCTTGTTGTTTTTAACTATATTTTTTCCATTTCATTTCATGAAAATTTTGTTGTAATAAATGTAAAAATGGAATGAAACATCCATTCCATTCCTCATTGTACTAAATATAATTATAGAATAGTTATTCCATTTTCAACCTATCCAATCAAATGTTAATTATTTGTTGTGAAGTTCCAAATTGAAATTTTAGAATTTTGGATGTATATCCAGTTTTCAATAATTAATTAATAATTAAATTTGTTGAAATATAATTATTAGTGGTGAGTTAGAAAAATAATACATATGTAAAATTTTAATTGGGAACTTCACATTAAATACATGTGAAACCTTACTTAAGTTTTATTCATCATTAATTTGTTAAAAAAAATCATTTATTGCTGGAGTGAGATAATGAAATTTTAACTATTCAATCTACTGTCAATAATTTAAATTAAAACACCATATGAATTTTAATTGGTCAAGTGATAATTATAATTTTTTTAGTATGTATCAAAATAAAATTTATCCAGTTATAGTTGACCTCAAAGTAGAATTCCTAACTCCATCATAAGATGAATTGTAAAATAATATAAAAGTTAAAAATAAATATGTAATTAAGTTATTTAAATTAATTAAATATTAAATTTATTTAAAATATTTCTATATCAAAAATAAAATACTTCATATTGTACATAGATTTTTTTAGTGAAATTAACATCTGAGTTATAAATAACAAAAATGGACATAAAAAAAGAAAGAATTAAGAAAATCATCATGTAATAAAGCAAATAAAAAAGGAAAATTGGGTGAATTATAAAGTAATATAGGAGTTAAAAATATAATATGTAGTAAGTAATTCAATTAAATTTAATTTTTAATTTATTTTAAATAATTTTTCATAATAAAAATAAAATATATTGTGTTATATTTATATTTCTTGATTACTTAATAATATTAGGGTTTGAATGATAAAATAAGTAGACATGAAGAGAAAAAAAAAGCAATGAAGCAAATTAAAAAAATGGTTATAAGTTGCAAAGCAAGAGTTAACAATAAAAAATGTAAAGTAATTTAATTAAATTCAATTTTAGTTTATAAAAAATATTTTTATAATAAAAAATATATTGTGTTGTATCCATATTATTTAACGAGATTTACTTTATAACATATAAATATAGGCATGGATAAAAAATAAACAATAAAATATAAAAAAAATGCTTTAGCTATAAAGTAATGTAATAACAGAACAAATAAAAAAAATAAAAACCTGTGGAAAAGTTTGAAAATAATAAAAAATATACATAAATAAAGAAAGGAGTAAGAGATTTAGGAGAAAACAGAGGCTTGGAAAGTTTCCATGAAATATAAAAGAAAAAGTTATAAGTTGTATTTGAAATAGTAAATCAATTTGATTAAATTAAAACTTACAAAGTAACTTTACATAATTTATTTTTTTCAAAAAATAAAATGACAATTATTAAATATTAATATTGATTTCTATCTGTTTTGCTAACAGAGTAATTTAATCTAAATGAAAACTTTGTACTGAATGTGATGTAAGTTATGTGACATTAATAAAAGTAGTCGTAAAGAAAGTTTCACTTATTTTGTTATTTTTCGCTCACTTTGTTTTGTTGGATTAGTTAGACTACATATGCTAGGAACAAATTACTATAAAAACTAAAACAAGGGCTAGAATTCAAACATTGGGCGCTTGTGCAATTATCTTTTTCTAAAAGACATTAAGCATACATTGGTAAATTGCAAAAATCTTTTGGATCCTATAATCCCAGGTCCCCATATCCCACCTCTATGTATAATTTAAATTCCATCTTATTGAATTTAACGGATAAGGTAATATACACCCTCGAAGGCAAGATGAGTTGCCGGAGACCAAGGCATTGTAGTCTAAGCCTAAAGGTATATATACCTCATGTCCTTGATCAACTCAAACTTCCATAATAATTTATTTATGATTCTTATTTTCAATTAGGATAGTTTTTTTATATTCAAATTAAAAATTTAAATATGGATAATAAGGCAATTCAATTTGACATATAAATAATAAATGACAAATCAATATATAGTTTGTAGCACAATAATTAGTATTTTTTTAATTTTAATATTACCTTTAATTTTATATTATTTTCTAATTGACCGAAATTCAGTATAGCCTAATAAATTAGTTGCATAGTGATTCAAAGACTTTGTCCAATATCACAAAAAATGTAAAAAAAATTATTTTAGATTTATTTATTTATTTAATAAATTAAATTTTTAGTTAAAGTTTAAATATCCATTTTATTGGTAAATTTATTGAAATTTTTCCTAGATAAATCTACATGCAAGTTGCATAGATAATTAGATTTACTTGCTTTGTGTATTATATACATGCATATTTATATATTAATTTTCTAATATTATTTAAGTATAATTTTTAGGGCAACTATTTAAATTTAGGCTTAAATCATATTAACTCATTTAAATAATTATTTACTTTATTTATTATTACATAAAAAGTATAATTATTCTTTTATATTAAATTTATTTTACTTGATCATGAATAAGCATTGGTTCTCTGTTAAATCCTTAGGAATTTAACTTATTAATTCTTTACTTATCGATTAGTTTATTTATCTTGTTGGAATGTGTATTTTGATTCCTAGGAATTCATGCAAAGGAAAGTAGCAAAATACACATTCCAAGACTTCTTCCTAAGCCTTGTGAGTAGAAGCTCCTTCCTAAGTCTTGTGAGTAGCATTCTACTTAAACCTCCACTTAAATCTATCATTTTGCTTATAGTTCACTATTTATAGTATTTTTTATGGCCATGTAAGAAATATGATTTAATACCTTAAAATGGATGTTTGTTTGATAAGTTTTGTTGTTTAAGAGTAGCATTTTGATGTTTTGATGGTTTGGTTTGTGATATAGTTTGATGGAAATGTGATTTGATGATGTGTTAGGGAATAAATAGTGAAATTGAAATAAAACTCGCAATTTGCAATTAGATAGTCAACTACACTCAATAGAGCTTATCTCTGAGCTAGCGTAGTTAACTACATAATCAATTATGATAGACAGGAGTTATTTCCTAACCTATCATAGTTTATTACATAGTCAACGACCACCAAGTAGAGCTGTTATCGGGTTTAAGGCAGTCGATGACTAACAAGCAAAATATCCTTTTAGTAAACTATAGTTAACTATATAGTTAACTCTGCTTAGGTAGAGTCTTGGTCTAAATCTTAGTAGTTGACTCTAAGTACCAAAATTTCTTTCTGAACTTCTGTAGTCAAATATATAGTTAATTATTATTTGATTATTATGCAATATTGTATATTTCAAGGAACTAAATAGTATTATACCATATATGCATGTAACCTCAGTATAAATGAATTTGATTATGAATAATGGTGAGTAAAACACTAAATAAACCATGTTTATGCAAAAAAAGTGAAATAAGCTTGTATAATTTGTTCTTAATATGTTATAAACCTTTAAGAAAGTGATTCCAAGAATGTTTGAAAGGATAATCCACTCATGATTATACTTGTACATATATGCATGAACTTAATGCTTAAAGTTATGTATATGAGAGCTAAAATATTGGTTAAGATGCTTTTATTGCATTGTGGTTTAATAGGAGTGACGATATAGGATGTTTATACTCATATGGCTATTAATACACTGAATCTATATGCCTATTTATAAAAGGACAAGGTTGATTTAGAAAGGACAAGATTGGGTTATGAGGAATAAGAATAATAAGACTCAAAAGAAGGATATTTGCTTATTTGTACTTGATTACATCTTTTTATGTTAGGAAACTCCTTTATTGTTCCCAATTAAGTGAATACTTCCCTTAAGGGGTTGTTGGTCATATGAAAGCCTTGAATGGTAATTGTAAGAATTAGTAAGTATGTGTATCTTATAAACATGAATGATAGAGATTTAACTAGAATCCTTTGTCTTTATCTTACTTTAATTATTTAGTTTTCCATAAAATTCACATTTATTTTAGATACAATCCTTCTTACTAAGTCTCTATACTTATTTTTCTTATGTATTTACTTTTCAAATATCCAATAGGATGAACTATCTTCATCTCCACCATAGTAAACAGGGTGCCCTCCTATATAAGGTTTTCCAATTGCACCTTCCTTAAATAAAATTCAAATTTATTTTGTAAGAGGTATTATTAAAATATTTGGTATGCTTCATAGTTTAAATGGAAATGATATATATATAAGAAAACTTTGATGAATAGATATAATTGAATCATAGGATAAAATAAAAGTTAATATTTTAGTCAATATGGGAATATGGATTTTATGAGAAATAGATGAGAAAAGCATAGAAAAGTATCAAAGAATGAAGTTTTAAGTTGTTATAAGTGAGTATGGAATATGAACAAGATTTAACATAGGTTTTCAGAAGTACCCTTAGGCATGCTTTCTATTTTATGACACTAACTCTACTTCTTTTCTCATTTTTTCCTAAGTTCCCCAACCCTTATCTCCTTTTCCTCTTTTTCTTCACTACGTCTTCCTCCAACAAGGTAAAACAATGCTAATTTTTTTCAATTTTTTCATCTAGTCAAGGACTAAGAGGCTTCAAATCTACCTTTTAGCATCCTTCTCCATATTAGGTAAGTAAATACTCTAGTCTTATTTTTTAGAAATCATGAGATGTAAGCATTTAATTGCAAGTTTTAAGTTTTTCTTGAAAAAGAGCATAAATGCTTGATTATGATGTTAATTTGAGATACATATTTGGTTTAATAATGGAAATAACTTTAATGATATATTGGTAGCTTGAATTTATGATTTTCTGAAGTTTAGTTGAGTCAGAAATGCATTAGAATGCTTAATTTTTTTGAGTGAACAGTGAACTTTTTAAAGAAATATAGAAAACTCTAGGCCATAATTAAGTATATACTAAATTATACTAAAAAAAGGTAAAGCATGGACAAGCATAATTGAGTATACAACCAAGAAATGCCTTCTAGAAGTTAATAATCAAGTATATACTTGAGTATTAGCACCAAAATTACTCTCTGAAGCTTTATAATCGAATATATATTCGAGTATTTTAGGACAAAATTGATATATCAAATTTAGAAGTCATAACTCATTTGTTCTACACTCATTTTTGGCAAACCACTAACCTTTGGAAAGGTAATTAAGTTTATTTTCAAATGTAACTAGTTTCAAATTAATATCTTATATATATATATATATATATATATATATATATATATATATATATATATACACACACACACATTTTAAGATATCATTAAAATAATGTATAAAGGTTAGAAATTTAGTATTAAGAAAGATTGGATTTTTGTGTTTAATTTATAAAGGGCATAAATCTTTCAAATGTTAACTATTTTATGCAAAAGGCCAATCTATAGAAAGTCGATTGAGTTTACTTTCAAATGAAGTAAATTTCATAACAATAAATATGAAAATTTTTAGCTAATAATAAAATATTTTTAAGGGTCAAAACTAAGATGAGTTGATATCCATGCTTGTGTGTGTGTGTTTGTATTGTTGAAAGAATAATTTGAATTTTGTGATCATACAAAGATGCATAGGATTTGAGATTTTAAAATGTGAATATTGCTAAATAAATATAATGATTGAAGTGTTAGTTGAATTACTTCTGATATTGTGGTAAGTTTATGCGTTGAATTTAATAATATGAGCCATTAAGTGATATAACATATGATATGAATAAGTTTGTATTATTGTCATGCAATTGAACAAGTTATGTAGCCATGCATTGAGACATGGTGTTATCGAACTAATAGGATGAGTATAACCTATAGCCTAACATAAGAAATGTGAAAAGGGAGTTATAAACACTGGACAAAAAATTCTTGGTAATATACTTGTAGAGGGTATAAGGTAAACCTTGAAGAAATAAGGATAAAAAGCTTGTGATGAATATAAAGTTAACATATCATATATTGGATATATGTATTTTATATTTAATTGCCATATATTGTGTTATGAAATTGTGATTTCGATATCATTAGCTATATCATTGTGATGTTGTGGCATTAATATGGTTAACTTTGTGCCTCTTATGGCTATTTGAATGTAAAATGACAAATGTGAATGTCTTATATGTTAAACCTTATAGGAAGATAATCCAGTGGATAAGATTATTTTATTATTGTGTTTGTTTTGTTTGAGTATTTGCTTATTAAGTCTCAAACTTATTCCTTCATACTTTATTCTACATATATATTGGTTAAGCCTCCCACCATCACCTCTTAATAGCTAAGTTTGTGAGCATGCTCTCCAATATGGTTTTGGTGGCACTAAATACTATGATATGATAATAGAATTTTAAACCTTATTTTATATATAGACTACAATTTAAGGAAATTCAGAATTAAGCCTTTTTGAGTTAGTCAAATTAGCATATCCTTATTTTGGGAGTGGCATAAGCAACACTAATTTTCTCATCTACATTATAAGCCTTATCTAGATGATGGATGAAGTCTCTTTCCTTCTTCATTGATGTTTATTTCCCTTTATTACATATTTTAATCAATTAATTAGAGCTGAGGTAAATGAATTAGACTAAGCAATGGAAACTAAATAATAGGTTTGATGTTGGTTACAATTAAATTAGAGTCATGAAACTTCCTTTCATTTTTTTATGGATTTGGTAACAAATGGGATTATATTCTTGTAAACTTTGAAAAATTGTAATCAAGCAAAATTAATGGATAAGGGATAGAGATTGAGCACTATAATGTGCACTACTTATTTAGATTAATTTATGAGTAAGTGCTAAAAGGATTATAAGTTAGCCTATCTACTAATCTTTTGAAATATAATTTAAGTTGTAATGAATTTCTTGAAATGAAATATATGTTTTGTCTTTTTGAAGGTTAAGCATGCATTATGGGTAATATACTTTTTATAATGATCAATTAATATATGTAAAATTGCTGGGATTATTCAAAAATAATCATATGCTAATCATGGCCATAGTGGGTTGTGATAGTTTCACATTAATTGAACTTAAGTAAATGTAAGAAAAAAAAACTAAATGAAATTAATATTACTATATATTATATGCCCATATCAAAGAAATGTACATGAATAATGATTGTATATTTACCCAATTGACTAATTTTAGTTGATTATTTTTTATAAGGAATAATTATTGTGTTAATAGAAATTAATAAAATTTATTACATTTATTTTCCATATAGCAATATTAATTTTACTAAATATTATATGCATATAACTGAAAGGAATATATACAAGAGTAATAGTTGTATATTTATTTAATTCTGTGCTTTAATTTGAGTTTATTGCTATTTTTTAGTTATTAGGAATGATAATTTTATTAATAAAAATTAATAAAATTTATTTTTATGACAAAATATCTTAATTAGACTAATAATATGTATATCGATAACATTAGAAGTAATGAAATCATTAAATACACACACACATGTATGTGTATGATTTTGGAATCAAACATAGGATGAATACGAAGGCAAAGCCTTCAAGCTAACATCATTTGCAATTTCAGTTAAATATTCTCAATCCAATTTTATTATATTTTATATTACTAACCCAAGATCCCTTGTAGAAAAATCTATATATTACTAGGAATTTTTCTATATATTACTAGGAAGAAACATTTTTGTACTTGTGAAATATTTTACATCAATTTTATTCAATAAAATATTAATTTATCTAATTTTATCCTTAAATAAATGTAATTAAATAAATTAATTTTTAGATAAACATTAGCAAAAAGATAAATTCAATAGAGTAATATTTTACTGAAATAAAATAAACACAAAATATTTCACAAAAATGAGAGTGAAAAAAATTCATAGAGACAATAAGAAGGTTTATTATATATTTAAGTGTAAGAGTGTTATACATTCAATCCACATATAATAAATATAAAAGTGTAAGAGTGTTATACATTCTCTCGGGATACGACGTCGGGGGTTATTTTTCAGGGTCATGCGCACGCAGTTCGAGGGAAGTTTACGTCGGTTGGAATAAGTCATGTCCTAGTGTCAGCTTCCTAACGCAAAAAGTGGCGTCAAATTAAAAATGGTTATTCCTCCAATTCCATTTTTTCTTTGTTTTGAAATCCTTTCCAATGGCCATTGCATGTTAGTTCAGTTCATTACGAGAATTCGGATAAGATCCCCCCCCCTCTCAATATTAGTCCGCTTTTTTAGTAAATTTTTTTCGAGGAGATTTTTAATATTTAGAAATTAATTGAATTATTATCTTTTGACTTAATTAAATTTGACAATAAATTTTAAATAAATTTCTGTTAACAGTTTTGAAATATCATCGACGACCTATCTAATAGAATTGGAGAATTTATCTTTTTTACTAATTTATCTGTGAAAAAAAAATCATTTCATACAAATTATAACTTACGGTACCATTTTATTTAAAAAAGAAATTTTTCATACAATTTATAACTTGAAATCTTATTATTTTTTAAAAAAACTATAATTTGTATGAAATCTACGTGTAATGAACCTGCAAAAAATTTAACTCATTTAGCACGAGCAGTATCACGAAAGTAGGGGTGTTTAATAGAAGTGTCGTGTTGGACCTCGCTCAATAATAGGATACGCGAAAAGTGCTGATATTATTTTAATATTTCTATATACAATAACAGAAAGATCAAGTTCATATTTTTTAAATTTACTCAAAAATTATTGTTAAATTTAATCACAACTAAAAAGGAAACAATTCAATTAATTTCAGAATGTCAAGAGTTCTTCATAGAAGGATGTAAGAGATAGAAACTATAGGGTACTAAGAAATCATTTTAAAAATAAATTATTCAACGAATAAAATAACTAATATAAGGAATTTAAAATCCAGTATGGCTTTGTTAATTTTAACAGAAAACATTTTCTGTAAGACATAATTATAAATATTAAAAAAATATTTTATTTATTTAATTTTAAATATGAAGAATTTAAAGAAAATAAATTCCTTTTTTTAATAAGATTTTATTTTCTTCTATTACTATATTTTTAATTTTTTTTTAATTATAAATAAAATAATATATTATTTCTTCATAAATATACATATAAATAATTTTTAAACACTTTTCGATTAAATAAACTAAACCTTAAAAGAGCTATAAAAATCTTATTTGAAGACCAGCCAGCTGATTATTGCTTCATTTTGCATGCGGGGAAACGAAGAGAAAATTTTATTTTAATTCAATAATTATTTAATTCAGCAATAATACTATATATGTTAAAAATAGGAATTGAAATTAGATTTCAATTGAAAATAAGACATATCATTAAATAGAAAATAATTAGATAAATTTGTAAAATTTAATCTAATAAATATAAAAAATTCAAAATTCAAATTTGAATTCTACTTTTAATATCTATAATATTTTTTCTTAATTTAATTAATGTTATCAACATATTTTACACTTTGCATTCGAAGTAGACAAGATGGTTCCTTATCTCTGCAACGTCATCAACTCCCCGATAGGGCGAGGAGATTCCATTATTCCATAAAATAATTATTTTTTATAAAATTATATATCTTCATTCTATCTTATACATCAAATAATCTTTTTTTTATTTTCTTTTTTTTAATTATATTCTTATTCTATTTTATTTCATCCAATAAAATGTAATGGTAGGAGTTGATGGACGTAACCCCTCCAAGTCTTCATTTAATTTTACGTATTATAGAAAAAATTTAATTAAATTTTAAAAAAGTTATAAATTGATCCTCTTAAAAGTTTAATATTATTTCTCAAAATATTGCGTATTTTTTAAATAAGATAACTCTTTACTTTTATAAAAATGCGCATATAAGTAACTATTAACATCTGCGTATGAATGTAAAAGTTAACAACATTAATTTTTTTATTTGAACAAAAATATTAAATTATTAATTTAATAATAATAAAATAATAAAAAATATTTAAATAATTTTAAAATAGAAATATAAATACAAATTTAAAATATTTAAATTAATTTCACTAATTTTCTCTTAATTTCATAATAAATACCCTTATTAATTGAAATAATTATAGTTAGCAGCAAGCTAATTTTAATACTTTTTATTATTTTATTATTATTATATTACTAGTATAACTTTTTTATCTTATTAAAGAAATAGAGATTGCTAATCTTTCTACTTATGGATATGGAGATTAATAATCCCTCTCCTCTCTCTCCCTCTCTCTCTCTACATATATATATATATATATGAAAAATTTTAACATTAACTAAATTATTTTCTTATTACATTTTGATAAAATATTATCATAATTTACAATTATTAAAAAGATTAACACACTCAATGATTATATAAAATTATAATAGGAAGGTACATTACTTTTGTATAGATATAAAAATAAGAAAAATTCTAAATGTATTTGAGTTTTGATTATTGTGTTTGATGGAACAAGGTAATTTTTCTTAAATAAAAACATTAAATCTAAACATGTAATCTTTTAAAAAATGGAGTTCCTCATAACATTAACCTTAAATTTATAACCAAAGAAAATCATAATAATCTTATTTGAATTTTTACAATCAAGAGAATCAACTTGGATTGGCTACATGAGTTTAAATTAGATTATTCTGAGTATAGTTTTTACACATGGGTGATAACTACTAATAGAAAGCACAATGTAACTTATCTTCATAATGTTTGCTATTGCAGGGCCTAAAATTATAAATACTAGTGCATCCACCTTGTTAGTCACAAAAAGGGTTGAAAATCCCACCTAATCAAGAGTCAGCATGATTGATTGAGCACTAGTCATAGGAGTTAGTGGGATAGATACCATAAAATTCAAATATGTAGCATGGTAGCCACCTACTTGCTCCTATAGAGAGTGAAGCAACTCCAATTGTTGTTGCACTTGCAAGTGCTGCTCACCCTTTTACTATAGCCTTGCCTCTAAATTCGTATTAAGTTTTCATACAACATCTTCAATGATGCTTGTTCTTCAGTTTACCAACCTAGCACTCAAATATCCTACTAGAAGGTACCTTGATGGGCCAAAGAACTCCTTTTGGCTAACACCAAGTCTAATAGCTTATACATGGTTAAGATACTCCTTATTTCCCAAAGCCATTATTAAGATGTCATACTTCCCAATCAGCTTAAACCTATCTAAGGAGGCTTGTTGTGTAGGAGTGTCTAGTAGCAATTAATAAAGAATATATTATTAGAATAAACTTGAGTTAAATGGAAGCTTCAAAATTTAGGAACATGTCTTAGTATATATCTTAGCACTTACAATCCTCTTCACAGTGGCTTGATCCCATATGGTCATGTACTTCCTTTGTTTCTATACTTTGTCTCACTTCTATAACTTTGTATAAGAAATATAATATCCTTTATCAACATCCTCCTCCTACATGGCTTCAACATAACTCTCTACTAATAACTCTTTCTCGAGCTTCTTGTAGCCTCTTCAAAAGAGTTTGTATGGATATATATTCTTCTTTCACTTCTCCTAATTGAAATTATTTAAATTATATTGATAAAAAAAAATATATTCGTTCATATAGATAATATATAAACAAGATATTGAAATGATCTAGATTCTAGAATGTAAAAATTTTACCTTGAAACTTGCATTTGCGCATTGCTCCTAAGACTTCTGCCATGATTCCTTGTTGATGTAGTTCTATCATTAAGTTAGGTTTGTTTTCTTTTCATAATTTGAGGATTGATAGAGCCCCACCTTAATGTTGTTTTAAAATCCTTCCACAAGGTTTTTGCATGCAACAATCCTTTTATATGCATTTATAGGGTGTTTGGAATATAAAAGGAACTCTATAAGAAAAAAATATACATAAAAGTTTAAATTATATGTGAGTATGTTACAAATATAATTTTTCATATCTATATAATAAAACTATTTGAATCAAATGTATATACCCGAACTTTATCTTAAATATCATCCTTCAATATTGTAGGAACTTTCTTCTAATGAGGAATAACTATTGATACTTTAGACCGTATAGCTACTCCATTATAACTAGTATTTGTTGATGCATTTTCTCCTTCTGTTTATCATTTCTCATTGAACTCAACATGTAATTTCTCACCTCAAGACTACATTATGGTAATACCATTCAAGGTTATGGGACCGCTTCTATTTATTTTGGGAAGGGCACCTACCTTTCTAGATGGATTCATATTTAAAAAAAAACTAGTGTCAATCATGTATAATGATATGTAAGAAGAGTTATAGGTTGACATTGCTTAACAATAAATAAAGTAGCAAATATAAGATTAGTCTTTATAATAGATGTTGCATTAAATTACACGGCAAATCACATAATTTGCATAATAAGCAATTCAATAAGATTACTCTAGTCATCATGCCTTACAAACTCCTCCACTAATTTACAAAACCATAGAATAAATAGAAATCATGGAATGATATAATATATCCAATGCCCTAAATAAGACACAACAACTTGCAATGAAAAAGGTAGTAAGTAAAAATGGGAAATACATCACCATCAAATAAAGCATGATCATAATCATACATCCTGAGGATAACTAAATCCTAAAAGTATCACCAAACATAATATATAATATAATCCTAAAAGTTACAATGAATGAGATTATTACCATGTCACTATACACATACATATACATGTCAATTAGACAAAGTCAAATTTAATCTCTTAATATAAATAAATACAACAAAAATGAGAATGGAAAACATACTTAAAAAGTTTATTGTTAATTAAAATAACCATGAAGCTAATTCTACATGCACTAGAGAACATGAAGGAGCTTTGAGACTTGCTGGAAAAATTTTGATAGCAAAGGTAATTCTTAGGAAGTGGGTTTCAAAAAAAAAAAACAAAAGTGATGGGGAATAGAAGACTAAATGAAAGTTATGTAGACAAAATAATTACACATTGATTTCTTAATTGGCAACTAACACCTTAAATAGACTATGTTAGATTGTTAGAAAACAAATGTATAAAGTGAAGATAATATTTACAAAAATGAAATCAAATAATAAATTTCAACATTAATTTTTTAAATAATTGATGTGTTAAGTTCCTTTACCTTTTTAAACATAACTATTTGCATTTACCTTTAATGTTAGTTATACATATAACCAATGTCTTAATATTATTTCTATTTTCAAATATGTTAACCTTAACAAAAAAATGTTAGTTATTAAGTTAACTATCATTTTAAGCTTTCATGGAACTTAAAAAAGTAACAATAGACATAGTTTTTTACAATCATTATCTTATTTATCCCAATATTTAAAAAATATCATTGCATTTATATAGACATTAATTTATCCTATGATTGACATTTGTCGATTGATATAAAATTGTAATTATATAGTAGTGACGTCTTGTAAAATAATGAAAAAAATTGAACCTTACATGAACAAGAAAATTGCTCTCATGAAAGAGCTCAATCATGGGAGGAGTGAGTAATGAAATCAAGCTGAATATAATCACTTGTTCATCATTTAGTTTCCCAACCAGGTAGGTAACATTATGAATAAAACATTAAATGCTATTTTAGAGATTATAAGATGGTTAGCCAATAGATGTCATATGGAGATCATATTTTATTAAGGATATGATGGTAAAATGTGCAACCTCTATTATACATTTTAATGATCATATAAATTAATTTTTATGATATGTTTAAGTGGAATAATTTATAAGTGTAAAGATGATGTTTTAATGTTTAGAAGTGTCTTAGTTAAGTTTTACTGGTTTAATAACAAAACTACCTAAGTTGTTCTTTACTTTGCTGAACTTTAGTCAAATTTGACTTTCTAGCTATTTTTTGCATGAATATTTACTTTGTTTTTACAAAAGGTTTGACTTATTATAAAATGTTGCTTACTATATTAGTGATACATTGCTCTTTTATTGTAAAAATATATATATATTATGTCCAGATTGCTCTTTACTGCTTCTCAGCATATTTTTGTAGAAATTTAATTTCTTGCAAGTTACTCTTTATGAATGACACCTTATGTTATGTCAATTTGTGAATTCTCACATGTGATTAAATTAGAAAGAGTAAGCAAAGTACTATAGTTGAAAGTGACAATATTTGAAGAAATTCAAGATTTCTAAAAAAATTAAGCAAATTGGACTTTTAAGTACACAATGAAAATGAACTTTCAAGATAGCAAAGGAGAGATAATGTACTACCATTCAACATATGTTGAATTTAAAAGTGACATATCAATGACATTTTGTAAAGAGTAAGTAGCAAGGAAGACTTAAAGGAAAAAGAAAGAAGCCTTGTATAGAAGTTGCTCTTTGGGATTGGTAAACCTATGATGGCTAGTTTTCCATCCTCCACTATAAATAGAGGATCATACTTCATTGGCAAGACATAGAAATATCTCCTCTTCTCTTTAGAATTCTTTCTATTCTTTATAGTCTTCTTGCTTGAGCTTGAACTTACAAATTTACACTATTAAGTGTATAAATCTTGTAATCTCTTTAAGAAACAAACCTTACTCATCTAAATGTTCAATAGCTAGGGTGAAGAGTGAGTGAAACTCTTGAGGACATCTTGTAGTTAGGGTATGAGAAAGAAATCCTCAAATATTTGAGGTGGAATTGCTTAAGTCCTTGAAAGATCAAGTGGAAAAGTATACTTGGGCTTTGTAAAAGAAAATGTTCTAATGGATAACTACCAAGTGTGGATTTAATCTTTGAAGAGTATAGTAAAACCAAAGGTATGATTATTCTTTTGGACAATCAAACTATTATACATTAGTGCCATTTTCTCTTTCTCTTACTCTCTTATTTCTTACATTTCATTGCTTATCATTAGTTATTATTTACTTAATCCTTTATATCTTTATTTTGATTAGCCTTTAGGGGATCATGAAAAAGTAAGTTAGTTTTAAAGCTTATATTTTAAAAATTTTGAAACACCAATTCACCCCTCTTGGTGTATTTTTTAATCCTATCAATGACATTAATGGATATTCTTTTTACATGAAGAGATAAGAAGAATGGAGCACCATGCAAGATAATGGGGTAACTCTACTAGCTTAGACAATGCATGTCTCTAGTGTTAAAGATAAAAATCATGTCTATACAATGATGTCATATTACAAGATTATTAAAGACATAGAAAAGTTGGACTATATCCAATTCTTAGAGCCTATATTTTGATGTAAGTGAGTGAAGAACAACAATACCGTTTGAATGGATAAGCTAAGATTCATGTTAGTGGATCTTAGTAAAGAAAGTCATAAGAGGAAACCCTTTATAATAGCATCCTAAGCAATATAAGTTTTTTAATGTATCAGATCCAATTAATAATAAGTGGTTTATAGTTCTTTAAGAGAAGAGATAAATTATTGGTAGTAGGAATAAAGAAGACATAATCATTAATATTGAAAACATGTCTCCTTTCTCATTAAAACCACCTCTAGTTAATCAGAAGGGCATTTTAGAGGAATTCTATATGTGAAAAGATCATGGTAGAGGGATATGAGTTACCAATCCTACCAAATAAATTTCTAGCATGAGTTCAAGGTATTAATGTCCTCTATTTTATAGTTACGCTTCCATCACAATTGCTTGCTTGTTAGTTTATATTTTGTTAATAAAATTGCCTTTGGTTAAATAAGGTCTTATGTGAAAGGTGTACACTAATAATAAGTAAAATATACTTAAATAAAAAAATATCAAAGAAAAATTAGAAGATAATTTTGCTTTCACCAATAGACCTTTTTTTTTTTCGGTGATTGCTTCAACTATCAAATTGTCATATACTTATTTGCTTTGTAATTGCTTTAACTATCAAATTGTTATATGCTTATTTTGTTCCCTTGTAGTTTGAAATGGCATACTTGTATGCCATTTAAAAGTGCAAATCTTGAAGTATTATTTGATTTCATGTCCAAATTGTATGTAATTAATGAAATGGGAAATGTGGCTTCCATCTCAACTAAGCTATTATATAATGGATTTGTTGAATATGAGATTGTGTGCTATAGTATGAAATGTACATTGCTTTTTATTTCATTTGTGGGGTTCTATATGTATTTTGAAGTTGGAACTCATTTGGAGGGCTCTATATGTATTTTAGGTCGGAAATAATGTAGTAGGAAGTCCTCTAAGATGCTATGTAGAATGGAAAGGGGAAACATAATGGGGTGAGGTGACAAAGAGGAAAGATTTTTTTTGGGAGAAGGTAATGCAATGTTAGCTATTTATTTGAACTAATGTGATATATACAACATTCCATGGCAAGTTCCCAAAAAAAAAAAACGACAACGACATGGAAGTTCAATTTTTTGCAACAATTACTAAATAACAATCAACATATTTAACTCATAACTCATAACAAAGTTGTATGTCAATGAAATCATAATAGATCTTTCTTTACCAAAGATGATGGCATTGTTAGCATAGGAACCAATGTTATTTTACTTTTTTATGTCGTTAATTTAACTAACATTATATATTATTTACAATGATACTTGGTAAGACATTGACCCAATTTTAACATATAATCTATTAAATAGTTGATATCAATCAACTGTTTTATAGTAGTTATAGATAAAAATTTATTGGTGAGCAAGTGTGGTTTCTTTTTCTTCATGCTTCTTTATATTTTAAGGTTCTTTCTAAATTTATGTTATGTGTAATTTTTTTTTTCGTTGCCACTATGTATTATAGTTTTATTATTTCTTTTAATATTAAAATTTTTTGTAATAGTTATAGTGACAAAAAAATAAAGTTTATCATTAAAAATTATTTTTGTGACCGTAAACTCACCCTATTACTAATACCGGCAATTCGATGGCAACATAAAATATTGTCACAGAAGTATTACATTCAGTGGACTATTACACGTCACTGAATTATTGCCATTGAAAATTAAATTTCCTGCAGTGCTTCATTTTGATTAGTTTGATAATTAGTTTGATATATCTTACAATATCAGATATCCAAAGACTCTTAATTATTTTATTTAAGGATAAAAAATCATTTTATTTTTTAAAAGAATATAAGGGTAGGAAACATCAATTATATTTTAGGTGGCATGGTACTCATTTATTTTATCACAATTTCATTTAATAAGAACATGTTGCTATTAAAATTAAACTGATGGAACTTATCTTTATATTATATATTATTTTTAAATTTATGTTTTATTTATTACTTAAATACCTTTTATAAAATTTTAATATTAGTTGTTCAATGGTTGGTATGTGAACCTATTTAGTTGCGAATTAGCTTAATTCATTCCATTTATCATTTGTATTAAATTGATTGATTTATTTATAACACGAAACCATGGGTATAATATCGTCTTGGTGCTAGATTATTTTGTCGAAAATTGTCACCTCTGCTTTTATATCAAACAATAAGAGAATACTATTGTGTTTGGATAAGGTATTTACAAATTTCACGGAATTTGAAATGCAAAGATTTTAATTGCATTCATTTTAATTCCATTTATTTAAAGAATATATACAGTTATATTAATATATGCTTGACCATTTTTTACAAATTAATAAAATGTTAAAAATAAATATTAATATTGCAAGCTTTATTTGTATTACATACAATAAATGACGTATTGTATTAAAAGTAATTTAATTTCCCTATTATTTCAATAATTATTTAATTTGGAATATATTTAATTATTTTTTAATAATAAAAACACATGCTATGGGTATTAATAAATTATCAAATTGTTTAAAACGCATTTTTTATTAATATGAACAGAAGTTGCATGCTAAAGATAAGTATATTATATTAGTTATTATATCAATAAACAATAAATTTAATTATATTTTCATGTATATAAATACAAATATATTGAACAGAGAAGGTAAAAGTGCGTGTCTGCCTGATCTTTACACGAGACGGAAACGTGATTCCTGAGGTAAAAGAATGTGTTATTTGAAGTGACATCTATTTTCATGAAATTTGAAATACTGAATAATAAAACTTGCTTTTAGCCAAACTATAATTTTTGGCAATAACAATTTGAAATGCTCACTCGAAATGAATTATCCGCCTAGAATTCTTTTCCAAACACAATGTAAATAAAAATATCATTGAATTAAAATTAGAATACTAACCATCTTGCCATCTTGCCTTTGATTGGAGTGATTAAATTACTAAATAGACATTCAAAATATTAGGATTGAAGTCAATATATGAGAGAAGATAAAACCATCATAAAATATTATATGCTACTTGAATTAAATGTATTACTTTCAGATATTAATTGTCTTACTTTGCTACTAGCAATAACTTGACATTGTAAAAATAAAAATTCTCTTCAAATACGTGCTCTAGATGTTTATTCAAATAATTACAAATTCTTATATACGAAAATTTTCAAGAGTATTTACTTAATGGTGTTGCCCTCTGCTTCATTTTTTTTATTCGAACTAATACATAATTTTCTTGCAATACATTAAATAAAATTATCATAATTAAAGTAAAAAAATTATACTTAGAAAACAACATCAATTACTTGGAATACTTGAACACAATAAGCCTGTGACTATATAAAATGATTAATATTTACGTCAAAATTAATATTTAGATCCAAATTAATAGTCGTATGAGTTCTCAAAACATTTTTGGATATCTCATATTATAAGATATATCAAATTAATCAAATTGAATATTATTATTCCTCAATATATATAAAATTACAAAACACATTAAATTATAAAGGAGAATAAAGAAATAGAAAACACACTTGCTCACTGATAAACTTTGTATATGTTTCTGATAAAAAATATGAAAATAAGAAATTATTAAACTTAAATAATTTTTATTATTATTGAGATGCAATCTATTGTAATTGTCAGTGATATTTTTTTTTTACATAAAAATGAAATTAAAACAAGTAATTAATGTATTTAAAAAGAATATTTTTTAAACAACACAAAAGAATAAAATTTTAATAATTATTTTTTAAAATAGAAGAATTTCTAACACACAAAAAAAATGAGAATATACACAAAAGATTATCTATGTCTAAAGTTGAGACACACTTGTAATTTGTCAACCTAATTACTTTAATTCATAATATTAAAATTGTAAGCGAGAACAGTTTACATGAAATATTAAAATTGCGGCTATGTGTTTGATGATAGTGTGAAGAGGCAGCTTCTCCCAGCAGCCATCGGACACCATGCGTAACATGCAGCAATTCAACTTGTACGGTTGTTCTCGCATGACACCCCATCTCAAAAATTCTAAGATAGTAAGTGAAAATATAAATTATTTATCCATTATAAATAAAAATTAAGATAAATATAAAATAAAATAATTAATTAATCTGTTAATTGGCTTTTATATTTTTCTTAAATTTTATTAATAATGAATATAAAATAAAAAAATTATTGCAAATATATAAATAATTTTACTTAAACTAATTTGTCGATACTATTATTTATATTTATGTAATAAATATAGTTTAATTTTTTTGAATCCACTCATTCCACTACTCTTAAGGATGGCACTGGGGGCTTACTTTGAACTCCATGAAGATCTAAACCGATTAAGGATAATAGCAAGGTCCAATTTAAAGATTCAAAATGAATTTGTATTTGGATTCCCTAATAAAATAAAATTTTAATATTTTTAATAAAGATAAAAAATTATTTTTATTGATAATAATTAGATCTTACAATTATGAATTATATTTATTTTTTATTTACATTGAATATTGCTTTGATTCATCTATATTATTAATATTAATATCAAGGTAAATGTGGATTATGTTATTGTTTACTTTATCAAATAAAAATTATATTGAGTCAAATAATAAGTAATTGTTTACCAATTTATGTATTTATGAAATATTATTATAATATATAATCTAATATTATGAAATAAAAAGATATTATTTTAATATATCTTTATAATTTAATTATAAATTCAAATATTTTTAAAATTATTTACTTTAAATAAACAATCACAATATCTTTATATAGATAATAATATTGATTTTTATATAATAATAAATTATTTAAAAATATATTATTTAAATAGTTTAATGTAATACTTGGAAGAAATCTAAAACTTGTTAAATATGTATAACAGATAGATCCATATATTGCATAAATAAATATTATAATAGGTTTAATATAATATTAAAAAGATACAGGATTCAGTGGATATTTGATAGATAAATTCAAACCTAAACTATTAAATAATGAATCAAATTTGGATAATATCCGTTAAATAAATATTCATTTATTTGTATAAGAGATTTAGGTTATCAGGATATTTTTATCATTCGTAATCATTAATCACTCTTAAAACCTTAGTTTTAAGAGTCGGGTATCTTTCGGAATTTACGGTAATGCTTATAACTACAGAATTTGGGATCTAGGATATTTGTTTTTAAAACCAGAAATAGGTTGTATGCCATCGCAGTTATAGAATCGAATTATAATTGAGGAAGAATTGCAACTATAAACTGTTTAGCACGTGTCTCTCTTTTACCTAACTTTAACACATATCATTTAACACAGTTAACCACTAAGCCATCAAATTGGTGCTTAAAAATATAGTTGGTTCCATTATAATATTTCTAAGAATTTATTTTATATTAACTAACTAATTTTTTTTAAAAAAATTGTATATCATTTTTGGGAACAAATGTAATATAAAATTATAAGCTTGTGTACTTTCACTATATAAAATAGATTTTAAGAGAAATCTATTTAATAAAACAAAATGTGTACGTATAAAAGAGTATGCACAAGTTGTTAATTTGTATCAATAATACTAAAATAAGAAGAGAAGAGAAAAACAAAAGTCTGCACAAGCTCTTTTATTTAATATTCATTATTATTAGCAGACATTTCTAAGTAGCACAATAACATTTAATATTATTATAAGCATATTTTTCTATCATGTCCTTAATTTAAATTTAATACTTTATACATATATTAAGTTACTAAAACTACGTAATATAAAAAAATTATTAGTATCATTATATTTGCTGATGATGGGCGTGACAACATTGGACGGGCTCCTAAAATAAATATGGGCATAAATATCTACCCAAGAAATGTATACACGGATGGTGGTGACTAACTCCAGGCTAGATCATCCCTATCCTGCTTTAATTGACCATGTTCACAACCTTGTCCAGTCAATATATGTATAATAGAATTGACTGCCATACTAATGCGATAAACCTTTCTAATTAACAACATCGTTAATTAAACAATTCACGAAATAAAAATAAGTCAAAATTTTTTATCTACCTAATTATTAAATTGCTAAATCTTTTCAATATTGAGATTAAAATTTCTAACGATTAACTAATTCATGTTAACTAACCATTTTTAAACAATTTATTGATGAAACTAATAAGACATTTTAATTAATTAAATAAACTATGAAATCAATTCATTAAAATTAAATAAACATTCTAATTAACTTATTGATGAAATTAATAATTCATATTTTCTAATTAACTACATAAACTAAGTAATTAACTAAATGAAATTACCTATACATTTTTAATTAACATATTGATGAAAGTAATAATTAAGTCTTTCTAATGAACTAAATAGACTAAGAAATTAACTAAATAAATTCATCTAAACATTTTTATTGGAACAAAAACTTAGATAAAGTTCATTAGATGAACTATTACAAAATTAGCTTTTAACGTCAGCTGTTTAACTCATTGCACATTAATTATTGCTCGATGTATATACGAGGATCATTGTATGTTAGATCATTCCATATTAGTAATATAACCAATATGAAAAAACAAAAAACTTATCATGTTATTTTTTGCTAAAAAATTTGCATCTATTATTTTAATTTTTTTTATTTTATGTCAATTTTGAGTAAAAACATGACATGAAATATTTACATAATATTTTTCTAATGTCAACTTTTTATTTCTTCATCAAAATATTTATAATAAAAATTGAATAAACTCAACATCTACAAAAAATATGTATTTTAAGTTAAAATTTTTGAAAGGTCATAACTTTATGCTCAATTGTTTGATTAGGGAAAATTTTATATTGATTTTGAGATCTACTCATTTGCAAAACACTAAAGCCTTTCCCAAAATTGTAAAATATGGCTATTTTGATGGGCTTTATTTTTTCACTTTTTCTTTATCTCTTTGTCATTGTTTGTTTAACTTTAAACTTTTGTACAATATTTTATCTAACACATAATATGCATCTAAAACTTAGATACAATCTCAAAAGTTATACAAATGAAACACAAACAAAAATCTTTCAAGAAAATTATGCAAAAAATGAGAGAAATATAAGAGACAAAGATTTTAGAAATAGAAGCAAGAAAGACACCTCTTATGTTTTGAACCCACTTCATATTCAATGCTAGTTGAAGGAGTGGTGGTGGCTCATTAATTAAGTTCTCTTAAAGACCTCTTAATAAACCTATGCAAAAAAATAAGAGGAAAAGAAAAGATGAAGATTTAAGAAATAAAACTAAGAAAGATATCTTTTATATTTTAGACTTACTTTATGCTTAATGCTAGTTGACAGAGTATCAGTAGTTCATTGAGGTGTGGTGGACGATAAAGTGAGATATAACATTTTAGAGAGAGAGAGCTGGATGAAGACAGAAACTAAGCTTAAAAACAAATAAAAAGATAGTGAAGTAATATAGAGGAAAAAATAGGACTTTAGATATTAATTGTTTTATAAACTAACATTTTGATTAATTGTCATTGTTCCTATGACTTTAGATATTAATTATTTTATAAACTAACATTTTGATATTAGTTATTTTATGAACTAACATCTAAAGTTTTATGGATAGAAAACATGTCAATTATTTATAAAAAAATTGACATTTTAGGTGATTTCATTTTTAAATGTTGGAGATTGGCATAACTTTAGATGTTGATTTTATATTAAAAAAAATCAATGCGTCATTATTATAAAATTACTTATTTATATCAATTAATTTACATCAGTTTACATTCTCATTGATATTTATTTTGATACGATGATATCTTTGAAATTATATGAAAATCTTAAGATAACAAGCGAAGAATATAACTAATTTCTATGATAATGTGGTAGTATTTTTAAAAATAGGAGGAAAATTACTATGTTAAACTTATCAAAGGATTCACCTATTATAACATCTAAAATATCACTTATCACTTTTGCTTTTCTCTATTTTCTGAAGTGTGGAGTGAATATCTTTCTATTTTCTTTTTTTATTTGCTGAACTTTGGGATGATCTATTATAAATTCTTATAAAAAAGAGTCAATAGACCGAACTCATTTGTATAACTCACTCCAAAATTGATCAAGACAATTACACTCAATTAGGTTTTAGCCAGTCTTGGTGGTTGACACCTACCTATAATTTTTTTTAATTCATATTGATCAAATTCAATATAGAGAAAAGCAAAAATTAGAGAAGTTGGTGGCTCATTTTACATGGAAAAGAAAAAAGAAACAAGAAAAGGTTAAATGGCCTTGTAAATAATTACATTCTAAATGTAGAATTATTTTTTTATTTTTATTAACTACTTGTAATCCTATAACTTTTGTTACTAACTAACAAAATTGTAGCATACTATTAACCATATTGCCAATAGTTATTATTGCATGCATTTTTATCTCCCAAAAAATCATCTTATAATACATTATATACTACCACTCATACACAACAAAATTAATGATCAAAGCCTTAACATCACAAATCCTCGCAAAAGAGGAAGTGCACCACCCTAAGATAAAAACCAATGCAGCCACTATAGTTTTACATCCAAACAACTAACAAAAGTACAATACAATCACATAATATTAGTAATTTCATATTGGGGATGTAAATCATAAGCATTGAAGCATTTATGATCTTTAAAAATAAATAAACCAAACAAGCCTTACCTTTGCAAAAACATTGTAGAAGAGAAGTTCTAGTTAGATGTTTAATGCAATTTTCCATAAATCTAATTTAGGGAGGAGGATGGTTCCAACTAGAAAGTGGTTTCCAATGCTAGAAAGTGGTTGGTAGGGTAGAATTTGCTAGTGAATCTCTAATAACAGTCTACTAGGTCCAAGGAATAGGTTTTGAAGTTGATATGATGTTGAAAGGCTTCTAGAATCTTCCTAAAATGCATGGCTTCTATGAACCAAATGACCTCATTTCTCTTACTTTGGTTGGTTTAGTTCCTAGCAGTTAACATACCTATGGCCCACCATCAATCAAAAAACTGAACTTTTCTTGCTTTCTAGTTCGCAATCGATTAAAGGCTGCTTCAAATTGCCACTAACCAACCATTTTCATTTTCAATTGGTTAGTTCTTGTTGGTTGATATAAATCAAAGTAACCCTAATGACCATCTTTGAGGGATGAATAAGCTATAATTAATAGTTTCTAACTACTTACATTTAATGTTGAAAATAGCATCTCATTTAATGTTTTATTCTCACATTTAATGGCACAATTAATAATAGGGTTTCATTTAATATTTTGTTCCTATTTTTAATAAAATAACATTTTAATCTAGTATGTAATTGCATTTAACCATCCAAATGTTTAGGACCCCTTACACTTTCATGAGGCCCACACTAGTCAATGGCTAGATGGTGTGTTTAGCTATCTAAGTGCATGGAACCCTTGCATTTTCATGAGGTCTATCCTAATTAATGGTTAGATGTTGGATTTTCCCATCCAAGTGTATTTAACCCCAGCATTGTCATGGAGTCCAACTTATTAATGACTAAATGTAGCAACTTGTCATAAACTAACCTTAATCATGATTGGCCTAGAAGCTAATCACTTGATTTCCACTAGCCTAACCTACATTCCTTAATAAAATACTAAAAAACATATGAGTTAGTAAGGGAAAGAAATCATGCAATGAAAGGGACAACAAAGGGGAAGTTAAACCTGCTTATAAACCATCCAATCTAGAGAATAAGCTAGCATCACTAACCCTAAAGGTGATGAGTTTGTGTCTTTTTACCCTTAACCCTTTATAGAATAAGGCCTAAAATATCTTTCTATAATCAAAACATTTATAGCTGCCTATTACCATGCTAGATAGCTTCCAAGATCTAACTTTGAAGTAATGATAAAGGCAGCTCAACTTAAGACATTACAGCTAAAAAGGTCTTCAACGATAATATTGGATAATGAAAGGATAAAAAATTTTATATTTATATAATTCTATTACATAATTGCTCTTACACAATTATGAGTTATAATGCAAAAAAAATTGTTTCCCTAATCTAAATCAGTATTGGTGAACCTAATATATTCATCCTTATGGTCATCAGTTTCTCCGTCATTATCAAACTGTAGAAGTCCCTCCTCCATATAATCTTCAATCATTTCATCTTCAAAACTGCCTTCACCATCAATGAAGACATCCCTTACGTTTGCAATAGATCCAGTATTCCGAAAAGATGAAACAACTAAATGACCATTTCTCTAATCCCTCAAATTTACTAAGCGAAAATCTCTAAGATTAACTATATGATTGAAATTGGAGGAGTTACTTTCCTATAGGAATGGCAAGTATTCTGCACTATCTTTATCATTAGGTAGATCTCATATATTACGATGCACCACATTATGGATGACTCTCCATTTTGACTCATTAAGAAGATCCTTGGTGTAAAAGACTTGTTTTGCTTATGTGGCAAGTATGTGTTAGGTTTTAGATCAACATACGTAGTGAAATTTTAAAAACTTTGATCCGAATCCTACCAAGGATCCATGCAAAAGGGCATAAATCAATGTTAGAGTTTTACCTTTTATGTGCTCATGTTCTTTCTGAAAAGAACTTTGAGAGATCAAGATGAATCATGAATCAAACACTGACTGGAAGGTACAATATTTCTATGGTATTCACATGGAGTGAACAAAGACTTCTCACCCTCCACGAATTTGCTAAGATACATCTCTCTCTCTCTCTCTAAGATTAGGATTAGTGCATTTTTCTAAGTAATTTTAAGGTTTGATGGTAGGTAATATGTATATTTTAAAAGTCCTGCCTTCAAGTTTCTTTTATAGAGCTAAGGCATACCACATTCTTAGTCTTACTAGGATAATGCTTCTAAAATCCTAATTTTATTTAACAATTATCACCTTATCCTTATCATGGAGAAAGTGAAGAGAGATAGAACTTATCCATTAATTATCTAATATTAGATAATAACATTATCTTATAGTATAATTATTTAATATTAACATGGTATATAATTATATTATATTAAAAAATAATATTATCTCATAATATAATTATCTAATATCTAATAGCGTAATTATCTGATATTACTTTAATATTAAATAATATCACATAATATGCCATATATTACATAAAAATATATTATTATTTTAATAATATATATATATATATATATATATATATATATATATATATGCATGAAAATAAGCCCAATTAATTGAGTTTTAGTCCAACTAAAATTTAAGTAATTATTATCTCATTCCTACTCCTTTTGTGTGACCCTGCAAGCTCTTAGTATATTGGTAATAGCTTATTTATGGACCATAAATAGTGAGTGGTATCTAGCAATATATCACTGCCACCTAAGTAATAAAAAATGTCTGTGACTCAATATTCACTTAATATGTGAACAACACTTTGCAACATGTCCCTTTTGTAACGATATCTAAATTGAACTAGAGGATGGAATGCGTCATCCTCATTGATGTTCAATTTATGTTTCTTGATACTGAGTAAATTAACTTAAACAAATAATCAATATCTCATATTAATCCATTTAAGTATGATCATATATTTCTTAATTTCACTCAATCAAGGAGCCAAAGGATATCGCTCCTACCATGTAATAGAAACAAAATTCTTATCTATATCATTCACATCTCTCTGCATGATTCATGACACACTCAATCAATGTCCTACAACACATCTCAGTTAAGGGTGATACAAAACCATATCAAAGTGTGTGATTTCTCATGTAGAGAACCGTAGTGACTTCAGGTCAAAGGACTACATGCATTGTAGTTTCATGAGAATAACTAATAACATATGATAATCCATGTAGTTTTCTCATTGCAGGCCAGTCCAATACATATGTTCACTAACAATGTACTTATGTATTGACTTGATATCACATATCCATGATTCATAATCATTAGTCACTATACATGCTAGTGGTCTCATAAGAATAACTAATGACATATGATAATCCATGTAGTTTTTTCATTGCGGGCAGTCCAGTACATCTATTCACTAATAATGTACTCATGTATTAACTTGATATCATATATCCATGATTCATAATCAGTAGTCACTATACATGCTAGTCTTGATGTATTATTATTATCCCTTTCGTAATAATACTTGATTAGAGATATTTTAAAAATAGTAAAACTATTTTAGGGATAATTATTATATTAAGTTATTAATTATACAGATATATATAAGCAAATAAAATATAATAATTGTATTGCCTGAAATAAAATATAATACATTGTACATTATTACAATCAACATTATGATTGGCTTCTAGAACACACACCAATAGTATGTAATGGTCATTTTTGTACCATTACCCATTAATAGAGATGCTTATGATATTTTTATCAATGCAAAGTTTTTTTTTGTAGGATCAATGTCATACCATTTATATTTGAATAAAGTCACATTACACTTATTTAAATAAGTCAACCCTATGATATCCTCTAGCACACTATAAAACATGTTACCTTCAATATCCAGATATGTTTTATGCTTCGCATATCGAGTTTCAACTATAAAGCACACTCCATTTACATTACATGTTAAGTATATCATGATAGTAAAACTCGGAACGAAAGCTAATGATAATAACTCTTCGGTGGCTTCCGAGAAACCATCCCTATGTAAATGGTACATCGATTAAAATAACATTTTTATAAAGAATTAAACTAGAGAAGAAACACGAGTAAGTAATAATATTTATATGATTGATATAATACATCTGGAAAGAATAAAACTTTACCTTAGAGGAAAACCATGCAAGTAAATTTGTTCTTTGCAAGTTATCAACGTTTTTAACACCACTTCATTCAAGTTTTCATCGGTGCTCACTACAAAACATATGTATTTTAATTTGTTATAATTAATTAGGAGAAAAGTACAAATGAAGGAAGAAATTTATTGGAGATACTTTTCAATCTCGGCATAATTATTCAAAATTTACCATATAGCAATATCTTGATCCTTCCTATCAAAGTGAGAAATAATTTTCTTCCCTACTGGTCAATATTGAGATTAAAACACTAATAAAGCCCTTTTTGTTTAACTTGGTACTATATCTAGATTTCAGTCAAGTTGATTGAATCTAATTTCAACTCCTTCTAGATACGTAAAATAAAATTTTAGCACCTTATCAATAACATATCCCTTTACAATTAAACCCTTATATCAAGCATGATTTCGAACATAATCTTTGAACTTTTTTATGTATCTCTCGTGTGAGTACATCCATTGAAAATGAATAGGACTGCCTTACAATG
Organism: Sindora glabra; assembly: GCA_020226215.1. Classification (NCBI taxonomy): domain Eukaryota; kingdom Viridiplantae; phylum Streptophyta; class Magnoliopsida; order Fabales; family Fabaceae; genus Sindora; species Sindora glabra. The sequence goes on from CM035231.1 coordinate 32,514,267, forward strand.
CTTCATTAGGAAAATGCATCAATAGGTGAACCATTATGTCAAAGAATGCTAAAGGGTAAATCCTTTCAAGTTTGTATAAAATTATGATAATGTCTTGCTTAGCTTACAGGACATCTCTCTTGTTGAAAGTTCTAGCACATATTTAGTTGAAAAAGTTACATAACTCAACAATTAGGCTTGATAGTTCCTTTAGTAAAAATGCTTGAATTGAAGGTCCTAACAATCTTTGCATGATAACATAATAGTTATATGATTTCAACCCCTTTAACTTCATATTACAATCAACGACATTCTTCTTAAGACTCCCAACAAACCTATAAGAAAATTTCACATTCTTTATATACAGGAAAAACCATCTTTATTCTTCCTGATTAAGCTTGTATGCAAAATATGGTTTGAAAAGTTAACCCCTCTCCTTATACAAATGTAAGTCTAGCCTTATCTTCATATCTGTCAAATCTCATCTTACATTTTTTGTATCCTTTATTTTATGCCTAATATCTAATAATGTACCTAGAATGCTGTTACATACATTCTTCTCAATATGCATCATATCTATATTATGACTCAAGTTCATTGTCAGCTAATATAGAAGGTAAAAAAATATGCTTCTCTTACTCTAATTAAATTCATCAGCGCCCTTCCTTTTCTTTAAACTACCAAATTAAGCATGTTTTCTAGGAAGTCTCTGTGCCACCTTACCCAATTGGTCCATCATAATTTCATTAGTAAGAGGATGAGAAGATGCTCTTCTCTCTGACTTCCCATTGAATTCTTTTCTATTTTTTCATGTGTGACTTATTGGAAGCCAACGACAATGACCAATATAGGTTTTTTTTCCCTAACTCGAATTGATGGAGTATCATCATTGCATGTAGGACATGCTTTATATCCTTATCCACTCCACCTAGAAAGACTACTTTGAGCAATAAAATCATTTACAGTCCACAACAAAACTCCCCACATGTTAAACATTGCATTTGTATTCGCATTCCAATTGAACCCTCATCTTCTAAAGATGTCTTTACTCTTCTACAACCAATTGTAAGAAGACATCGAGATCCTTGCTTAGCAATTATGGTCTTGGGATTAAAAGAGTCAATATGAAAAAGGATTGATTCATACACAATTATAGTGGCATATTATAGGTAGTCATCACCACTGATCGTATGCTATAGGATACGTTCCTATCATCAAAAGGATTAAATCTAGCTACATTTAAATTCAACCTAACATTTTATAGGTCGATGAAAAAATGAGGATGCCTCATGTTAAATTCCTACCAAGTTTCTCCATCAATACGATACTGTATTACCTCCTCCTTTGTTAACCTTCCAATATGATGCCATATCATATCCTTTACAATATGCCTCGACCCATACAATTGCTTCATCCAAGGAGTCAATGGAAAATATCAATCCACTTTTTAAGGCATCTTTTTCCCTTTCATATTTTTATTGACCCATCGACTCTTCCCATAGATTGGACAATTACCTTTAAAGCATCTTTCCTCTAAAAAAAATGAACAGTCATGCTTACACACATGGATTGACTCATACTCTAACCCTAACTTATTGAGCCATTTCTTTGTACCATAATATGATTCAAACAATTTATTGTCATTGGAAAGCACCTTTTTTAACGACTTCAAAAGAGCATCAAATAACTTATTTGTCCATTTATGTAGCACCTTCAAGTGCATGAGTTTCACTAAAAAGTTTAAGGCTGAAAAAGATGTGCATCTTGGATATAATTTTATTTCTACTTACTTAAATTGGTCATCGCAATTGCTATAACTCAATCCAATGTCCCCTACAGATGCATCTTCATTCCTTTCCATTTCATTGTAAACTATTTCTTGAGATACATGAAAGTTGATCAAATCGAGTATAATATCCACCATCTTATCTATATCATTGGGAGATATCCCTCTGGTCCCCTCAGAAGTTGAAATATCCACTTCATTGGAATTCATTATCTATGATATGTGCCTTTAACATTCCCAGTATTTGAAACAACAAATTCATTCACTTCTTATATGGGTATCTCATCAAGCCCCTTTAATCAATAAATTTTTTAGCTCTCTTAACAAATACTATCGCACTATTCCAATACTTATCGGACAAACAATTTTGTGAATGTATCCAACTTTTATCTATAAATATCATACCACTAAGCAAGAAGAAAATAACTTCTTATAGAATTATATGTTGTGATCAATATCTAGTATGTGCCTTAAATCCACTATATTACTCTAATTCTAAAGGGTAGAGTCATATCCCATTGGAGATATTTGTGTAGTTATGATTTTATGAATTTATCCACACTCTTTGTTTCTTATATGCAAAAATTTTAGTAGTATCTCTCTATAGTTCTCTAAGTATGTAAACTATACCTTGATATAGTTTATACCTAGAGAACAATTAGGATGCCAAAAATTTTTATAATATTAAATAAAAGTCAAACAAATTATTAATAATAACTACAAGGTATATCCTAAACTTTGTAACTTTTTAGGACAATTCAAAGGTTAATTAATGTATAAAGATTAACCAATCCTTGAACGAGTCTAAGCTTACAATGCAAATGAAAATGCAATTCTATTTAAAATTATTATAAAAATATGCTTACAATAATTTTAAACTTGCATTATGACATTTTATGAGTACCATTATTCAAGTGTCTTATTATCTACATTGTTGAATTTTTCAAATATTCAAATAAATTGATATGTTTAACAATTTTGAATTGGGAATTCTATTTTGTGATGTACTCTACTATATTCATAGGATGCACAATTTAACTTTTTTTGACAAGACATTTATTTTATGAGTACTGATAAATTTTTAAGTGTTTAAAGTTTTTAAATTTCTATTATTATATGATCATTTCGATTATTTTGTCAGAAAGTCCTTTTATAGAAAATATTATATATATTTTTCAAGAAGAATAATATGTTGCTTATTTTGTAATTAAAAAATAACATTTAAAATTCTAACAATGAAAGAAAGTAAGTTTTTCCTTAAAAAATGTAACCATTATTTTGTAAAATATTTTATATTAACATTAAATAAATAAAATATTTTCCATCATTTTAATATTTAATATTTCTATTATCCAAAAAATATTTTTGTCAAATTTTAAGAAGCTTTAGAGTAAATATCACCAAATTAATATCCAAAAGATTATAAGATTACTAGATTAGTCTTAAAAAATATTTTACCATCATTTAATGTTAGTTTCATAAGTTCTACATTAATGTAATATTATTGTAATTTTAGCTACTAGAATTATGTACATAATATATATTTTCTAAAATACTTAAAAATTATTTCTTCTCATTATTTTTAGAAATTATTTTCTTATTCTCAAATTTTGTTTTTGAATCAAAGAAAAACTAAGATCAAAGGGTGGGTGAAATTGTAAATAAGAAAATATTTCACTTAATTACAAAATTAACACTCATAATAAAAAAATAAATTCAAAAAGTAATTAAATATTACTTATTTTGATTGTGTTTGGGGTTTAGCTTTAAAAATAATTTTTAAAGATAAATTTTGAAGATAGGTCAAATAAAAGGGTTTTTTATGTTTAAAAATAAAAAATATTTAAATAAAAAGGCCCACCCATAATTGCCCAAATTCTTTGATAAAACATTATATTGAATGGGAATGTATTATGTATCATGGAAGAGAATATGCTAATAAATGAGAAAGGGGTTAGTTTTCTTGTTGCCTTATTTTCATTTGGTTTTGTTTTTATTGTGCAGTATAAATAGTATAATTTATATTATTATGTTTCAATTTCAATTTTAAATAAGAAATAGCCTAAACAAACTTGGCCACAAAATTATTTTGTTTCAAAATTTAAACATCTAGAGAATATATTATAAGAATTATGTATTTTCTAAAATGTGTTCATATAATTATCCTAATTTTTTTATGTTACATTACTTCAATGAAACTAATAATTTTGTTCTCCTAAACTACATCATAAATTTCAAAATTTGTAAACAAAATGTTGTAACAATTCCATCTTACATTAATCTAACTAAACAATTCACATATATATCATATTATATAAAATTATAATTCAAAGGTTATATAATAACAATAAAATTTATATTTATAAATTTACACTAAAAACAACATTACATAAACATATTTAATATTTATAATATATAAAACTAAACAAGATTTATTTCATACCAAAGCAATTATACCATCAACTCCATTCATTCATTACAAATTATTTAACAACGACAACTCAAGATTATAAAAATAAAATATTATAATACATCAAAAATATATTTAAACAATAAATATACTATATTATAAAAAAATTACAAAACTAACTTACCTTAATTTTCTCTTGTAGTTCCCTTGTCATCACGTGCAAAATGAGAGCCAAATAATGCAGGGGCACATTTATAGGGAAACACTTTAGCAATGATAAAATACTCAATTGCCACTAAAGAGTTGTTAGTAAAAACTTCAACTCTTCAACAACGACATTATCATTGTTAAAGAGTACTATGGGAAATTATTTCCACCCTTCACCGATGAAAGAGTTGTTGCTGAAAAGTGTCGATGGATATTTCCACCTTTTAATGATGACTCTTGTCATCACTAAAGAGTGGGACCAATTTCCCACTAATCTCTTCAATGATGACAAGAGTTGTTGTTGAAATTTCAGCGATGACTTTTATCATCACTAAAGCGTGGAAATTTCCTACCTAATTTTTTTTGCTCTCTTCAGCAACAATAAAGTCATCACTAAAAATTTCATTTTCCTACTAATTTTTTTTAGTCTCGAGGAAATGTAATTTTGTACATCACCAATGACACAGTCGTCAGTGATACTTTTAGCAATGATAAAAAATTTATCATTGCTGAAAGTATCACTGCTATTGTGCTTTTTTCTTGTAGTGAGAATCTATAAAAGTAAAACATGGAATAGTATATCTAGAACTTAGTGAGCAAACATTCAAATAACATAATTTTAAAAATTGAAGTAAAAGATTATGGACTGAATTTACCTTTTTGTATACCTAAACACTTAAGCCACACAATTTATAGTATAGATCTCATTAGCATTGACACATCAATCATGTAATTATAGTTTGTACCATTACCTAGATACACACATACACACCACATCCATATCACACAAGGTATAAGAATAACAAAATAATGAAAGTAAATAAATCTCTTTGTGATTTCCATCCATCTTTATTCCTCACAAGCCCATCCTTATTTCTTTAGGTCAACTTTATCCCTTACAACTCGTTACTAGATTTAGTATTTGATTATTATATGCAAGACATTACCTTCACCTTAACTCTCATGATTCATACTAAATTTAATATTATTTATAAATTATAATTCAAATCATGACATTTCCATGACCTATAAAATAATCATACTCAACATCATAGATTACTTAATTCAATCGATTGTCTTTCATATCATAAATCATGAAATTTGAGAAAGGTAGTCAATAATATAGTTGGCTATGCTATGCTAAAATGAGTGCATAATCAACTATTAAAGATCCAAGGATTGGAAATAGGCCTAAGTAGTTACCTATATTGTCAACTATAAGACCTTTAAATATAGGTTATAGTTAATTATATAGTCAACAATGAATCTCTAGAAAGCGAGGTCTAATTTGATAGTTAACTACATACATAACTGTAGTCTTCCAAAAGGCAACTTTTCTACCTATAGTTAACTATGTAATAGACTACAAGTCTCTTGAGGCTATAACTTCAATGGGTTATCGACTTTGGCTACATAGAGAGTAATTCTTAAATCATAGTTAACTATGTAGTTAATTACCATCCCATTTTATGCAGATTTCTAGCATGAAGTTATTTGTATATGCTATAAATTGCAGCCATACTCATATATTAGGCCATAACATCTTACTAAATTATTAATATTGTTATTCCTCACCTCATTTATGACATTCTTAACATCAAACATATATCAAACACCTTAAAGTAGCACATTCTTCATATAATCATAAAAAACCTAGAACTCAAACCAAACAAATCAAATTAAATTTTTAAAATGGAGCTAAAATGTTCACTCATAGAGTATGAAGGATTCTCTTGCTAGAAGAAATTGTAAGTTAGTCATCCCTAATCATCCAAAACCAATAAGTTTGAGATTAAAGTTCATCTTTTTTCCTTTTGAGCTTAAAGGTTAAGTTTCAATAAATTCTAAAGAAAATGGAAGAAAAGCTCGACATTAATGGAGGTTTAGGCACCATTACCTTGATTGTATGAAGAATTCATTAAAAATTAACTCCTTTCTAACTTGATTGGAAGAAAAGATAAAGGAAGAGAAAAAAAAAGTTGGAGAAGTTTAGAGTTAGGGATTTGAAGTTTAGGAAAAATAAGGTTGTGGGCTAATTTGAGAGGGATAAAGGTGGAAATTAGGTAGGGGTAAAATTGGAAAAATATCCTAAATCTTTTCCATATTCAATTATTCACCACTAAACGTTATAAATTCTCAAATATTTTATTTCATCTGCCTTTTCTCAACTTTTTCACACATGGTTCCCACCTCAAATTTTTGTTCAATTAACTAATTTCCTTTATCTAGTTTCTTATTCATATTTTCTTATCACAATTTATCTATTTCAATTAAGATTTTATTTTTTATTATCATTATCATAATTAATTAATTATTTCATTAATGGACTAAAATTCTAAAATTCTATAAAGAGTGTAATACAATTGTAGCTTCACATTTTCCACTAATTTGAATCCAATTTCATTATATTGACCCTTTTCTATCTCTTTCTTAGTTATTAACATTTCCTTTTTCTCTCTATTTAATATTGTATTAAAATAAAATAGGATATTAATTTGAGATTTTGTTAATAAATTCTAAGATAATATATATAAGGGTAATTATAATCTAATGTATTGTGTATTGTCCATTGCCATGAGAGTGGTTGTTAGCATTTTCTACATATTAATGAAACTAAGAATTCAGCCTTTCTAATTAACTAAATAAACTAAATAATTAGTTAAATAAAATTAAATAAACATTTCTAATTAACTTATATACCAAACTATTAAGCCATTCTAATTGACTAAACTATATAAAATTAATAAATATTTCTAATTACTATGAAACTAATAAGTCTTTGTATTCAACTAAATAAACTAAACACAAACATTTATAAATAAATGAAAAAAAATTACTGCCAACTTCTATCAAAGTAAGAAGAAAATGGGAAGCAAAGCCTCTATGGAGATAATAGCCTGAAACTGCATAAAATATCCAAAAAAAATGTTGAAATCAACCTGTAAAAATTAGCAAATAAGGTCCCAAAAAAAAATCAATCGGTTCATAATTATAATATTTATTTCTAAATTGCTAGAATAAAAATCAAGAAAATTCAAGAACACAACACGCACACCAAGAAGGAAGGAAAATGCGAGGAAGAATTTTTACACATTATTTCATAGTGTTTGAAATTTTCTACAAAAATATTCATCGTACATTTAAAAAATTCATTGGAAATTAAGAGAATTTTTACATCAAATTTTGCATTATTTTTTTGATGAATTTTCAATGGAAATAAACATGTTAAAACAACAAAATTTTTTAATTTCCTCACACGTTTTCTAACAGTTTTCAGGTGGATTTTGTTCTTATTTCGGACGGACAATACTCGTCGGAAAAAGCGAAAATTGTAGTAGTGTAATATTGTAATGACAATTTATTCTTTGTTAATATATAATAACTGTATAAATATAATAAAGAAAGGATTAAATATTATACATAGAAAACTGTTATTATTTAAACAAAATATTTCTACACATAGTGATAATTTTGTCGTATCCTTTAACTTAGCAATTATAATTAAAATTGTACGTGAAATTGTGAATGTGATTGGCCTCAATTTAGTTATAACAGAAGAAAACCCAAGTTCATGTTAAAAGTAATAACGTTCTAGGTGATTAATTCTTTCCATATTTTTTGCCACTCTTTGTGAGGAAAAAACTTCTAGTATTACGTTAGCAATAAAAACTTAATACTACATGCATATAAATATTATTATATATTATTTTTCTAATTTAGTAATCTGATTTTTCTAAAAATAGTTTGTTTCTTATCAAAAATAGATAATTTTTTGCTAGATTAGATTGCTTAGTTAAAAAAATAAATCAGTAATATTCATATGAAAGTAGTATTGAGTTTTCAATATTAGTAATAAAAATATTTTTTTCCTTTGTGAGGCAATTTAACATTTATAAATATACTGTTTTAGTACCCATAAATCTTGATACTTGTTTATGCATTTACAAAAGGTTTGTTTCTTTAAAATTGATATCAATATCTATGATCAAATCAACTAAGGATTGGTTTGGAATCAATTTTTTCAAATTGAATTAAATAATTTCAATTAATTTACAAACAATATAAATGATTTTAGTTTACTTGGAAATGAATTTTTCTATTTGAAATATGTTAAAAAAGTATGAAATTTAATTAAAAAGTAAATTTAGAAGGTACTTTAGTGAATTACAATGAAGGTAAATTTTTTATATAAAAATCATTTCAAGGCAAATGAAATGATTTATGGTAAAATTTTTAAAACTTTGATAGATTTCATAATAATATAAATATAATCATAATATGAATTGTTAATGAAATAAAATTCTGTTTTACTTCATTCAAATACTACTATTAAATAAAATAAATTTTTTTACTTAAATTCATATGTCATTTAAAAATGAAAAACATTTAGAAAATTAAGGAAATAAAATATTATTTTTAATAGTTAAAAACAAAGGGTTAAAATGGTAAAATTCTAAAATATTAAGAGATTCATGCAACTTCGTCACCGACCTTTTGAAAATAAATAAGCCTTTAATTAAGTGACGCATGATTGCGGCATTTACTTTGTCTTTTTCTCTACAACTCACTGAACATAAAGTCAGTTAACTTTGTCAAATGCAATCTTCATATAAAAATTAATGCAAAAAATGCAAAAAAACCCTCAACAATTATGAGTGGTTGGATTTTATTCCCTTAAATAATAGAAATTTGAATTTTACCTCTAAAACTATATAAAACTTGAATTTTATTATCACTGTTGTTAAGTTAACAGAATCTATTAGGAAAACTGCTATTATATTTGCTAGTTTACTAATGGTTTATAAATTACTACTAAATGATATGATATGGCATCAGTTGTAACCACTGCTAATTGCATAGAATTATCGCTAAGTATTATAGTCATTTTCTTGCCAATGGTAGAGGTCAAATCCAAATTTTATATAGTTGTAAGGGGTAAAATTCAATTACTCCATAATTAAAAGGGATTTTTTGTATTTTCCAAAATTAATCTCCACCAATTTTTTTATATAGGATTTAAGTCTTTCAATAATCAACAAAGAAAAAATAGAAGTCCTTTTCATAATTAAAAAAAGAAGTCTTTGTTCTAAAGATAATCTAGCTAATAATTTAAACATATATATATGGAAAAAAATCATATCAGTATCATTTATTGCAATTTATTATAATAAGATACCCTAAATCGACTTTCTTTCATTTAAGTATACTTGTAAATAGTAATTTATCATAATACCTAAAAGATAAAATGATACACTTACAACATATCTCAGGAAGAATAAAAGCATCGAAACAAAAATCTCTTTTATCACATTAAAATTGGAGAATTTTTAATTTTATAAAAATAAAAAAAACTAAAGACTTATAAGAATTAAAATTGAAAAATTTTTAAAATTATAAAAATTAAATTAATATAAAATTTTACCTATAAATAAAATTAATAAAATTTTAATTTTTAGGGATTAAAATAGATTTTTAGTTAAGATAAATAAATAAATAAGAATTTGGAGGCATATAACCTTACATAGCATCATAGAATAGTCTTTTTCTTTTACTTTTTTTTAAATAATTATCTTGAATGAATTATTATTATATTAAAAATTTAGATAACAACAAGTTATTTTTTTGGAAAAATGAAAATGCAAATAGACACAAAAACAACATTTGGTAAAAAAAATAATTTATTTGTCTATTTATTTTAAATTTTTTTATTAATGTTACTATTTGGATACTGAAGTAACATGCTCTATTTCGTCAATTTAGTTGTTAATAAGACTTGAAATATTTATTTTTTAAATTATTTGATCAATGTTACTATTTAAAAATTAAATAATAATATACATTTCTTAAGTAATTTGGTTATTAAGTTTTTGGTTGATATTATTATTTGAAAATTAAATAATAATATATTCTTATTTGGTAGTTTGGTTGTTAGTGAGATTTGATATTTCCTATTATTTGGAATTTTTTTTATCAATGTTATTGTTTGGAAACTAAATAGTAACATGTACTTCTTAGATAGCTTAGTTGTTAATGAAACTTAATTTATTCATTTATTTTATATTTTTGATCGATGTTATTATTTGGAGACTAAATAGTAATATGTTATTATCTAGAAATCAAACAGTAACATGCACTTCTAAGATAGTTTGATTGTTAATGAGTCTTGATTTATCTATTTATCTTAGATAGTTTGGCTGTTAATAAAACTTGATTTATTCGTTTATTTTAAATTTTTGATCGATGTTACTATTTGAGAACCAAATAGTAACATGCTACTGTCTAGAGATCGAAGAGTAACATACACTTCTAAGGCAGTTTAATTGTTAATGAATCTTGATTTATCCGTTTATTTTAGATTTTTGGTTGATGTTACTATTTAGAGATAAAACAGTAACATATTACTATCCGGAGACAAAGAGTAACATACTTTTCTTTTGTAATTTGGTTGTTAATAAGGCTTGATATTTCTTATTATTTAGGATTTTTAGTTGATGTTATAGTTTGAAGGCCAAATAGTAATAAGTACTTCTTAGACAGTTTGATTATTAATGAGACTTAATTTATCTATTTATTTTAAATTTTTTATTGATATTACTGTTTGGAGATCAAATAATAACATGTTACTGTTTAGAGACTAAAGAGCAACATACTTTTCTTTTGTAGTTTTATTATTAATAAGACTTGATATTTCTTATTATTTAAAATTTTTTATTGATATTACTATTTGTAGACTAAATAATAACATGCATTTCTTAGACAGTTTGGTTGTTAATGTGACTTGATTTATCTATTTATTTTAGATTTTTAGTTAATATTATTGTTTGAAAACTAAATAGCAACATGTTATTATATGTTACTATCTAGAGCCCAAACAATAATATACTCTTCCTCAACAGTTTAGTTATTAATGAGACCTAATTTATCCATTATTTTAGGTTTTTTATCGATATTATCATTTGGTCTGTAAATAGTAACATATATTTTTAGCAATTCTATTATTAATGAGAATATATTTATCTAATTATTTTATATTTTTGGTTGATGTTACTATTTGGAGAACAAATAATAATATGCTATTTTTTGGCAATTTGGTTATTAATGAGATTTAATTTATCCATTTATTTTAGATTTGATGTTACTGTTTGAATACTAAATACTAACGTATTACCATTCGGTCTATAAATAGTAATATATTATTAATGAGATTTGATTTATCTATTTATTTTGAATTTTTTTTGTTAATGTTACTGTTTGGAGATAAAATAGTAAACTTTAGTACTTTTATTATTAATAAGACTTGATTTATCTATTTATCTTAGATTTTTTATTGATATTATTATCAAGATACCAAACAACAACATGTTACTATTTTATCTGCAAGCAGTAACATGTTGTTCTTTAGTAGTTTTATTATTAAGAAAATTATTATGGCACTATTAGACACTAAAAGAATTGAGGAACAAAAGTTCAATATAGGATTCAAATAAATTTGAATTAAGAAAAATGAGATCGAAGTTAGTAAAACGATAAAAAATGAAGAAAAATTTAGCTAAGTTATTGAAAAAGGCCTTTTTTTTGCTAGCCAAAGCGGGTTAAATGCCTTCAACCTTTTGTAAGCACATAGATTTTGAAAAGTTACATAAAATTAACATGTAATTTGCCCTAATCAAATAATCGAACATAAAGTTATGATCATTGAAAGTCTTGAGTTCAATCTACATGTTTCTAATTAGGGTTTAAAGGAGTTCACTCGTTGGCATAAGTGTTAGATTTTCTATTGTGGGCCTATTAATTTAATAATAAAATAATATGTAAAAAGGTTTAGCCTAATGTTAGAGTGATTGAATAGTTTGAGTTTAGTGGTAATTTAACTCAATTAATATGGTAACGAGTGGCTCTCGACGATGGATTGACCTACTAATATTATTAATATAAATAAGGGTTATTACTCTTAAACTCTATGACTGATTCTGTACACTTCCATCGATGTCAAAAAAGTTTCCCTAATTAAGTTTTCACCTAGGAATAATAGGAGCAACAAATCCTTATTGGATTCGTGATCAAGATCGATTGTAAGTAGTTTGTAGCCTTCGGCAAATCCTGATTTCACATTCATCTCGTAATGAATTCATCAGGTAATAATAAATTATTTTTCCATGTTTCATATTATTCTTTTTACATAATTTAATTAGGGTTATTATTTTTATAAAAGCTTTGATTTAGCAATGGGTATCTAAGCAATGAATCATGTGAATTGAATACATCATTATATGGTTTCATGAATCAAATTTTATCTTTTGAATAATTTATATTTTGTAATGAATTATTTTGAATAAAAATTACTATAAATCCTAAAATTATTTCATAACTCTTAAGTTAATTATTTTTTTGTTATTATGTAAGTTATATATGTTAATTTTAATTTTGTTATAAATGATATACACATATTGTATGAAAGTTTTGCGTATAAATCATCCATGTATGGCATATATTTGCATTCATTGGATAAATTTTATAAGTTTCGATAATTTACACATTGTGATTTATACTTGAATATTAATGTATTTTATAAGCATGATTTTAATTGACAATTTGGGAAATCTGAAGTTGGAAAATTATATCAATAAAAAATTAAAGTCGGGTATTATATTTCATATATATATGATTTAAAATATTAACAAGCATTCGTCGTGAAAGTTCGAATTTTTAGGTCCTTGTTTTTCATAGTGTCCTTCTCTCCTAGCTATGATTTTTAATTTGTTGAAGATCTCATTAGTTATCAATTTCAGGGTGATATTGGATTCATTTTTCATTTGATAATTGTAAAAACAAGCATCTATTTGGATTTACATTAACCCAGTTTGCCCAATTTCATGATGTTTGCATATTGTGATTTCCTAAAAAAAAAAAAAACAACTATATGGTGATTTATACTTGGATATTTTCATGATGTTTGCCCATTTAAAATATTCTTCATTTTGGCATATTTGGTTTCAAAATGAATTATTTTCTAGAAAATTAATTAGTATCAATTATTGTGATTAAAATACAGTTAAAGAGAGTCATAAATTATTTTTGAATGTTTTGAAGTATTAAAAAAAGATTATCTCAATTAAAAGCCATTAAAAACTATTCCAAAGAATATTTCATTCAAATCAAACCAAATTTAAAAAGAATTTTTAGGTTTATTTTGGCATTAAATGCATTAAAGCACATTAAATTATGATTTTGTGTGAATATATATATATATATCATTTAAAAAAATGTATTAAAGCATTATTATGTATAAAAAAATATGCATCTAAAATGTAATTTTTTAAATGCACTCTCCAAGCTATTTTTTTTGGCATTTTTCAATTTTTTTAAATTAAAAATATTTTATTATTTTTTGCCTATTTAATTTGGATAGTTAAATAATTTTATTTTAGGCTAAATTTTTTACTATAATATTATTGCATTTTTTTGCTTTCACATATATTTTTTATGGAATTTTAGGACACTATTTGTCTATTAATTATTTTTCTATGTATATGCATGCATAGAAAAATAATTTTTAAAAATTGTTTAGACTTATATCATGAAATTTTGTGTATTTATAATCCTACCTATCGTGGGTCCAATTACATAAAATTTTGTTTATTTTCAAAAAAATGGTAATTGAAATAAAAAGAGTATCATATTAATAATATTTTAATACCTTATCGGTATAATATTATTAATGTGATTTGTTAGTGATAACATAAATATAGGAATAAGCATCGTGTTTCTAAAATTTTTATCACCTTATTGGTGTTAAAATATTAGAAATATGATATTTAGTCCTTATATTATATTATAAGATCTTTAATCCCTTATCGATATTAGCTCTTATAGTGTAATATTGAGTTTAATTACATAGTTTATTGAGGAAAATTTTAGCATGACTAAGGTTAAATATGTATTAGTATTTTAAAATTTGTTTCCTTAGCTCCTTTACCTATGCAAATAAATGTAATAAAATACTTAATGGGACCAATTATGAGGACTGGACTTAATCCTTAAAACTATATTTGGCAATATCTAACCTTGATCTGGTGATTAGGAAAGCAAAACATCATATCAATGTTGAGTCTATAACAGATCAAAAGAATCATCATGAAAAAGTAAACTCACACTAACAAATTAATGGTAATAAAGTACACGATGGACAAAATAATAAGAGAGAGCATTTCTAAAATGAAAAATGCAAAAAAGTTCCTAGATTCTATAGCCAAAAAGTATAAGAAATTCAATAAGGTTAAGAAGAGACGATATTTTTCGTTGCTTGAGAAATCAGTGATGATGGTGTTAGCAAGGGTTGCTACAACTACGAAAGGAAGAATGGTGAGAAAGGTGAATTTAGTGGACAAAAACACTATAAATCTAATAAAGCCTAGGTCAAGGGTAACTACAAGTATCGCAAGAAGTATAGGTATAAGAAAGTGAACTATTTTAAATATAAAAAATGGGTTGAAAAGAAAAAGAAAGATATCCATCTAACTCTAATCTATTTTGAGTCAAACATTGTTGATGTACCTCAAACTTTTGGTGGTTAGATATTGGTGTAACTATTCATGTGACAAATATTCTATACTTCTCACCCATGATAAGCTCATTTCTTAAAAAGAAAAATCTCAGCCTTCCAAATACATTAAACTTAATATTAACCATTAATTTACTTCAAAATTCATTTTTCTATAGAATTATTCTTAACTTATGAAAAAAGTCTTGGAAAATGGCCATACAATAATAGAAAAAATATAAATACATTTCAAATATATTTAGTATCATTTTATTATTTTATAATCTTTAATCCAAATAAATAAATAAATAAATTTGAACCAATATTAACCAAATATATAATTTATTCATAAATTTTGAAATTTATATAGCTTTGTATTTTACCTAGGGATATTACAATACCATACTTGATTAATGATTTCAATTATTTATTATGGCATCTCAAAATCTCATAATACTTAAGCATTACATTATCATTACATGATCAAAGCCAACAAATTTACATATATGTTAGCAAGAATTAAATTAGCTTTCTCAAATTGTAAGTATGGAAAGACATATGTGATCATTAACTTTTATAATAAACAAATTATCCATCAACCCATTTCAACACAATTACCATTTTGTCCAAGGATTTTCCCTTGTCATGGTATTGTGAAAACTTAAATAGAACCAATACTCACACTAATCATTCTTAAATGCTTATAGTCGAATGAGGCCTTTCAAAATCTTACTATACAAGAGGTCATTGACTAATCCAATTATGCCTCCCTTTTTTTTATTGTTGCTAGCCTACTATTAAGGGCTTAGTTCTCAAACCATTCACTCAAATAGTTAAAGACATCTATACCATGATTTCAAATGAAATGCATCTATAGCTCTTAGATCATGCTCTACACTACTACAAAATAGCATTATTTTATATCTATTTTTAAAATCGCTATAAAATATAACAATAACATTGGTTCTTTATTAAAAATAATCGATGTCATTTTTTAACTTATCACCATAGGAAATAATATTAATCATTTTTTTTCAAACAACTGACATTTAATTTCAATAATGAGACATTAGTTTATGTTCATAACCGACATGTTATGCCCTATCCACCCTACCTAACCAAATTATCTATTGGCTTCTCCCTCTTTCAACCTAACCTTTAACCCCATCCTTTTATTCCTCATTCCTTTATCCTCCCTATTCCTAACTAGTTATAGAAGTCAACTTCTTCTATGACTTGGAGAATCCTAATTTTTATAATTTTAAAGAATAAATTAAGTAACAAAAGATTAAAAATGATGACAGGCTATATGTAATACCCCAATAACAAAAGGATCTAGAATACAATACTTGTAAATATAATGAGTTTTTATGAAAAAATAGCATATAATATTATACATTTTCATATGAAGTAAATAGTAGAAATACGATAGAATACTAAAGATGAATGAGATCAAATTTTTTACTTGTAAAAATATGTAAATGTTGCATCAAAATGATAGGTAACAAAATAGGATTGATTTAGAAACCAAAAAACTAATAAATTGCAAGAACAAATATGAAATTAAAAAAATCCTCACAATTATATTCCATGCTTTTCCAATGATTACTCAACCTCACATATTTATGCACAAGCAAACTAAACTTTAATCCGACAATATAATTAGTCACAAAAAACACAAAACTAAAGAGAATCATCTTAAATAAATGAGTAGAGTATAGCTTGTTAGACAAAGAATCATTTTAGGGTTAGAAGAACTTTGTGATGAAATTTGGAAATGGCTCCATGCTTTAATTTTTTTTATTTTTAGTTGGTTCCATACTTTAAACTTTTCATTTTAAATTCACACCAGGGGACTAAGTTTCCACCACAATTAGTGTAAAAAATTGACATCTAAAATTAAATATTAGATTATAATTTTAGAAAAATGTCATTATCTTTAATGTAACAACATTGTCTTATTAGAATATGTATAATGTTGATTACTAGACAAAAACTAGCATCATAATAAATAAATGTATTTTATTAAAAAACACATTTCTTTTCTCTTTGCTTTGGCAATTTTTTCTATAACCATTCTTGAACAATTCTAGAATCATCCTAGATTGATCAGATAAAACAAACATGTATAATAAGATAAAACTAATTTATTATACATATTATATGCAATAAAATTTACAATTTACATATATACAACATATATATATCAAACCAGAATGTAAGAAAAGAAACATATATTAAGTTTAAATCTTATAAAGAACATCAATATCATTTTATGAATTGATTTATTTTGTTTTTAATTCAACTTACTCCAAGTAAAATTAGTAGTATTAAAATATTTTTTGCAATACAACACTTTTATTATACATTCAAATAGAATAGTAACAAATTGAATGTAAATGAAATAAATGAGAAAAGAGATAATCTATTATGAAAATATATTCTTTTATTTGACTTATTTCTATATCAATACATTAACATAAACAACTAAAAACTATTATTGACAATGAACAATAAACTTTCTAATTGCAATAAACATAGAAAGCATCCTTACATAAATTAAAAGGAAAAATGGATATCTTTTGTTGTAATTCATTCATATTGTTTGAGTGCTTCTAAATTGGATGGTGTAAATGATTGCAAACAAATGATAAATTATAGTGAAAAAAACTAGCATCACCAATTATGCAATGAACACAAGCCTATCAATGCAAGAATGACTATACTATTCTTCTCACTAAAATTAATCATCACTTTGAAATTCATCTTTGTATTTTCTCAGTACAAACTATACATAGACGGCTTCTGAGATGAATGGTGTAGATGGTCGTAAACTAATGATAAATTGTAATAAAAAAATAATATCAACATTCATGCATTGAAAACAAACCTATTACTGCAAGAATGGATATATGGCTTCTTCTCACTTCAATTTATCATCACTTTATAACATATCTTTCCATTACTATCACTTTGCACCCTCACTTTAGTAACATACATAAACATTCTACAAAGAATTTAGAAGGATTCTTGCCTAAAGTCCTTTCAAATACTTTGTAGAATTCTTATATTTATAGCCAAAGCATGGATACGAGTTCTTGGAAGGAACTTTGATCAATTCCATAACCCTCTACTGGCATTAGTGTTTGGAATCCATCAATAAAGAAGGCTTTTAAGTTGAAAGGCATAGACTGTAATATTAACATTACCTAAGGTATTAAGAAAATCTCAAAATCTCTTAGCACTTTCATCAATGAAAATAAGGATTTTACAAATGCATTTAGATGGAGAAGTATTCTTGTTTTAAAGTCCTTTCAAATGTTTTATTTAATTCTTGTGTTAATGACCAAAGTTTGGTTACAAATCCTTGGAAAAAAACTCTAAAATATCCTTGGACCTTCATAATAGGCTTGGTAATGCTAAATACCAAGATTTACACCCCTAACTAAGAAGCCATCTTTTTTATGGAAGGATAGTTATCTTGATAGATCATTAATTTGTTTCAAATAGCATGGAAAGATTTATTTATAGGCTGAGTGCAAATCATTAGATATTAGTCATTAATTTAAAACCAATGTCATAAGTTTGACCATATGTATAGTTTTAATGCTTTACGATGTCGATGAAATACTAAAATGAAGAGTAAACTACTGATAAATTATCACGACAATTGAAATGGACTAATACAATGACCATCACAAAAAAATCAATGTTGTAAGTTCCTCACCTTCATAGATAACATTCATTTATCTTCAATTCCATTCATTTTGACTTCTCATAAAAGTTGTTCATTTAATCATTGTCAATTCTATTTAATTAGACTTCTTCATAATTACCATTCATTTAAAAGCTTTCAATTTTGAAGAAAATGTCATTGTATTAGGTGTTAGTTAATTGCAAAACTAATATTTTTATGTTTATCATTTCCTTAATAAATATCTTTATTTTTCTTTTATGTAAACAACAGGCATTATAAGCATCTATTAGGTTTCATATGTATCATATAATGCAACGGAAAGATAGATTTCTAAAAATTATATATGTGAAACCTTCCTAGAATTAATACATAGAGACATAGATTAATTTCACAAGCATTGCCTTTTGGAGTGTGGACCATGAATCACAAGCACAGTCAAGTGATCGTGCCTTTATGGTATCCATACAGAGTGAACGATGACTTTTTTATCTTCACAAATTTACCAGAAAATGTCTCTCTCATAAGGGATTAGGGTTTAATGTGTTTTTAGGTTATTTGATGGTAGTTTTTTATATTTCATACAAAGTGGCACCTTCATGCTCTTTTATAAGACTAAGGCATGTCACTTTCCTAGTCTTACTAGGAAACCACCTCCCCTATTTAGTTTCACTTAATGACTAAAAGCTTATCCTTATTTATGGTGAGAGTGAGAAAAGATAGGCCTTATTTGTTAGTTATCTAATATTACCTTAATATTAATAATTAAATTTTATTAGATGATAACATTATCCAATAATATAATTATCTAATATCAAATCGCATAATTATTTGATATTACTTTAATATCAAATAATATCACATAATATACTATATATTATGTGAATAATATATATTATTACTTTAATACTATATATGCACTAAATAATAGGCTTAATCAATAGGATTTTAGTTCAACTAAAATTCAATTAATTACTATTTCATTCCTACTTCTTTTGTGCGACCCTATAGATTCTTATTACGTTAGTAATGACCCATCAATGGACCACAGACAATGACCAATACTAGTAATAAATCATTGCTACCCAAGTAGTAAGGATATTTATGATTTGACATTCACCTAATGTATGAACAATACTTTGCAACACAGTCTTTTTTGTAATGGTATTCAAATCGAACTAGAGGCATGAAATGTGTCATCCTTATCAATGTTCAATCCATATTTTTTCATACCAAGTAAACTAACTTAAACAAATAATCAATATCACATATTGATCCATTTAAACCTAACCATACATTTCTTAGTCTTGCTCAATCAAAGGGCACAAGGATATTGCTCCTTCTATATAGAAGGAACAAAATCTCATCTACATCACTCATATCTCTCTGCATAATTCGTGATATACCCTACCAACGCCTTACACATATCCCAATTAAAGGTGACACTGGACATCATCAAAGTATATAACTCCTTATGTAAGGAATCACAGTGACTTCAGATCAAAGGATTATGTGCAATATGGTCACATGAGAATAATTAATGATGCATAACAAATCATGTAATATTCTCATATGGGTTAATCCAGTACATTTGTTTACTAATAATGTACTTATATATTAATTTAATATCATATATCCATAATTCGTAATCATCAGTCACTATATATAATAGTCTTGATGTATTATTACTATCCATTGTGCAATAATATTCAACTATGGATATTTTAAGAATAGTAAAACTATTCTAGGGATAATTATTATATTAAGTTATAAATTGTGTAAATATTAAAATGAAACAAAATATAAAATTGCATTGCCAACAATAAAACATGATACACTATGCATTATTACAATCATCTTATGATTGGGTTCTAGAACATATACACTAACAGCATCTTCAATTAATGCCTTAGCAATGCAAACTATTTTTATATAAATTTCACAATGTGTCTGAATAAAAATTATGAAGATGAAAAAAAAGTTATTTTTGAACCAATTTAACATAGAAGCTTATGTGTTTTGATATGCCTTCTTTTTGTTAATCTATGCAATCCTAATGCTAATCATGGAATTTGAATGTAAAAATAAACTACATATGAACAAAGAGAAATAATTCTACAAATTTATACAATTTTAATTATTATTACTCTATTTATAATGAAAGTACAAATAAATAAGTAAAAATAAATAATTTCTACAAGTTTATATATAATAACTATACTAAATCATTAATAAACCAAAACTACATGTTTATATGAATACACAAAAATAATAGTAAAATTATTATGTATCAAGATCTTCATCAATGATGCAAACTCCAATTTATTGCTTAAATTTTTTTAATTTGTACATTTTGGTGATATGAAAGTGAAATAAGAGTACAAAAGAATCATTATGTATCAAATTATCATCCATCAGCTCTTTCATTCCAATTTTACTCCATCTCAATCAATAAAATCTATAATGAGAGAACTATAACTCCCAAAGGTTATGGTTCTTCCATAGTACATACTCTTAATGAAAATGGAGAGAAAGAACAACAAAAACATATGTGTCAAAATCACCATACTCAATGCAAATTCTAATTTGTTACTTACCTTTCTCCACCTTAATAATGAATGTATATTAGATATTCTAACGATGAAAGTGGTTAGTTGTCGGATAGATAATAATAGAATATTGAAGAGTGAAATGTTAGAAGGATTTCATAAGGAAAGAAAGAGTTAGAGTGAAAATTTATAGGAAAATAATATATGTCAATTATTAAATAAAAATCAACATCTTATGTATCTGTGGTTTTGAATGTGACTTTTGAAAATCTTTTTAGATGATGGTTATTAACTAAAACTAACATCTTATACATTTGCATTCTCCTATGTGACTTTTGAAATACCTTTCAGATGTCAATTATTTTGTAACCAACATAGTAAGTTTACCACCATTAAAATAGACATTGGTTATATTCTTGTCCATTCTCTTAAATTTTTTATATAATTTCAAAAAATGTCATCATATTGAATAAACATTCATGATAATGTAAACCAATGTAAATTAGCTATTTGTAATAGTGTTGATACCAACTTTGTTAAAACTTATCATAGGGTACATGACTGCCATAAGAGGTTGCAAAAAGACACCACCTACAAGCCTTACATTTACATATAATAATGTTAGACAAATCATCCTATAATGCATATTTTTCAAAATATCATAAGTTCGGGTGCAATTAAAAATGTGTGATTAAACATGTATACAAGGAATGATACTCATGAAAAAAATTTGAAAACAACTAAACATCTAAAGGGAAAATTCCCCCTCTAAAGAAAAAAAGGAGAAGAAAAAGAGTAAGTTTTCTTAAAACTCAGTCAATAAACAATAGTTTCATGAAAATATATTAAACTTAATTATGTTATAATACAAAACTTACATCTATTTACTCTTACTCAAACACTCAAAGGAATTAAATAGGTTCACATATCTTTGCCTAAAAAAAGAGAAAAAAATTTTAAATGGGTAACCTACCTTTTTAGAAATAAATATACCCATATGCAAGATTAAAAATTCATCAAAGTAATATTACTTATTTCTCATCCTCCTATTCATGAAAGGGAAACCATTTATGTAACCAATGTATTCATTTATTTAATTTCACAATTCAATAAGAATAATCTTATAAAAATTTATTAAAAGAACATAAAAAGGCATGTAAATCTCATTGTGACTTCTAATCATCCTTATCCTTCACAAATCGAAACTTCTCTATCCAGGATTAACTTTATCCTTTCACAAATAGACATGTGGATCTAGTGGATATAGCCATAAGATATAGCATTGCCTTAATATTATCAATCTCATTATTTGTGCAACAATAAGGATAATAGTCAATTCCTTGTTAGCACTACCATTTGAAAATGTAACATAACTATCCATTCATGAATAAATTTGTAAACAACAGATATTAATATTAGGAATCAAATATGAACTTTGTAACTTAAATTTACAATCCATATGTAACAATGGAACTTTAACTAACATTTCAAATTTATATTCATAGCACAATGTTGATATTAGAATATAAGTATACATGTAAAGCCTCAAGGTAAGTCGAAGAATCCAATTGTCAAAGTTTTCCATAAATGGATATGAGATGGTTATATCATAATCATAAACTAGGATATTCATTCATTTTATTATTTATTATTCACCTTTTAGGTTATGTATCCTTAAATTACATGTGCAATAAGGTACGATACTATTTGATTCAATAAATTATATGACAGTACAAAGAAATAGGACAATAATTAACTATATATTTCACTATGGATGACCAAAATAGAACTTTGATGCCAATAGTTGACCATGAAGGTTCAAGGTATGGCTTTGTCTAGCATAACCATAGTTAACTATCAGGTCAACTATGTTTGGGCTGAAAGTAACTCTAATTGGTTGTGGTCAACTACATGAAACTAGAAGGCTACCTTTAACAAGCATAATCAACTATGTTAACCTAGAGAACAATTTTACTAAATGTAGTCAACTATCATTATTATTGAATAGCCAATTAATGTCAAGTATTTAAGAGATTACATCTTAAAAAACAATAGATGTGTAGTCATTCATCATATTATATGTAGTTTTAACATTGATTTGTAAACTATTATGAAATAGAACAATAACATCAATTTTTATTCTATAAAAACAAATGTCATTAAAGTTTCTATAGTCTTGAGAAATAACATTAGATGTTGTTTAATTTCTAAAAACCAACATTAATAACCAAAATACCATGTCGATTCATTTAAATAACCAACATTCCATGTCCATTCAAACCCTGGTCCCCAATTCCCCACTTTGAAAAGGAAAAATGAAGCTTTCCACTTATTAATTCTTTTACTCGATGGTCACCCTCATCCCCCCTATTTTCCCTATATTATTAACTAGATATAGGAAGTTAACTTTTTATATTACTTTAGAGATTCCAAATTTAAACAAATTTAAAGAATAAATTAAATAACAAAATATTGAAAATGGTAACGTTTGTATACAATACTAAAATTAGAGATAAGTGCGTCATTAAATTTGTCTTGATACCTATAGCTCAACATGCAAAGTTTATACTCCCTAGAAAAGCCTTTTAAATACAATACATATAGATCAATAAGTATTCATTTAAAATTAGTGTATTACACATTTTCATATGAAAATATAGTAGATAATATGACAAAATGCTAAGAAAAATGAATGAGATCAAATTTCTTATCTATGCAAACTTGTAAAAACTACATCGAAATGATTAGCAACAAAATAAGATTAAATAGAAAACTAACTACTAAATTGCAAAAATAAACACAAAAAAATCCTCACAATTATATTCTATACTTTTCTATTAAGTGCTAAACCTTATATATTTAGTTATAGGTTAACTGAGTTTTAATCTTGCAAAATAATTAATAAGTAAAAATGCAAAATAAAAAAGAATCATATTAAGTTTGGTAGGAAAAAATACCTTGTTAGGCAAATAATCATTTTAAAATTGGAAGAGTTTTGGAATGAAATTCACAAATGGTATTGTGCTTCACTCTTTTTATTTTTAAATTACACCATGCATTAACATTTTCATTTTCAATTCACACTTATGGTCAAGGTTTCCATGTCACTTTTTGCAATGAACTGACATCTAAATTTAATATTAGACATTAATTTTATGAAAACACCATCGTCCTTAATACAAGGACATTGTCCTATTAAATAATGTTTAATATTGATTACTACATAAAAATCAATGTCATAATATGTGAATATCTTTTAATGAAAGAAAAGTCTCTCTTTTGAGAAATATTTTCTATAACTATTCCAAAACAATCTCAAAACCTTTCCAAAATCACTCCAAAATGGCCAGATACAACAAAAATGTATATAATAGACTAAAATTGATTCAATTGTGCACGTTACATGAATTAGAATTTATAATTTCTAATTTATAATATATATATATATATATATATATATATATATATATATATATATATATATATATATATCAAACAAGAATCTAACAACATAACTTATATGTATCACATATATATAGGTAACAATATTATATATCTTAAGTTTAAATCATATATAGAACACTGACATCATTTTATGAACTAATCTTTTTTTTTCTTTATTTAAATTTATTTAAGTGAATTAGTAGATTAAAATTCTTTTTTACATTACAAAAACCAATTCTATAATTTTATTTATTTTTATATCAGTACATGTGTATATACAAAGCAAAAACTATTATTTATAATAAACAACAAACTTTTTATTTACAATAAATATGCAAGGCATCTCTATATAAATTAAAAGGAAAAGTAGTTATCATTTACTTATAATTCCTTCATATTGCTTAATTGCTTCATTTGCTATATGCTATTTATTATCTCTTTTTTTTTAATGTGAGGACATGCTAGTTGTTTGCTCTATGTGCTATCTCAAATATAATAATGAATGTCCTATTTGTGCTATAATGATTGATATTATGCATTGTTAGGCTATTATTCTTGAAACTTTCAAAGTTTCATGCATTAATGCAAAATATAATGGTGCAAAAATTGTAAGGCATAATAAGATTAAAAAACATTAAAATTCACACCTCTATGAACCATGTCTCTTATGGTGGGCAAAAGCATGGTTCATAAAGGTGTAATTTTTAATAGTTCATAATCCTAGTATAACATAATTTCTGCATGACCATATTCTATATTTATACATGAAATAGATTCCATAATAATAGCTTGCATCGGATAGCACTAACTACCAGAGGATAAGTAAGACTTATTTTCTTGAGTTTAAGATAGTATATAGAACAACTAGTACATCTCCAATTTCACATTGAAACATAATAATAATCAATGCCACATATTAAATAAGGAAATTAAAAACCTTATTAAACACTAAATCAATGGAATGAAACACTTTGGAAGCCTTCTTTTTTATAGAAGGAAAGTTATATTTATCAATCGCCAATTTATCTCAAATAGGTAGGGATAGCTCTATTTATAAGGTAAAAGCAAATTATTAGATGTTGATTATTAATTTAAAATATATGTTGTAAGTTTGACCATTTTTACAATTGCAATGACTTAAACCCTCGAGTAAATGCTAAAATAACATCTAAACTGTTGATGAACTATCATGATGATTGACAAGAACTTATATGACGATCATT
This sequence comes from Sindora glabra, assembly GCA_020226215.1. Classification (NCBI taxonomy): domain Eukaryota; kingdom Viridiplantae; phylum Streptophyta; class Magnoliopsida; order Fabales; family Fabaceae; genus Sindora; species Sindora glabra. The sequence goes on from CM035231.1 coordinate 32,540,099, forward strand.
AGAAACAAACTAACATTGTAATTTTAAGTTGATGAACTATGACGATAATTGAAATATACTTGAATGATGGTTATAAAAAATAACTGACATTGTAAGTTCCTTCATTAATTCAATTAATGAAGTCATCTTTAGTTCCATTCGTTTAAACTTTCTTATAAATTCATTAATCTAGAAATCTTCACTTCTTTATTTTCATTCATTTAGATGTCTTCAGTTTCATTCATTTAAAATTCTTCATAAATGGCATTCATTTAGATGTTCTCAAATTATAAGAAAATGTCATTATATTAAACATTAATTAATCCTAAAAACTAACATTTTTATATTTCTCATTTCCTCCATAAAGTCTTTTCAATTATTATAGATTTTTGTTATGTAAATAATCGAATATGAAAAGAAAGTTATTTTGATTTAATTTAACATAGAAATTATGTTTATTTCAATGTCTTCTTTTTATTAATCTATGTAATTTAAATATTAATTATAGAATTATATGTAAAAACAACATAGATAACCAAAAACAAACAATTCTACAAATTTTAAAAAGTTTAATTATCATTGCTTTATTTGTAATGAAAGTACAAGTAAATGAGTAAAGAGAAATAGTATCCTTGCAAATTTATACAAAATAACTATACTAAATCATCAATAAATAAAAACTACACATCTACTTATGAATATAAAAAAAAATTATTATGTATCAAAATGTTCATTCTCAATACGAACTCTAATATTATTGCTCAAATTTCTTTAATTTACATACTCCATTGAGAAATGAGAAAGTATACAAAAAGATAGAATTGAAGATTAAGTTTCTTCTATTATACACTTTTTGATGAAAGTAAAGTGAGAGTTTAGTAGCTTTTCCATTTACTAACTTTTCCATTTTACTTTTACTCTATGTGAAATGAAAGAGTATACAATGGAAAAGAAAAGAAGGTTAAAGTTTTACCATTATATACTCTCTTGATGAAAATGAAGTAATAGATTAATAGTAACATTATGTATTAAACTTGTCATGCTCAAGAGTATATTGGAAAAATGTCAAAAAGAGTTCATAATAAAAGATAAAGTTTTAGTAAAGATTTATATAAAAAAATAAACATCAATTATTAAAAAGATTTACATCGTATGATTCTAAAGTTTCCAATATAACTCATTAAATACCTTTTGGATGACAATTGCTAACAAGGATCGATGTCCTGTGCTTCTATAATTTTCAATAAGACTTTTGAAATGCCTTTTAGATGATAACTATTGACTACAATTGACGTCCTATGATTTCACAACTCCTAAAAGAGCTTTTGAAATTCATTTTAGATGATGTTTGTGTATAAAACTGATGTTGTAGGTTTCTAAGCAATGTTTAAACATTAGTTGCACTCATAATTGTATCTTAAGTTTTCATATAATTTCATGAATGCCAACAAATCAAAATCGATGTTGGTTTTTGTTGTAAACTGACATAAATCATCAATTTTATACTAATGTATCTTATCATGATTTGTAGTTTTTTTTATGCAAAATCATTGTTCATATGCCACCAACAACTTGCAAATCGTACTTTTTTCATTCAATCTCATAGCCGTAGGCTAACGTAACCTATATCCAAAATAAGGTGAATTGAATGTTTTCAAAACTTTCACCACTTTTAAAATCCTTTTTAAAAATCTTTTGATTTTGAGAAGTTATGAGGATAATTTCAATTTAAGCAAACCTAAGAGAGCTTTATGAAAATGTTTGCACTAAGATGTATCAATTTAATGAATTTGTGCAAATTAATTTATTCAACTATACATAAACTAATCATCGAGAAGATCATACATAGAAATATATCTCTTTTAAGTATTTAATCACCCAAGGATCAAGATAAGTACTATAACATAATATATTTAACAATTTCATTAACTATGCATGGATAAATTATCAACAAGCTCATGCATAGATATATGTCTCTTTTAAGCACTTATTCACCTAAGCATCAAGATAAGCATTAAGACAATATATTTAAAAAATTTCATCAATAAAAATAAAGCATAAAATCAAATGTAAAAGGAGCAAGGATAGAAAGATGAAACATAAGATTTTATAGTGGTTCCCTTTTAAAGATCCTTTCCAAACTATACATCTACTTTCTAAATTTTCCAAGCTCTTGTTTCAATCCACTATCACTTTAATTTTTAATCAACACTTGAAGAAACCTAACAATCTATTTTGTTAAATCAACTTCCTTTAAGATTCTTTACTGAAAGCTCATAATCTCTAATAAATACTTTATTCTTGGTTTCCTTAGGATTCTTCACCTAAAATATAGTGAAAATTAATACAAGATAAAAAAAAACTCAAATAAATTCTCTCATAAAGTGGATGAAACAAAGAAAGCCACTTAAAGTAGAAGATTTTCAAAATGAAAAGCTTAAATTGTGATTTTGATGAAAAAGGGAGTAAATGATGTTAAACAATAAATTCTATATTTTCTATATACTGTATTTGATGTTTTTTTAAAATTATATAAGAAGTTTAAAGTGATTTTTAGCCATTTAGAATATTAAAAATGAAAATTAGTTAATTTTTATTGTTGCTCTACAAAATTTTCACACCAAAGGCCATTTAGAGACTAATAATTAACTGTTATGCTAGCAAAGTCTAACATTAACTTTAAAATATCATAACTCTTTCATTTTTAGGCTTGTTTTAAGCTTGTCGGAAAGATATTTGAGTCTATTTTCAAATAGAACTAGTTTTATACTCATATATTATACAATTTTTAAAATATGGCCAAAAAAAGGAGAAAAGGTTAGAAAAGACTGGATTGCAAAAAACTTATTTGTAAACTTAACTTGAAAAATTAATAACTCTTTTATATCTTAATCATTTTAAGAAAATGATCAATCTATGGAATGCTATGCTAGTCTATTTTCATGTGAAAAGAATTTCACAATTATTTTATGAAATATGATTAAAAGAGTGACCAAATGTCAAAATTGAAAAGATCAAAAACTCATATCTCATTAGTTTTTGAAGTATCCCATTACTATTTTGTAAAAACGTAATTGTGGACTATCTTTTTAGGACATTTTGATCAAGATTTTAAAAATATGTTTAGGCTCTATATGATGAAAAACTCTTAATTTTCAAGAAAGTCTAAGTTTAAGTAGAAAAACTATCCAATAAAGTCCTTAAGCTTTTCTTGATACTTCTAAAATTTTAATCTTTAAGTTTTTCAATACTTAGATCTTATTTTCCTTCTTTCCTTTCTTTCTTATTCATTTTGAATTAAGATGATAAGATCTTTCATTATTTTACTTCAAAGCTAACTCTACTTGTTTCTCTTAGACTTTCCTAGATAATATACATAATCTTTGCAAGCCATTGCATTAGTGCAATGTCTCATTTGTAGATATTGACATGCATGATTCATAGATATAAAATATCATAAGTTAGTCAAAGAATATGCATAATCATCATATCATACACACACATATTGCTCAATCATATGCATTACAAGAAAAGTGACAATTATCGATAGCTATAACCATCAATAAAGCAAAACATAACCATTAAAAATACTATTAGAGGGCATTTGGTTTATGGAATATTTATCATATTCCTGAGAATATTTTATGGGAATGTTACATTCCCATATTTGGTTCAAAATTTTAAAAAACTTAGCCAAGAATGTAACATTCCCAAGAATATTTTAAGGCTTAACTTTCCCTCAAAATATTCTCATTAGGAGAGATGGATATATCAAATTTTCTTCCTATTGGAATATTAGTATTAAAATAAAAAGACAATCTATCAATAAGCCTATTTCATGTTATCTCAATTTATAAAATGCAAACATTCTTTCATTATTGCTGACTGTTGTTGTTCTATCTTCATCTTCGAAGTTCATTGTTACCACACCATCCATCAAAGCTTGATGTCCTCCACTGGCAAGTGATGGTGAGGTAAGAGTATTGAATTCTGGTAATAACCCTTTCCATTGTATGGAGAGGTAATTCTCCTTTATTCTTCGCAAGACAAATAACTTTTTTTCCATTATTGTTAAATTCACCAATTGTATGTGAGCATATATTTGTTTTACTATGTATGTTTTCATTAGTTGCTTTCAATTGTGTTATGAACCAGGACATGATATTCAGGATTGTTAGCATTGTAAATCCTTTTTATTTTGTTTTTATTTTTCCAGTAGCAATTGAGACATTGGACAGGCCAAAAAAGAATGATGATTCACATATATATGAAGTAGTGTATCGTGCTAGGTGGGTATATTTGGTGTTAACACTGGAGAGTAACTTTTTATTATAAAAATGACTAACTATTATTTTTATAAATTAATTATAATGTACTGAACTCTTTAATATTGATAGTTTTCCATATTTTGTTTTATCACATCTGTAAGGATATCTGCCAAGGCAAAAATAATGCATAATAAGGCAACCAGTGTTGTCAATTGGATTAGTTAGATGACTAGCATGCATTGTAGTAGGTTATAAATATTAAGATTGTGTTTTAGGTTAATTGTTAGATTATAGAATTGTTTTTGAAATTGAAGGTTAAACTATAGAAAAATGTCAAACCATCATATTAAGATGCCAATATCCTGTCAGTTAGGCATTTTAGTTATTTAGAAATTACCAGGCTTTACATTTGCGGTCCCCTTTCCTTTTTGCCATTACTCAGTTGAGATAGATGCGATAGATTAGGCAAAAAATGTAAAGGTGGATGGACTGGTAGGAGCACACTTATTCTTTTAGGAAAATATAAGAAAGCATATAATAAAAATTGACTGGAAAATACTTTGGATAATTATATAAGCAAAAAGTAATAACTACATTTAAAGAGATCAAATTATAAAATTGAAATCAAATCTAGTAGCTTTCATGCTTTTGTAGAGATTTCTTGGTCACTGCTTTATTGTTTTACATAGAAGGATTAGAGCTGGTGCATAAAACTGGTAATAAGTTAATGCAAAACCTATTTTGCCATTATGGCACTCACACTTGTATGCATGAAAATAAGTTAATACATACGAGGGTTTGATATTCTTATAGTAAACCTCATAATTGAACCTAAATGGGAATTTTTGAAACCAGTATGTTTGATAATATCATATTTCTTCTCTAAAAGTCTAATACCATCACTACTGCTTGGATAGCCCACGGTCTATTAGGGTGGAAAAAGGTTTTATCTCTCATATTTTTTAATTTTGTGACATAGTATTTCCTATGTTTGCCAATCACCCAAAAAGCACTTTACACCTTCAACGATGTTTAAGCACCAATTTCAAGCCATGAGTTGAAAAGTTTTAATTATCCACTAAATATTCAATGAGACATCTTCAATACCTTTCTCTATTTTAAAAAAGTTCTTATGTCCATTTCCACAATTGCTCCTTTCCTTGCTCTAAAATCAATAACCTCATGAATGGTCGCATGTTTAAAATAATCATCTTCATTAGATGAGTTACTATTAGTCTAGTTAATTTCTTGTAGTAGATCTCTAATCATTTGGACTTAAAAAAATTATGCTGATAAAAGTTAATTCTTTTAACTCTTGTCTGATTTCATTAACTTATCACTTTTGCTAAACTCAGTTCTTTTGACAATTTCAACTCCATTGATCAAACACTTTGCCTCCAGTTATATAATTGGTGTCATATATAACTACCATTAGGATTAAACACTTTGCCTCCAGTTATATAATTGGTGTCATATATAACTACCATTAGGATTAAACACTTTGCCTCCATGCAAGTGTCAGCTCATATCTAATGCCATTAGGATGAAATTTCAATTTATGCATATATGATACCAATTTTTTTGTATGTATTAAACACACACAACATTTAGAGGATGGGGTGTTTGAAACAATTTTTTTATGAAAAAGATAACTGCAAAAATGTTTAATTAATCTTAGTATAGCATTCTTTGATCCTCTTATTGAATTCGACAATAGCAAAAAGAATAAAAAAAAAAGCTAAAATAACCTCACAACACATACTAGAAAGGTGAGAGTACCCATGAAACAAAGAAAAGAATTAAAGTAGAATACTTAAATAAAAACAAATTAGAAGAATTAGCTTATAGCATGGAGTGCGATTATTATAGTAAAAATATGAGTGATTATTGGTAGTCACTTAATATTAATTTTGTACTTTTCACACCTTCAAAAATTATATTAGGAAATTAACACCATCAGCTTAGAATTGAGTTAAGAGTGAAGAAAATCAACTCTCAAACACATGATTTTACATTACCTTATAGCTTGACTTAGACAATACCTATGTTTCAGAAACTTGAAAAATAAAAATGAAAACAAAATTTCATGTCTATATTTGAAACCAATTTAAATCAACAATCAATTAATTAATCCCATAACTTAGATAATTGGTAAGCTAGATCTAATCAAATTGAAAAGAAAATTAACTTAAGCCTTACACAGCTTAGATAATTGGACTTGAATATTGAAGACTACATACTCATTATAAGACTAAGAGATTGTATCTAGCTAATTTTTAGGGATTAAATTTGTATTCATCTATCATGTTATTTGCTCCTTCATATAGAGCATGGCTGTGACAATTGGTAAGACAATTAACTCAGGCCTTACGCATTATTCAACTTCTTGTTTGTTATTTTCTAAATTCAAGACAAAGAAAGCAATTCTATCCCATAAAAGGTGAGATAGAAGAAATGTTTTGTAGAAAAATTCTACATTTTTAGGGATTAAATTTGTTAAGGCTTCAATATGTATGTATAATTCATATATTATTTTCTTTGTGTATGTTTTATTTGTAAAATGGATCCTTTAATTCAAGCAAGGAAGAAGAGAATCATTGTTATATTGATTATATTTTTATAACTTTTGAATGATTTCACTTTATTTTTTATCATGGTGATTTTTATTATTTTACAAAAGGAGTTAAGAAAAGGGAAAAGAATAAAATATGACTACCATAGTAGGATGTTAGTCTAAAATGTGAACTTTCATAGGATAATCTTTATAAATGACTTAGCATCCATTGAAAATGTTAGAATGGATAGGTTTTCATTCCATAGGTTATGTGATATGCTAAGAGTGGTTGGTAGGCTAGAACTAACAAGGAATACAGGTGTTAAGGAAATGGTTGCAATTTTTTTACACATCTTAGCATTTGATGTTAAGAATAGAGTTGTAAAGAGATAATATATATATGAGATCTAAAGAGACTATTAGTAGGCAATTTAACAATGTATTACTTGTTATGTTAAGATGGTGCAAAGAATTACTCAAACATCCTTAACCAATCCCTGAAAATTCAACTAATCCTAGGTGGAAATGGTTTCAGGTAATTGTTATTCTATCGATATTAGTTATAAAATGGTAACTACATTTTAAGAATAAATTTTAACTTGATTGTTTCAATATGTAGAATTGTTTAGGAGGATTAGATGGAACTCATATCAAGGTAAATGTTCCGGAAGGTGATAAGCCTAGATTTTGAAATAGAAAAAGTGAGGTAACTACTAATGTGCTAAAAGTATGTTCACAAAATTTGCAATTTATTTATGTCCTGACTAGATGGGAGGGTTCAGCAGCTGATTCTAGAGTATTAAGGGATGCAATTACTCATCCTAATGCTTTAAAAGTTCCACAAGGTAATCAATGGGTAAGAAATCAATTATTGAAATTTTATTTCATTTCATTTTATATGCTTACTAAGTTGTAAAATTGATTATAGGCTATTATTACTTATGTGATGCTAGATATATGAATGGGAATGAATTCCTTACACCTTATAGGGGGTAAAGGTATCATTTAAGTGAATAGAAAAATGGAGCATAACTAACCACACCTCAAGAGTTTTTTTATTATGAAACATTCGTTTTCTAGGAATGTCATTGAAAGGGCATTATGATTATTAAATAGGCATTGGGCAATTCTAAGGACTAAGTCATTTTATCTAGTAAAAACCCAATGTAGAATTATAATTGCATGTTGCCTATTGCATAATCATATTAGACAAACGATGACTGTTGATCCATTAGAGGCAACCTTGCAATTCAATGAGGAGAATGATTATCACATGCATGATTTAATTATACATGTAGAGTTAAGTGAGGAATGGATTATATGGAGAGACAATCTTGCTGAAAAAATATGCAACACTTGGAGAGGAAGCCGCATTTAGGAAACTTTCATGTTTGCTATCTTTGAGTTTTTTAATGGTTTAAATTGTATGGATTATCATGTAATTGACTTTGTTTGTTTTGTGATTTGGTTTGAACATTTTAATAATTGATGGGCTTATTTATTTCATTTTGTTATTTAAATTATGGAGTTTTTGTTGTATTACTAATTTGTTATAAGTTTATTTGTTTAAAGTTCATATTGCATAACTTAGATAGATTTTTTTTCAAAAGCATAATTTGTTTTGCTATCTTATTTTACATTGTATATGACTTAGCTCACCGATGGAGATGGATGAAGGCACACAATCAAAATCAAAAAATTACAAATGCCAATGGACATATCATGAAGATGGCAAATTTGTGGAGACTTTGGTGGAACTTTCAACTTAAAAACATTGAAAAGTTAAAGATAGTGGACAATTCAAATCTAGATATCTAAAAGAATTAGAAAGGATAGCTCAAATAATCACTACTATTATTCGTGATCTCTGCAAACCACTGCATTCTCATTATCTGTTAGGGATAACTCATTTTATGAATTTGGAGGAGGAATTTTAAATTATTAAATTATTTATTATATTTCAAGATAATTCAAATTATTAATTTATTAAGTGTTTAAAAATTTATTTATATACTTTTAAGTAAAATTATGATTCATTATAAAATAAAATGAAAATAATTGATATGGGTATTTTTGAAAAATTGAAAAGATTTCTAAGAATATAAAGTATGAACCAAACATGGGAATATAATATATTTGAAAATCTAAGAAAATATTCCTAGAAATATTTGTATTGAACCAAACACAAAAATGTTACATTTCCAAGAATCATATTCCCAAGAATGTACACTTTCCTAGAAATGTAAGATTTCACTAAATAAATGTCTCCTTAATGACATAGATTTGGCTGTCAACAAGTGTTGCAATAAATGATATCACAAATTGTGTTTGTAACAATCAATGATCATTAATAAAAGTCTTGTATAATTAACTACAATTACAAACCATTGAAATATGTATAAACATAATCCTTCCATGTCTTCATGCAGAATAACTTTAGTGACATACAAAATGGCTATTGAAAATAATGTAAGACTAATTTCAACTTACTTTGTATGTCACTAATAAGAAAATTTGTTTTAAAGAAAATCAAAATAATCTTCTTTATATATACATGTACACATATATATGTAGCCATTTATTAATTTCGAGTGAGATTTAAATAAATAAAAACATCTTACATGACTAATAAAAAATGTAGAAAAAGCAATATCTAACTAAGTCAAAATATTCTCAAATATAAAAACTCCTATATAAATGCAATTAACCTCTTAAACAACAAAGCTTAGTATTTCCAGTAAAACCTAGCTTCTTTCAATTTGATGCAACCCTTAAAATCAACAATCGATTTTTCCTATAGCATGCTAGCTTCATCCTAATCCTGTAGAAGATTTGAAGTTAAAGCTTAGAATGAGTAAGTAAAAAATGAATTAAGAAATTCAATGGCTAGATTTAAAAAATTAAATGTCATAGCTAGAAATTTATTCATGTGCACCTTAAATTACCTTGGTTGCACATGTAGTAGCTTGACTACTCAAGTCAATTAAAAATTTTAAGGAAAAAAATAACTCTAAAAATAAATTTTTGTTATGCATTTTGAAAATGTCACTAACTCATGCACTTTTCTCACTAGACTGCTAATCCTTTGCAATGAAAGGAAGAGAAAAAGTTTGTGCAAATGGTAGAAACCCTGGAGAAATGATTCAATAAAGAACCCGAAAGCATATGAATAAACTAGCATTAATTATATGCACAAGCCATTGACAATTGCCTTGTAAAGTATCTTTATCTTTGGACTTTGCTTCTAGCCCAATACAAATTGTAATTATTTGCATGGTGCTTCCTTCAAAAAGCAATAAAATAATTTACAAGATCATGCCAAACAAAGGAGTAAGAGAAAATTGTTGTTGTATATTACTGATAGCATAAACTACCTGTCTTTAGTAACAACAAATACTCAAATGGCAACAATTTCTATTTCTATTGTCATACATAATAAAAAGAAAATAAAATAAAATTTTTATCATGCAGGAACCCATAAACTAATACACATAGAAAGAATGAAAGCTTGTCAAGTTATCTATTCAACCACAATATTCCACTTAGGAAAATAAACAAAGGAGAAAGTACATATATATTACGTCGATGATAAAATTCACTATGCAAAAAAGGCAATCTTAACTAACAATGTCTAGCTTAGAGCACTTAAAGCCTTCTGCAAGAGCAGATATATGCAATGCTGCACCACAAAAACTAGTAGGCTTTATCTCGTCAGTTGACAAACATCAGCAAGATAATGTTTTTCATTATTTGAAGTATCTAAAAAAAGAAAAAATCGATTCTAGATTAACTTATTAACATCAACTTACATGCATCTGGTCATGTATCATATTGGTTACGTAGCTTAAAGTAGTTTCAAGGATAACCACATTTCTTTGCTTTAGCAAATCTTTAAAAAAAAAATCAATATGCTTACTAGAAGAGAAAAAAGGCAATAAGTATCGCAAATAATTACAACCAAATATTGTTTTAAATTTACATATATAGACATTGATTCAAAGGGAATAAAACATTGTCCATTTAGCTCACCAAAATCTAATTAATAATGGAATGAAGTAATCAACAGAGAAATCAATCAACCATTGACTAGAGAACATAGCATCAAACTTCAGAAGAAAAAACTCAAAAACCATAAAAATGGTTAAAATTGAAATAAAGGAAGGTATACTAAACTCTATATTCCCAATAATGAAAAAACTTACCTCTTGAACTGTCAATGCATCTTGATTGACACTTTTCATTCACTAGGGGTGTACATTAAAACAAAACAACCCTAAAGGATCCTCTTAGTCTTTGGGTTGACCATATCCATTATGTACATAATTATCCAATCCATGTTCATATGGATCATTAGAATCTAAAGATTTTAGACTATCAAGATCAAGATCTGAATTTTATTATATATCCCATATAAACTTACTTTATTGAAATAACCAATAAAAGTGGAAAAAACACAAAGCGGATAACTTAGATAACGAACAAATTAAAAGCAGATCATAATGAAGTCCCTCCAAAATATCCACCCCATCAATTGACATTTTTCTTCCCATATAAACTCCCTTATTTTTAGAAACAACCATAAGAAAAAAGGTTAGGATATAAATCAATTAGTCAAAATAAATCATTTAGGACACCAAGGCCAATGGGTAATCCACTTACTACTACACAAATGTGTCCCAAAAACAAAAACAATACATGAATAAGCATTGATAACCTCTCCAAATATATTCATAATGTAAAGTTATGTTCAAATGTAAGGCTATATTCAGTTCTAAGTAGTACATACATGATCTCTACATAAGAATTTCTCCTTGAACCATACAAAGAATAAATTTTGTAAAAATGTGAACCATAATATGACATGACCACTAAACTAAAAATAAACAATATGTATAATGGGAATAATATTTGAAGGTAAACCTATGTTTAAGATGCCAATTATAGTGTTAGAAGAAGAAAAATTGGAGGTTATAATTAATTTTGATGTCTGTTCCAAACTTGAGAAAATCCTAGAACGATTTATGTAAAGTTTTAAAAATAGAGACAAGAAATATAGGTATCACTTAGATCATAAAATAGAGTCAGGCTCTCACCTACTAAATCAACTTCCTCTTTAGCCACGAACCTCGAGAATCCATGCTTGTAGTTGTGTACTAAAGCATTCTGATTTCTTCAGATGTATATTTGCAGTACAAATAAATCAAATCAGTGACAAAATCTTTATAAATATATAAAGTAGAAGCAACTTGAATTAAATAAATAACATTAAAACAAGTTTGTTATCTGAGCATTGAGTTGAGAAGAAGAAATTATTCATTTCGGAAGGAATCATTTGTTGAATCTGCAACTCCCATGTAAATAATATAAATCACTTAACCATTATGATTATTATCATCATCATCATTAACATTAGTCCCTACTTTGGTTGATATTTTCTGACCACGAAACATGATGATAAAGCAAAACAAGAAAAGTGAGCTAAGCATCATGTTCAAGCCAAGTTGTTTTTGGATTGAAAGTTGTGATATATGTTCAATGTGTAAAAGAGCTCACCTAAATTCCAATAAAGAGAATGCTTGATAACAAATATAGGTTAACATATATAGAGAGGAATAAATTGATATCAATAAGTAACAGAAGTAAGAATCAGTGGCCCATGTGTATATATAAATATATGTTCAATGTGATATGTGTGGCATCTCTCAAACTAGCAAGCTACTAATGAACAACAAAAATATTTTTTTTCCCTATTGTAATGTAAATTTCACATTATTTCACTTAATTTTTTAAAACCTAAACATGATAGCGAAAGTTCCAAGTTTTGTTTCACTCCACTGAATAAGTGATATGTACTACCTTATTTCTAATTTAAACATAGCCATTTTTATGCATCAGTTTTATAAATCATTTACTTACCGATAATTCCATGCAATGCTAATTCCTTTTACTGGTGGACCATAATAAGAATTAATTTACAGATTTTTGACGACTTAATCTGTGGAAATTTCATAGATTTCCTCCCTACACCTGAAATGATGAACAAATTTTAGATATTCAACCATAAATTGTTGATAAAATAAAAGCAATTAACACAAACCTTATATAATTTTTTTCACTATATCCATGGAAATCTCTTCAAAATCATACACAAAATCTTAAATAAATGTGGAAATAGTTAAGATAGCATTTTTATGCATCGGATGGGAAAGGAAAGGATTGGCAGTAACAGCGGTGAAGTGGAAGCAGCGTTAGTGGTTCCAATAGCTTAACCCGAAATGCGAAATCAACAGCCAAGGAATGAATATTTTGTTCTATACGCACTATTGTGCTTTGTGAATCGATGGCCAAACAAAGCAAAATAAAATCAACGATTGATGACCATTCAGAAATAATAAATTTCTTTTTATTATTGAGAGTTACAACTAAAAGGCATAAGTTATATCTTTCTCCATGAGATTTATTGGCCCCACAAAAAATAGGCTATTGAAAAAGAATAATTTTTTTACAGTGATGCCTAGTGATACTTATATATAATATAATTTTTTAGCACATAATGAAACATTGTTATTGTAACCATAGTGTAGTATCTTTACTGAAGATTTTATAATATTTTATTTTAAAAATATGTAATGCTATTGTAATACACATTTATCATCATCAAAACCTATCATATAAAACTTAGTGTTCACAATAACCTATCATGTTAACAATAGTCTATCTATCATAGCACTCAAATACTACCCTTAAATATCTAATTCCACCAATAAAACACCATATTCAACACGTAAATCATAATTACATACTAGTTCTCTCAAACCCTTATGAAAAGTCACCTTAAAGCAAACTAATGAATTTTAAATAAGTATTTTGGGTAGAATGATACACTCCTTGGTTGAAGAAGAGTTTAAATGAAAGAATTTGTGGGTCATTGCCTCTCATTAATCAAAGATCATCAAATTTTAAGATTGGGGTTTTAAAATTCTCCTTTTTAGCCAAAGCTCTAAATTTCTCAAAATCAAAGAATAAAGGAAGTAACTCCATAAGAATGGAAGCATTTGAAAATCTTACCTTGTTTAAATAGAAGAATGGGAGTGATTTGTTGAAGAATCAATGTCCTTTTCACTTATTGGGAAGAGGGAAATTGAAGGAGAAAGAGGAAACAAGGATGAGTGTTAAGGGATTTTTTCTTTTTCTTTTTCTTTTTTTTTGTGGAGAGAAAGAGATATGGTGGCCAAAAATAAGGAAGTTAAAGGTATATAGGGCTAGGTCAAAAATGAAAAAAAAAATCTTAAATCTCCTTAATACTTACTTAGGGTTAATGGTATATAATAGGCGTAAGTGTTTTCTTTTCTTTGTATCCATTACTAATGTAACAAAAAAAGGAACTATATATATATATATATATATATATATGGATTTTGAATCATCTTTTTTCTCATTTTTTGAATTATGTGTTCTTGTACTTTATAATTTTATGCTAGCGTACTTCAAATTCACACTAAAACATTTATAAAGTCCCAATAATTTATCTTTATTGCACTTTACCTCTTAGATCTTTCATGTAAGAAATTATATCCATAGTTATCTTTATGGGGGAAAAATGTTATGGATACATTTTTTATAGCAAAATTGTTATAGGAAACAAAAATAGCATCCATGATTGAGTTACAAATCTTTTATGTCCATTAAATTAACCTTTACAAATTTGTTTTACCATCATATATTTAATGATAGTCCTTAATTTACATTTTGAACCTAATTTTGAATCCCATTTTTAGTACATATAACATTATTATTTTTATTGCTTCATTTTTATTTTAATTTTTTATTTATCCAATCATTAAAAATAATTCCACACAATATAATAAAGAATTAGGAGATATTTGATTTGTTAGTACATAAAAACTTAAAATGTTATGCATAATTATTTTTTATTTTTTATTTAATAACATTTTATATGTGTATATATCTGGTCATCAAAGAAAAGTTCCTATTTCTGCCCCCTACATATAAAAAATTCATATTCATATTTATTGTTATGTTAATTAATCAAAGAATATTATTTAGTATTATTTTTACCTCTTTATACTTTAACAATATGAAATTTCAAATATAAACTTGTTCAACAGTAGATCTCACGATTTGTTTATCATTACTTTATTTATTATTAATTAATTTTTGTATGGTATATTGTAAGTAATTGAGCAAACTAATATTAATTCATAATTAATTTTCTATCCAATAATTTAATACATCAACATTACGGAGATTAGTGGTTATGTCAGAAAATTTAGTTTGGGGCCGATTGCTAACATGTAAAATTTTATTTGGATACATATAGAAAAATTTTACAATTATTTTTAAAAACTACAATTTTTAAAATAATTTTGATGCAAAACATATAATTTTTTTAAAAAATAAAAAATTATGAAACATTAAAGAAAATTATAGAAGTCTACTTATAAAGATTGCAACACATAGGCTATTTAGACTTTTTTTAAAAAGGCTATAATAAAAATTTATAAAATTTGCAGAAGGATAAATAAATTTATAAAATGGTTCATATGTATACGTACTTTTTTAAACACACACACACACACACATATATATATATATATATATATATATATATATATATATATATATATATATATATATATATATAATAAAATTAAAGTAGATAACAAGTAGTAATTCTAGGGTGCAATAATATTATGTGTATAAAGCAAATAACTGTAAATAATATATTTTTAAAACTAAGATTAGAATTAAATTGAATTATAAAATGGTTCATATGTATACGTACTTTTTTAAACACACACACACACATATATATATATATATATATATATATATATATATATATATATATATAATAAAATTAAAGTAGATAACAAGTAGTAATTCTGGGGTGCAATAATATTATGTGTATAAAGCAAATAACTGTAAATAATATATTTTTAAAACTAAGATTAGAATTAAATAGAATTCAATTAAAAAGATATTTTATATGTCATGTAGACTTTTTGTTTCAATTAAATATATGCTTCTATAAAGTAATTTTAAAGTACAATATAATAAAAAAGTTCATATTCAGAATAAGAAAAGACAAAAATATTAAAGTATAAATTATTTACAACTTAGGAATTATGATTTGACAGTTGGTATTTATATCTTTATCTTTTTTATGAAGTTTATTTTATTTATTGAAGTATATAATCATTTTTATCATAACAATAAATATTTTAAATTTTTAATAAGGACCACAATATATAGTAACATGTGTTAACATTAAAAAGTTAATAACTATTTTTTGATGATTAATACAAATTCATTGTGTTTTATTGTATAGCTTAATTATGTTATTAGATTGCTAAAACATGTTAAGAAATTGAAGATTTCCAAAATCTTAGGATTATGATAAGAAATTGAATATTTTTACCAGAGCGGTTTATCAGCCCCTTTTTTTTGTATTTTTAAAAGTGAACACTAATTTAGGAAAGCGAGCATTCCAAAAACTTGCATTATTGACTTTGGAAAATGTTTCAACGAACAGCCTTTCAACTCAGGGGATACAATCCTTACCTCAAAGTAATTAAAGGGTCCATCAACTGGGCCAAAGTTAGCCCTTATAAGCCATGTACAAAAACAAGATTCAAAAATCTAAGTCTACATAGATATAAATAACCTATCGAAATGATAGCCTGCTAGCAGCTGGGCAATGTTTGGTCCCATTGGATACTCATGTCAAGCCTCATGATGCATATGACACTGGATTAGTTCTATGAATAGGATGCAGAAAAAATGAATGTGAGCAATCCCCTGAGGTTTAGTGACATGAACAAGTACGATGTCCTCATATACTGGCATCCTAACGATAATAGTTGAGTACCTATTATTTTAAAATGCACCAGTAAGTCACATGAGCTTAGTAAGTCACCCACACAATAAGGCATCAGATATTTATTTGCATATAATCACATACTTTGAATCATGAATAAATATAAAGGAAACAACAATATGCAAGATAAGAATAATATAGTTAACATATATGATCATGATGCCACACTAGATTCATAAATATACATAATACATTATCATTCTCTTGTTTACAGCTTACCTCAATGTCCACTCTTTAGACATCCCCTTTATGATCACATTGTCAACCATTTAATAATCAATACGACTCTTATTTTCGCATTATCAACCATATTCTCAATATTTGAATAGTGTACTTTCTTATGATAAGAATAAATCATGCCGTCTCATATGGCAGTAACCATAACATTTCCTATGGTGGCAGTACCATATCTCATATCACATCTTTGTTTATGCATGCCATCATTCATATAATATGCAATGATAATCTACTAATTATATATTAGTCGTAATTTTGGATCTTTAAAATTTTTTAGCTCATGAATTTATCATGCAATTTACTTTTATGCACTCAATACAATGCTGTAATTACAACTCTCTACTCTTCCACATGACCGTGGCTTTCACTCACATATTAAGGCATTGCTTCTGTGAGTGGTCTACATCTCTTCCATTAGATGAGCTAGCTTAGAAATGATTTAATGTAACAATCAGTACATATCAAATGGCCGCACAGTGTAATAGCATCAGTTCGTAGCACCGACAATAACTACGTGTCCAGCTAGCTCCCTTCTTGTCTTAAATGCAAAGCAAATTCAATTATAAAATTGGGAATATTTAGACCCCTTACCATAAATTTTGTATTTGGCATTTAGCTTAGTGGCATAGCATTTTTTTTTAAGATTTTATCTATTTATATCTCAAATTCATATCTAATTTCCCATAAGTGTATAGTGACTTACTTCTTTATGTAGAAGATACTTGGAAGGAAAAAGAAAATAAGGGCGAGCAAATAATATTATTCTTGATTATAGGATAAAATAAAGATGAAAGAGAAAAGAAATAGAAAAATAAAGATGGATATATAAAAATGTTCTCTGAATACACACACACTAGCTTTTAACCTATACGATACATGAATTTAATTAAATTTAATTTAATTAATAATAATTTATAATATGAATTTAAATTTTTAAATTTTCAATTATAAAGCATTCAAGTGATTAATTTAAAATCTATCATTATATTTATATCATTTTAACAATGATAAAATTCACATAATTATATTCAACTTAAGTAATAAGAAATATTATATTTTTTTAAGTCATCACTAATTGATAGAGTTATTGTAATATTGTAATATTATATTAATTGATTATTATTATCATATTTAATTATACTTTTTCTATTCATTATATATTTAGTAAATTAGATAACAATTGTTCTTTATTATCTATCATGATAAACATTTATATAAAAGGTAAGGATTAAAATTTATACACTAAATTTCATATAAATTAATGTTATTTTTTACATATTTTTTTAAATTTCATTTGTTATAATATTTGATCATGTATACATTTGTCTAAATATGATAATAATAATAATTGATTAATGTAACATTACAATATTATGACAACTTTATCAATTAGTGATGACTTAAAAAAATATAAAATCTCTTATATTTAAGTTGAATATAATTATGTTAATTTTATAATTGTTTAAATGACATAAATATAATGATAGATTTTAAATTAATCACTTAAATGCTTATAATTTAAATTTTAAAATTTATATTATAAATTATTATTGATTAAATTAAATTTTATGTGTGTGTGTCTCGTGCTCTTTCACATTTATTTGCAACCTTGGTCTTTCTTATTGAGCACCTAAATCATGATTAAACCATGTATGGCATTCACATTCAAGTAACAAGACACATCAACCATGGTATAACATAGGCATATTTATAAAGAATCTTAACAAATATCCCTCCTTAAGGCCATACACTCACAATTTCCCTTAAGTAATTCATATCAATTTGTTCATTTATTTTTCATAACATCTCCCTTCACTTTAAAGCCAAGGTATTAGAGTACTTACCTCCCCATGCTCCTTTTCCTTGACACACCATGAAGAGATTCATAGTTTGAAACTCATTTATAAGCATGATTTCTCACCACACAAGAATTTCATGCATCCAAGCAACTACCACAATTATTTTTCTTATATGTGGTTATTAATTGATTTTATACATATTAAGAAAGTAATTTAATTTATTTATTTTTAGTAAATTTCACAATATTATTCTTTATGCATAAAATTTAAAATAATTCAAAATAGAAAGAAAAACATGAGGGAAGGATAAAATAATAAAATATTTATTAATGAAAAAGAATAATAAATTTTAAAAAAAATTCAATGCTTTATTAAAATTTTACAGTGACAGATAAAATTAGTTTAACTATTTATCTGTCACTATTAATTGATTTTATGCATATTAAGAAAGTAATTTAATTTATTTATTTTTAATAAACTTTACAATATTACCCTTTATACATAAAATTTAAAATAGTTCAAAATAGAGAGAGAAATATGATGGAAGGATAGAATAATGAATCATTTATTAATAAAAGAGAAAGATAAATTTGAAAAAAAAATTTAATGCTTTATTAAAATTTTACAGTGATAAATAAAAAAATATTTTTTTTAAATACAAGGGATAAAAAAGAAAGAATGGAGTAGTATTTTATTGAATAATAATAAAATAGAAGCTGTAAATAAAACATTTGCAGAATAAGTATTAGTATTTTATTAAATATAAAAATTAGGGCGGGTTACCCGGAAAGATGACTAGGGTATTGCAGTCTGCCGGGCGTAAAAATATTAGATACCCAAAGCATACTTTTGAAACGAAGGCAGAGGACATTTATGACATACGCAAGCGGTTCACGAAGAGGTTACGTCGGTGCGAATAAGTCATCTCCTAATGTGAAATTCAGAATCCTGGTGCAAAATTGACGTCAAAATTATTTGAGAGTTAATTGTTCGGTATCGCAACAAATGATGCAATTAATAGCTACATATCTAAACCACCCACTTTTGCGGAACCGGAACCCATCATTTTTATAGTAGGGCTCACAAAATTGAATTCTCGATGTCGTACTACCAATAACATAAATTCTGATATCTGCATTGAAAAATTGTTCTAATAATATATTAGCATTATTCCCCAATCCCCTCATTACATTAATTATTAGTTAATTACATTAATAATTAATTATTGATTATATATATATTGATTTGATTATTTAATAACATTATTTATTTTTATAAAAATATTTGATAAAATTATTTATTTATTATTAATTATTTATATATAAAATAATATAAAAGAAAATAAAAAGATTTTATAATTTATTTATATATCCTTTTCTTTTAAAAATACTTTATATATTAAAATATAGTTTATCATATTAAATTTTTCCTAACATTTAGATCATGATAATTTATTCTTGTTAATTTTTTAAAAAATTAATAATTATAAATCTTGTAAGGAGATGGAAAGAACAAAAATATAATAATTGATGATATAAATAATATTGAACTAATCTATTTTAATATTTTCTTTCTATATGTTAAAAATAAATTATACATTATCTAAAATTATTTTATAGTTGAATAACTTTAAAGTCATGATTTGATCACGGAGAATCCTTCTCGTCCCCCATAATAGACCCGAAAGTTTAGACTCAAATGATGTGGCATCCTACTAACAACAAAATAATAAATAAGAAAATTGAATCAGATCTAAGATAGACTTTGCAATTTCAAACAAAATAACGAATATCAAGAATAAGAAACCTTGAGTCTTTAGATATGTTTTCTTTTATTTTAAAAATTATTTTTAAGATTTAAAAAAAATAGAGGATGATCTATGAAATAAATAGGAAATTTTTATTAAATTATAAAATTGTGATTAAAAATAAATTAAAAATATTCAAAAAATTATTTTAATTTTTTATATTTTTAAATTGCACTCATTGAATTACAAATCTTAAAAATAGATCATATTACTAAAGAAAATTTTTATTTAAAAAATATAAAAATAAAAAGTCAGAGAGCTTTTCACAGTCATGAACAACAAAGCATACTTACTCCTTCTGTGCTTAATTAATAGGATTTTTAT